>JAQQZT010000037.1:13415271-13425941 GCA_030068275.1 Clarias platycephalus | reverse complement strand
GCCATCTTCACATCATTGCATTCAGTTTTTATTCACAATTTGTTTAGTGTCCCAACTTTTTTGGAATCCGGTTTGTATTTCAAATAATGATAAGACTTGATTATTTTAATAATCAATTAATTTACTAGATCCAGACAACAAAAGCTTAAAGAGAAAATGAGTGCGTACAAATCTTTAGATGTCTACCACTATGTCTTATGATCATGTACAAAACTTGAAATACAGAGATTTAACAGATGAAATGTAGTTTCACAGACATAATTATACGTTTATAGTGTAAAACAATACTGTACTTTAGAGCAGATGCTTGGTTTCTCTGTCTGGTAGGTATGTGTGTCTTGTCCATTCAACTGTAGCTAATCCTGTCACATCCCGCATTCACAAAGGCAAAAACACATCACTGTGTTTGCTAGTCTACAGAATATGCTTTGACTTTCAACCAAAGGCCTCATCTTATCAAATGACAATCATTTTTTGACTCTTTCAGATTTTCTTACACAGCTTTCCTTCTGGCCTCTCTCTGATAGAGGATGAATCTATGAAGAGCTGTATTGGTAATGAGTACAAAGGTTCTCCTGTTTTATCCAGTGAGCTCTGTAACCCCTTCAGTGTTGTAACTAGTGGACTCTTGGACACTGCCAATTGCCTTTCTTGCCCAAGCACTCACTTTGACCTGAATCTTCGTACTGCCTGGTTTGTGTCATACTTGTTTTAATGGATTTTACAATGCTCCATAAAATGTCCAAGGCATTAATGATGTGTTAATAATAATAATAATAATAATTAAAAAATTATGTTGAGAGATGGAGATGGCACAGAATATAAGGGTCAACACAGTTTTGAAAAAAGTTGGTGACACCGGTAACATCAGTCTTGTACTGTAAATTTCGGAACTTCAATCTTGTATTCAAATCATATAGATTAATAATCATGAGAAAACACAAGTACAGTGTGTGGCTGTCTGGGAAAATCCGTTCAAGACTAAATCCGAACAGAAAAGTTTTTCTGCTAATAATCTACTTTGACAACAAAGAAACTTTAATATATTTTAATAAAATGAAATTCTTGAAATTATAATTAAAATTATTTTTAAAAATATATAAAATTAATTCAATATAAAATTATTTTTTATATTATGAGTTACATATGACAAGAAACACATTGAAATCTTGTAGTTTTAAGATATTTTGTAAAAAAAAAAAAAAAGATAAAACTTGTTTACCATGTTAAGAGATTCTTCAGGCCACTGCAGAAGTACAATGTTTGGTCACATTGTGAGATTTAACTCAACAGATAAACAAAATGGATCTGTGTGCAAACAGAGGAAATCAATATAATTCCAATTTACTAGTATATGAAAAGAATCCTTCACCCTTGATATCAGATCACATTTTTAATATGCAATTTCAAGTTAAAAATGCCATTATTTAAATAAAAGATATAGAATTTGCTTTTGTGCATTAAGTCAGATAAATATATTTTTAAACAAAATCTAGTAGCCCCAGGCTTAACAATTTTAAATGTTTAATGGGTATATGGGGAACTGTGGGGCCTAAACCTATAGTTTAGGCATTTGCTGCTGTATGTAAAGTAAACAGCAATGTGGAATTAATGCCTGGGAGTGTCAGTAGAATTTAAATGGCAGTGCAATTACATACCGGAATGCTTCTGTGTGTGTGTTGGGGGAATCCTAACTCAATATCCCCTGTGTCACACAAGCCAATCAAGCAAGCCGGTTCTTTACAGACAGCCTTGTCAGCCTGAATGAGTGAAACCCAAATTGCAAATTGACCTTGCCGAGTGAAGAATGATCAAATATTTGCAGAGACTTGTATTTCTAGAATATGCACAATTAAGAAACACTCATTGCTTCACCTCTGTGCTCCATCATGTTCCAATCTTGCTGTGCTCTAAATGTAGATGCTGGGAGGTGCAGGAGCCCGAATTAGCAACCCAGCAGAACTGTAATCGGGCCGCAGAGGAATTGCAGCAAAATCCAGAACACAGAGTCCTCCATAAGTCTGTTAAAGACACTAAAAAAAGAGGCATGTACTCCTTTTCAGCTACATGACACATTTACCCTTGCATTCCCTCGCATATGATTTAACTGTATTGTTGTTAGAATTCCTTTTGTTAAACGCATGTACAGTATAATTTACAGTGGAGGAAGAGGCACACTGGAAATGCACGACATGGACAAATCAGAATCATACTGGCTATTCAGACTCTGCCTATGGTGATCATGTTGGCATGTTAAATATACGAGGAGCGTTCAAGTCAAACTGGGACTTTTGTAGAACCTACCAACTGCAGTGGGCTCTGAGCTGGATGTTATGCCCTTCATTAAAAACGTTTTCACCATTCACGCGTTTCACTGTGGCTACGAGTCTCATCATCACACTCTGATTTGAAGTCTTCTATAAACGTCAGTTGTTTTTTCACCTTCATTCACAAGGGATGTAATGACAAGTCCCGGTTCGACATGAACACGCCTTGTAGATCTGAACAAGTTTAAAAGCCTTTGGTGATTTAATCACAAAATATTGTGCCCCATTGATTTGTACAACAGTAATCTGCTGTGCCAGATAAAGTAGATAAAAATCTAGGAAATGGAGCACAATCAGCAAATTTATAACCACATTAAAGGTTAAACTGAATTACGTTGACATTCTTAGGCAAAACTATTACATGTCAGAGTAAATAAGAATTTAGGTGGTGTATAGGGGTTAGAGTGAAACGGGATGAGGTTTAGTGCAAGAATAAGAGACATTAGGGCTGTGCAATATGGTGATGCAAAACAAGCATTAAGGAGCATGACCATGCTAAACTCTCTGCAGCATTTTAAAGATCAAGAGCTTATACCTAAAACCATGGTATTTTTATTGTTTGGGTTCTTGGAATTTCATATTGTTCCCATTTAAAGTGTGTTTTGTTTTACTTGTTCTCATTTGTTCACTGTTATTTCCATATTAAAAGAGAAATTTATCAAAAAGCAGTCATGAAGGCAAGCAGTTATTTTGTCTAAGTAATTATTTTATCAGTTTTTGACCAAACAAGATTGTGATTTCAAGACTTGAAATTTTCTATTTTATGCTATAAGATTTTGTACATGAATATCTGGACAAATCATGAATATCCAAGGATATCTGGCAGGTGATTTAGTGCTAGGAAATGTGGAATGGTGAGGAAGTCAGTGGTTGGGGAGGCTGACGAGGCGTTTGGGTTTTTAGGAATTAGGGTCTGAGGCATACATTAGGCGGCACACACAGAGGCCCAGAGAGTCTGGTTCTGTTAGGGTCTAAGGTTTAGGTTGTGAGGGTCAGTTTTTGTCTGGTCTCAGAAAGCCTGAATGTGTGTGTGGATGAAGAACTTTAGCTGAGTTCATGGAATGCTTTGGAAGTAATCAGGAGCATAATGAACTTTTCTTCTTGCTCGTCAGTTTCCTTCTGTGTAGCATAACGTACGGAGTATAACATGCGTGAAGGAGGGGAAATGTATGGCAGGATACTTTTTTTTCTTATGAGAGGAGAGACAGAATTTTTAAGGGTCTGATGTAATTTACTTGTTAATGTGAACTCACACACTAAGCCTCAAAGCAGGTTACGGTTTTGGAGAACTTTTTTTTTTTCTTTGCAGAAGCATCATAGTGGAAAGGTAAGGCATTTTTATGATGCAATGACCTGAAGTGATTTTATTTAGGAGCTTTGTTCAGGGGCAGGTTTGGGCTGGCCTGGACTATGATTTGTGCAAATGCAGGTCCCTGGATTCCTCACACCCATCCCTTCCCCTCCCACACATGATAGTATTTGTAACAAAGTTAGAGACTGGATTCCCCCCTCCCCCCCCCTTTAAAAAGTTTCATCTTGCTGTACAGCCTGCTCTGCTACATATCCTTTGTGGCCAAGAAAGCATATTTAATATGTATTTTCTTTTTCAGGCTGGCGATCACATGTCTGGATGGTGCCACTCTTTTGGAAACTATTGGTAAGACTTGTTTTACCAACACATTCATATCATACACGTTATACAAATATGGCATTTTCTTTTTACTTTATTATGTTTATAATATCTTATCTTACTGTACGTTAAACAGATGGAAATTATGTTATGTCATTGTATGTCATATTATCTTATAACCTGTATAATTAATTGCATATAGTATAATATTACATATTAAAAAATAGGTGGAAATAGAGGATATGAGCACAAGCACACGCTAGGTGTACATTGTGTCAGGTCTGTGTGTGCGCGCGGGTGTGCGGGTGTGTGCATGTGTGTGTGCGCGCAGTGCCACAGACATTCAGCAACACTTTGAGTCGAGGTGGGATGTGTGAACTGCTGTGATACTATAACTGGGTGTGATCAGCAGTCAAATGAAATCAGAGCTGTCAGTCACACTTGCCTGGCAACCTCGTCATGGCAACATTCATCTTCCCTCCCTGGCACACGCCACAAAAGTCGAAAAGAAAGCAGGTTCCTGGTATCGTTTGCCTGCGCAAACCTGACAAAATGGCTTTGCGTAATTGGTCCATGATCTGTGACCTGCTCCGTGCTGCGAACAGATCGAGGCGCTATCAGGAAACGCGTGTAAGAATTGCTCTCGGTACCAAAGAGCTGTTTTTTTAAAGCTTGTACTTGTATATACACTGTGACTACTTGACTGAAACGGGAATGTGATGTGCGCGTCTCTCAAACAGCTGCTCTTATTCTCATCCACTTGCACTTGCCAAGCTCTTATGTTATCTTAACTTCCTCGAGCCCTGTCACGTTAACGGTTAATGGGGTAACGAGTTTCCTCACCTGAGGTAGCAGGCGTGAATAAGGTTCATTGCGATGTCCCTGTAGCAATCGCTTATCCACACCTGAACAGGCGAATGAGAGGCTTTCCTTAATTAACCACTTTATTAAGGGAATTAGATGAAACACAAAAGCTCACACCTCCTCTCCAACGGCGCGCATGTACAGAATCTGCCGCGCATGTACAGAATCAGCAGAACTGACGGCTCCACCGTGGTCCCTGTTAGGTTTATCACTAGGGGGCAGAATTGGATCACTGATCTTATTTAACTCTGTCACCCGGACGTTAACAGTAATCAGCAGCTGGGTTGAATATTCTGTAGAGTAGCTTAGTGTAATATATTTCATGATAATTAGCGTAGTATTTAGAATCACCAGGCTGAATGAATAGGACATCCAGATAATCATGAACATGACAGATAATTGGAAAGTCCTACTGTATATACTGCATATAGTTTTTTTTTGTTATGTCCTAGTAGTAGGATGCAGGGTAAATAAAATATCAGCCTATATAATACACTATAATATAATTTCATATAACTGTGTAACTACATAATATCAATATATCAATATAATTTTGGCTTGACTTGTACCATTTTTAACATGTTGAGGAAGAACACAAACCCCCATGCACAACCCTGTTAGAGGTTATTCCCTTTAAAATCATCAATAAGTTGCTCATGTATCACATTTGATTTGCCAAATGTTCTGATATTGAGCATATTAAATCCACAGTGTATCAAATTCAAGATGCAACAGATTTAATGGGGAAAAGCCAAGGGCAATTTGTGATATGCAAATATGTTACTCATTTCGGATCAGGTAAAGAGAATGGACTTCAATTACATGGTGATGATTATATTTCAGAAAATATTCCAGTGAAATTTCTAAACTGGAGAATAATGATAATCAGACTCCAGTTGTGACGTGTGCAGTTTTATTTCTATTTACTAGCAGGTAATAATTTAAAAAATCATCTAAATCGTCCGACAATAAGTAGATTGGAATTAAAGTGATTCCTCAGTGTCTGCGGTTATCTCTTAAAGATGCAGGAAAAAGAGTTAACAAAGACGACACTTATATTTTCATTTGAGGGCAGTGTGGTGTTACATAGGCTTAAAATACAAAATAAAATAAAATAAGGCTTTTATTTAAATTGAAAATCATCGATTTCATGAATTTTGTGTGTTTAGCAGGTGCCGTGTCTCATGCTGAGGTTTACCATTAGTAATGTAATTATGAGGCCATCTGTTGGTCAAGATTGATAGTAAACAGAAAGCAAACATCATGGACACTTTTAAATGAATCAAAATGGAGAACTGAAATCATTTGAAATCAAATGCAGACCTGAAATCATATACATTTTGGGCCAAATGTGGCTCATGGGAAGATTTGGGGCTTGAACTCACACCCATTCCTTGCCACAGCTGCTTACTTGTTGCACAGTTGAAATGATTTTTAATCACTATTCTCACACACTGTTTGGAAATTCAATATGATGTAACACTCATTAAAAAAAAAAAATAATAAAATAAAAATTGACAATCCAGCAACACCCTGAACTGGACACGACTATCCTGATCTGATTATTATGAAAACGAGTAAAAGAACTACAATCAATATCAAATAAGCTTGCTTTTTAAAAATTATATTTTAATTAATATTATTAATACTTATTATTATTAATATATATATAAGTCACAGAAATGTGGAATAGTTTTATTAACTTTTTTGTCTTTTTTTAATCGTTCATTCTAAACTTCATTAGATCGTACATATCCCATTGATACTGTATCTTTACATATGCTGCCTCTAGTACAAGCCACAATGCAAAACCTACACACACACACCACATTGTCCATCACATGTCAAAAGGGACGTTTTGATCTTCCTTTGATTCGGTCAGTCACATTTTGATCTTGGCTGTGATGCGTCATTAACATTTTAACATTTCTCCTTATTCCCTTGCAGGATTAATGACCTCACCGCACCATCCCCACAACCCCCTGCTGCTAACCTTGTATTAATTGGGACGTCAAAAGCTTCTTCTCCTACTCTTTATTGTATACATTTACCATTAGACTCATTAGCTTCCCGTTGCTTCTCGTCACGCCTCTCCTTCCCAGCCAGGCGCGACTCTCTTGGGAGAACATTTCCATCTTTCCACTAGGCCTGTCTCAGCATTATTCCCTTCTGTAAACTCCTCTCTTCTGACGGCCCTCTTTTGCTTTTTTATTATTATTATTTTTTTCCCGGGCCGCTCTGATCAAGGGCTGCTCGGGTGTTAATTGGCGGCTCGTGTGCGGCTCCGCCTCTTCATTCAGCTTTAATGGTCACCATTGACAAACAGCAGGCAGATAATAAGAAAATGACATTTTTTTAAATACCCCGAGGGAAATGTTTGAACGAGGTGAGATGTGGGCCCTGAGCGTTTTTTGTGTATTATTATTATTTTTTAAATCAGAACAATGCATTATGGGAAAGCCCTGATTTGTTAGGATTTAATAGTTTCCATGTTGACAGACTGTATAACATATTTATATTGCATAAAACGTCTGTGTATCAGCACAGCCAAAATCATTCTAGTTCCTCTCCACCTTAAATTATCTTTCCTTCTGCTGTCTTATGTCTTTCACGTCTCGCTCAGCACTTCGCGCTACATTTTAATGAAAGCTAATAAGAGCGGCCTCGTCCCAATACCTACGGCTCTTGACATTTCTCTAAATGTGAGCGCGCTGGTGGCTGCTTGCCAGACCTGATCCTGTTTTTCGAGCCGAGCATTGACGTTGACATGGGATTGCTTTCATCTGATCAGTCACATGTCTAAGCGAAGTGACTGAGACAAAGTTAGAGCTTTTTTTTTTCCCCCCTCACAGAAGTCAAGCAGAGACAGATGGTTGAGAGTGTGCCCTCAATGAGACACACGCCTCTGCACTTTCAGAGTTTTTAAAGCGACATAGATGAAAATTATGTAAATGAGAAATTAATTGTGAGCGTCTTATTTCACCTAAACTCAGTGTGCTAGCAATCAGTGTCAGGTTTTCTGAATTTCATGTAAAATTTCAAGCAAACCGAAAAACCTGAAATTTCTGCCCTAGGCCCAAATGAAGTTATTTAAACTGTCAGCTTTTTCACTATCTGACACTCTTGTTTATGTTATTTCTGGTATTTATAAAAATGGACAAAGCACATCATACGTCCAAGAATACTGTAACAGCCTTGAAACCTGAATCAGGTTCTTCCACATTTTCGATGTCACTTCATACACAGAGTAGAGTTATTGCATTGTATCATTTCAGTTGATGATGGTATTTACGTGAGCTATATTTATTATTTGATTTTAATTTCATTTGAATAAAAGTGACATGGTTCAACTGGAATCTAATTTCATAGTGTTAATCAAGATGTAATTGAAATGAAATCTAATTTAAATGAACCTTATTTATAAATGTAACTAAGTAAAATGTAAACCTCTTTTATAAATGTAACTGATCACGGTTTCCATTCTGAACAAATAAACCAATCCTTAAGTCAAAGGCTTGCCAAAACACTGAAAGAAATGAACCAGCCAGTGAAAACCAGACTACCAAGATGAAGACATTTGTTTTAAATGGTTGGATATGGCATTGCTACTGTAAATCACAAAAGATGTGTTGGTATCCATGTGACTTTGGATTGCCTCAACCGTGGTTTGTCCATACAAGACACTGCATGCGGGTCAATATATCAGCCACATCTTTCTCTCTCTCTCTCTCTTTAAGAAAAAGAGACGGAGGTTGAAACCTAACGAAGCCCTGGGAAATCCCCATCAGACACCCCTCTCTTAATCCCTTTAATTTTTGAAAGGTATTGTTTAAGGCTTCAAAGTTGATATGGTTTAATCCCCTCTTGAACACTACTGGATGGTAAATGAGGCCGCGTCAGCCGCTAATCTACTCACCACAACAGAAAATCCTTCTTCAAGACGCGGTTGCACGGGCTTCCTGTGAACTCGCCGTTTGATGTTCCCTACCTGCTATCGAACACGGCTTCTGTCTTAACCCGACTGTCACTTGCTGCCTGTCCCCTTTTATCAGACCCTTGCTGCCTTTTTACCATGCTAAAGCTGGCATCAAGCATGACCCTTTTCTCACTAAGTAACTCTCTCCCTCTATTTTGGGAGAAGTTGATGAGCTTCGGGATAAGGAGAACAGGCACGGAATTTCTTTTAATTCGGCCTTGTATAGAGGGAGTGTATCATGAGGACCGGGTGTGTTCTGTTGTCGTTTTTCAGGTTTGGTGGTCCATTTTTAATCTGGATGAGCTCACATTGCTGCAGTTTTGCATCAGCGTAGCTTTCAGCAGCTGCCCAGGGAAAATACAGCCTCTCGCCATCCGTGCCGTCTAGGACGTTTGAATTGTCAGACTCTGCTTCTTGATGAGCACTACTTTGTTTGAGGATGATTCTTCTTTTTTTTTTTTTTCCTGGAGGAGTTGTTCCAAGCAAGCACCTCTGTGCTGTGAGTAAGTAGTGTAATAAAGGCAAGTTATTTCTGAGCTCTTATTTGGAAAAGTGTTCAAAAAGGGAACTTTTTCGGTCTGGTGCACCTCCAGCTTTCTCTGTGAGGAAAAAAATAAAAGAGAGACAGCATGTTGCTTAGTTGCTTAGTAACCTCCCATGATTAATTTTGCAACTTGTAGAACTGCAGCAGAACTTCACCTTTTTTTTTTTTCTTTTTTTTTTTTAAATATACACCCCAGGGACGTTACAGTAAGGATGAGCAGAAAAAAATTACAGACTTTCCAGTTTATTAGGTAAACCTACATAGTAGACACACTCGCTGGCCATATTTAGGTGCACAGTTAAAAAAAAGTGATATGCTCATATGAGGTCACCATGTTCATGAGAAGCGAGCAAGAGCATGTAGAGGTGCACAGGTGGCTCTGCCGACTCTTACGCCATATGAGGCATTTCGCGGGCATATGTTGGGCTCACATGCCCCTCCAAGCTGGAATACTCAATGCAATTTAATATAAATTCATTCTGAATGATGACTATAAACCTATAATAAAGCAGCGCAATCTTCCAGGATAACTTTGCTGACATACGTACATAAAGCACAAAGTCTCACTGAATGGTGTAGAAGTATATGCAGTGTTATTAATGAAAGATAATGGCATTTAACTGCAACGTAAAAGTAAACGTAATCAAATTTAAATATTAATTTATAAATTTAAATACAAATTTAAATACATGAGTTAGTTATTAGACTGACAAAAAATTATTGCTTGCGAATAGCACACATTAAGAATTTAGATATAATTTCACCTTAAAAAAAAAAAAAAGATTGATTCCCGTCCTTTTGGTCCCCAACAATGTAATTTGTATTTATTTGCAACGAACATGTGTAGTTTTCATTTTGTCCTTAGCTTACGGTTTTGTTTTTTTTCTCTTTCAGCATTGGAAAATAAGTAGGCAGAAAAGAAATTCAAAGTTTAAAACACAAATTAGATCATTGCTGGTGGTTCTTATTCCCCCCTGATTAATAAATACATCCAAGAAAAGTTTATCTTCCGGGATTGCAGAATAATGTGTAATGATAATATGCAATTATCACCTCAGATTTTTTCAGCAGTAACCTCAAGATGAGGTGTAACTTAAGTGTTAGAGCAAGTGCTGATGGAGGGAGCAGGGAGCGGCGGAGAGAGAAAGCACAGTGACATATGTGTGTCGTGGAAGTGTTAAGCACTCTTTTACTTTTGCAGTTAATTTAGACAGATCACAATGGGCCCTCTTCTGATTCGTCCTTGTTTGTGCATTCATTATTGAACGTGTTCAAAGGCAAGGGGAAGAAGGAATGAAAGAAAAGTGAGTGTGAGATTGAAAGGTGGGG
>JAQQZT010000037.1:13395062-13405105 GCA_030068275.1 Clarias platycephalus | reverse complement strand
CACACACACACACACACACACACACACACACACACACACACACACACACACACACACTCACACACACACACACACCACGGGTCAATTTGGGAACGCTAATTAGCCTCTAAACTGGAGTACATGGAGGAAACCCACCTGCAGGAAAAAAAAAACAAAGGGAAAAACAAAAAACGGTATTTTCAATTTATTCTTAAAACTGGGATTGACTGGTATGGGTGCCAAATTTCCTTTCCAAGAACTAACACACACAGAGGCCACGCCCTCCTAACTAGGACTGACAAAAAGACAGAGGCCATGCTTATTGCATTGTGAGTGACGGGCACAGAAGCCACACCCCTTCACTCGGAGTTACAGGTTAAGAGGCCTCATTTATATTATAGATATAATCGCTCATTACACCCCAGTTTCTTTATGGAAACTTTCTTTGGTTTCGGTTGAGTTGATTGCTTCCGTGCTTGTCAGGAAGTTCAGTTTGTCTGTTTCTGAATCCTAAAGCTGTGCTGTGGCACTTTTTTTTTAGAAAATGTTACCTTTTAATCAAGTGAGATGGTGGTGAACAGGAAATGTGCCTCAAGATATTAGGTTGGTAATTAAGGCATCTGTTGGTTTGCTGCATGTTATTGTCAGTACAACAATTTGCAGGTAATTTAAATAACCTTTGGTGTCTTGTCATGGAAAACAAGTCCAAGTAGCATATGTTTTGCATGGTTTAGTGTGAAATAAGTGGAAGCTGTTACAATTTTCCCACAACACACCCTGTATGCGCCCTCAATTCATCCTTTCCATCTTTGTTTTTTTTTTATCTATCCATATGTCCATCTGTTTACATGGTAAAATGCTTACATCGGGCTGCATATGTGAGGCGGGCTGGAAAAGCCAGTGGGAAGTCGATGTGGCTGAGACGTTTTTCTGCTTAAGAAATCTGTACTATAAGAAACGCTAAATATATAATTTATGAAAATGACAGGGGATGCGTTTAATTAGGTTATTTTCTAACCTATGCTGTCTGTCACAGCAGGTAATAATCAAGTTCAGTTCAAATACAGCAGTGAATGTAGTCAGTCTGCCTAAAGAAACCTAAAACATTGCTAGAAAACTGGCAATTCAGGCTGTCAATACAGAGTATTGTTTTTTATGTGATGATGTTTTCACTTTTTTCTTTAATCCATCCATCCATCCATCCATCCATCCATCCATCCATCCATCCATCCATCCATCCATCCATCCATCCATCACCCCAGGCAACTTAGGGTGCAAGCCAGGGTACACCCCAACCCAATGCATGGCACAAGCAGACAGCCACACACGTTATTCCTTTAATAAAAAAAAATCTTGCATGGTATAAATCAAATGCAAGCTAAATTTTTTTAACGAAGCTGATTTATCCTTTGGCATGTCGCTTTCCCCAAGCGTTTCTCGTCCTCATCAAACTGTTTTAAATGTCTAACTCAACCTGTTGCATTTCAGCAGGAATAAATCATTCCTAAATGATCGCTCAACATTTTTCTTCTCTCATTGTCAAAAAAAAAAGAGAAAGAAATGAAAAACAAACAGTGTGGAGTGTATTTTGATAAACATTGTTCTCAACAACATAGAAGTGAGTGTAAAGATTTGACAACAGATGGAGTGAGAGGGTGAAGACACTGAGGGAATCACAGTTTATTACGCTCAAGCTGCTGGTGTGCTCGAAATGTTGCCCACACACACACACACGCACACGCACACACACATTCTAGGATCTAAATATAGTGTTCACATGTTAATAAAAAGATCTGTAGATGTTGGAGTACATGTTCACATATTGTGTGAGATAGATACAAATTGTTGCTTAGTTTCACTATTTTTCCAATATAGTCATTTTAGTGTTAATGTAAAAATGAACTGTTAAAATAGAGAATTGAAAAAGATCCTATAACAAGACAAAACCCCATTATACAGAATATTTCATTGAATACATCTTATCCAAAAGCTGTTTATGACAGAGGTTATGTACAGTATACAGTATGCCTTATTAGAGGATATTTATAGTCACATTTAGAAAGGGAGATAACTGTAGATACATTTTGTTAAAAACATTTATTTGATTTTAACATGTCAGGAATGTAACATCACAGGGATGTTCTATTATTAGAAAGAACAAACCACCTGTTGATTAATTTCTTCTCATATAACAGCACACCCAGAGTGATAGAGTTTTGAAATTATGAACAACACATCACATCTTTTTAGGTACATTTACAGGTACATCTGACACTGGGTACTTAATCGATCAATATTAAATAAATGTTTCCCCGCGCAAAGTTCCATCATATCAGTGGTTACACATTTTGCTCATTAAATAACACACTTTCTAATCAAGCTAATTATTAGTCTTAGATTATGGCCAATGTCCACGTATGGTATTAGCCATTTGTTTATATTGTAGGAATTTTGGTGAAGCCTAATAAATTAAATGTTACTCCATGGTCTGTTGGCATCCACTCAGCTTTATCTGATTACTTTTAATATAAGAATGTTTTCGTGTTTGTCCTTTTTACAGGAAAGTTTGAGGGAAACAAGAAGATTTGTATCCACTGTAATGCGACTTTCCACAGCGGGGTCAGTCTGTCCAATCATCTTAGGGCTTATGCGCGCAGGAAAAGGATGGCCATGCTGGAAGGAACATGTACGTGCTCTTTTCATCTTATTCATACATACAGTATACTTTGCATATGCCCATATTAAGAGTTTGAATCTCTCCTCCTGAGATATGATGTTTAGAGTTGTTGAAGCTCTATCATGAACAAAAAGCCTAGTGCATAGATTTGTATTGGTCAGTTGTAATGTCCCCACTACATGCACACTTTACTAACTGTAACTGTGTGTATTTTCAGCATATGATTGTAATCAGAAACTGCCTCGCCTGAGGTCTGGGCCAAAGAGGAAGGCGTTCCACACTCTACACAACACCTCTGAAGTGATCTACACACTCGCATGCAGGTAACATGCTCAAAAAGCCATGTAGTCACTGTCCTGCATTTTTAGTGGGTTACGAAGGTTTACTGACCCCTTCAGTTTATAAATACTGTAGCTTCAAGTTGCTGTCATATTGAACTTCTAGCCTAGTTTGGCCAGATGCTTTTTGGAACATCCAGATCTTTATAAATGCTTCTGTACCATAGCCTTGATCCATGGCTAACACAATTTTAGAGTTCTTTGGATTCCATGGTTTTCAGTCTGATGTGCAATGTCAATTGTCAGACCTTATATAGCACATGTATGCCTTTCTAAATCATGTGATCATGCAATCAATTGAATTTACACCAACTGGACTTCAATCAAGTATTAGTGACATCTCAAGATGATCAAAAGTTCTGAATACGTAGATAAAAAAAACATCTCCATTTTAGATTTAAAATTAACAAATAAATAATGGGATTGTTGTGTGTGGAGTAAAGGGCAATTTTAATCTTTTTAAATCACAGTTGTTATGAAGATTGACTTTAAAACGTACAGGGTGATTCACTCGAAAAAGGCCCTGAATATTCAGTAATAACACTCACTAGGATAAAGTAATCTGAACGAAACAACATACAATGTGCCCCACAGTATGTCAAGCCGGAATGCCCCTGAATCAGCCGATAAGGTAGGTGCCAGACAGCTGTTGTGCCGTTTAACGCCGTACCCCTTCACTCAGTCACTTGACCTTCTCATCAGGATAGTGGGTGTACAGTAATAAGCAGAAAACGAAGATCACTTCCAGCATCGCATTTAATACAATCGCTTACGTTAAAGTATGTAGCTTATTTTATTGGTTCTGATTGCTTCATCATAACGAGAATAATTACAGAATATTCATATGAATCACTTTGTACAACGTCAATCAAATATAAGACAACCTCAAGAATTTGGAGCACAAGGTTTACTTTATTTTGTATCTTCGGGTATCAGCACAGGGTTAAAATTATAATACACACTAAATATCGAGATATAGAAATATTTAACATGATTAAATAATAGTTTTTGGAAATTTCATGAATTTATTTAACTTACAGTAGATTTTCTTGAACTTTAAGGATCATTCAATATAAAACAATAAAAAAGTAAAAAATTATATAAATGCCACAACACTGCTGTAAAGTAAATAGATATACTGGATTTGCTGTATAACACAACAAGAAGAACATCATTGTGAAAAGGAATGATGCACAATATTTATTTAATTGCTATTATCTATTGCTATTATCTTGTTGTCATAATCATTGGTAGCCAAAATTGTAATCGAAGGTTTTGACTAATTGCACAGCCCTAACACAGGGGCAGAAATATTCCTACTTTCAGGTAATTATCAATTTAGTGGTGCTAAAAGTCCTAAAGTGTTTTTTTTAATTGCCAAGCTTGAGCCCTCTCAACCTCCTGTAGTGATCATGATTGACTACAGCTGGTAGCTTCTCTGTGCCAACATAAAAATGGCTTGTTTGCCAGCACTCAGCGGATCGATTAACACACAGTACAACGAGAAAGTCCAAGGAGCTCAGTGCAGATCTGAGAAAGAGGATGGTAGATTTACACAAGTCAGGACTTTCTCCTCGAGCTATTTCTAAATGAAAGCAGAGTACAAGCTCAGTTCAAAAAATTATATGTAATTACAAGATATTGGGAGGAGTCGCTCATTTGCCACAGTCCGGAAAAAGACCCAAACTGTCACCTTCAGCTGAGAGGACACAGGCTTGGATTGTCAGAAACCACCAAGACACAAGCCTACTATGAACGGGAAGCTACTGGAACACCAGTGTCACTGTCATGTGGGTTTTAAACCACCATGGACTTAAAGGCTGCCATCCAAGAAAGAAGTCCCTTCTGCAAAATTGATACCTTCAAGTTTGACCTAAGATTGCAGCTGACCACATGGACAAAAAAAAACTTCTGGAGTAAAGTTTTAACCAAAGATACGTTTGAAGGAGTACAAATGAGGCATTTAACTTTAAGAACACTGTAGCTCGTAAGCATGGTGGTGGTAGCATCAAGCTCTGGTTTTTTTTTTTGCTACCAGTGGAGCTGGTACTGTACAATGCACAAATAAATGAAATAGAAATGAACGAGGGCTACTTTAGAAATTTTCAGCAGAACTAGATGGTTGAAACCAGCACAAAATGAACAGGACAATGACATGTTAAAATGACCAAAGCTGGTTTTAGAATGAGTAGAGAATGCTAACTTTAGGCTTGTGGAGGCTCAACCCTATGTAAATATTCATAGACCATGCTTAGAAGTCTGGTTTGTGCCAGGAAACCAACAAATTGAGTTCATGTTCACGATGAGTGTATGTAGAGCTCAGAATACCATTATCAACTGTATGACACAATACACACTACTTCCCAAACCCACCATATCTGGTTATTAAATTTAGTTCCCTTTTCTCGTTTCACTTACTACCCCTTGCTCTCGCCGGTCTCTCACTCTCGCGGTCTGTGTGTCAATTTCAGGTTTTGCGATCTGGTCTTCCAGGGTCCGCAGTGTGTGCAGGAGGACTGGGTGAAGCACCTGCAGAGACACCTCATGCACACTGCTGTCAAAGGCACAGGCGCTGGGATGGTGGAGGTGCCAGCTGTGTGTGAGGAGCCATGTGCTCCAAACTGTGTCACTCAGGGGCTCTAAATCACGTTTACACACAAGCTTTATTCACATTACCACTCTTCTGCATAAGTAAATAAGGAGATAGCAAGAGACACACATAAATTTATTCTATATAGAGATATCTATGGACAAACGTAGAAATCTATGTAAGAAATATTTCTTTTTTTATGTGTATGTATGTGTCACACACACACACACACACACAAACACATATATACACATACACGCACACACCGATCAGTCACATAACATTGATTTCCAATTATATACCAGTAAACTGGTGACAGGATCATGGGAACCCAATGCTGACTCATGCCTTTAGAGAGCTAAGGCCAACCCATCCAGTCCAATCCCACAGAAAAACCAATGCAGCACACCTTACCAAAATAAGTCAGGGCTCAGGGGGTAAGCAGCCCAAGGCCACCAACCCAGACTCCACACTCCCCAGATTCACATTTAATCGAGCATCCTGGAATGAACCAGACAAACAACTCCAGTCCACGGAAGCCCCACCCTGCAACCCACAGCACCTAAAGGATCTGATTTAACTCTAATGGATTAATGGATAATGGATTAATATACTTGCTGACCTGTGTGTTTGTGTTTGTGTGTGCTTTATACATCAGTCAAAAGTTTGAACACAAGTTTGGATCTATTTTCTACATTTTAGGACAATACTGGATTTGAAATAACGCACGCCCATTAGGTAATTAAGTAACAACACGAACAATGACAGTCAGTTGTTATTTTAAGACATGAAGGTCAAGTGTTCTGGAAGAGTTCTTGCAAGAACAATGTCAAGTGCATTTGCAAAACCATGATGAAACTGGCTCTCATGAAGACCATCCCAGGAAAGCAAGACCAAAACTTACTTCTGCTGCAGAGGAGAAGTTCATTTGGAGTTACCAGCCTCAAAAATCACCAGTTAACAGCATCTCAGATTAGAGCCGTTGTGAGGTCTTTACAGAGCCTAAGCATCAGACACATCTTTATATCAACTATTCATATTTTGGAAGCATTCAGCATTGCTTCTAGTTCTGGTACATTTTCAACATTCTCAGGTGTTCTGCTTGTTGCAGGCCTTTCAGAACGTGGCTCGCCTTCAACTTTTCAACAGGTTCTCGTCCATATTTAAAGCATTTATGACATACTTTTATTTATTTATACTTTATTTATTTCACTTTTACTAATTTATTCATTTAATTTATTCATCCCCGAAAGTCTTCTGAGTCATAGTTTTCGTGGAAGAATGTTCAAGCATATAGCAAAATTTGATTCAGATTCATTGCTCTACTCGTGCCACACATTACATATACAGTTCTCACTCCAGGCATCTAGCGCCCCACTGACTAGTACAGTGAAATTCTTTACGCATGTGCATTACAGTTCACTTTTCTTGGCTGCCAGGTTACACCGATGTTGCACAAACTGGTCTTGTTTTATTAACAATGGCTTTGTCCAGACAGACCTTGTATACACCAATCGGCCACAACCTTCTGATATTGAGTAGGTTCCCCTTCAGCCACCAAAACAGCGATGCACTGTGTGTTTAGACTTCTTTCTATGTGACCCAGCATTAACCTTTTCAGCAGTTTCAACTATAGTAGCTCTGCTATTGGTTCAGACTACACAGGTCAGGCTTCATGTCCCACGTGCATCATTGTGCCTTGGCCGCCCATGACCCTTTCTCTGGTTCACCGGATTTCCTTCCATGGATCACTTGTGGTAGGGCCAAAAGTGACCATTGCAGATTGGGAACATGCCACAAGGGCTGCAGTTTTGGAGTTGCCTCTGGCCATCACAATTTGGCCTTTTTACAGTAGCGGTAGTTACAATATCTCGTTACAATGGCACCTGGAAATGGATGGGATATATTAGGCAGCAAGCGAACATTTTGTCCCTGACGTTGTAAGCTATTGTAAGCAGAAGAAATGGGCAAGTCTAAAGATTTGATCGACTTTGACAAGGGCCAAACTGTAATGGTTAGACGACTAGATCAGAGCGACCCCAAAACTGTAGCTCTCCTGAGATGTTCCCCAGATGATCGGTGTGTATATATATATGATTCGATACCCAATATGGTGTTTACAATTAAATACAGTCAAAATTCATGTATATGAAGCCAGGTGAAAAGAATATTTCTCCAAAACATTCTCTGAAATATATCAAACAAAACCTACAGAAAACATTAGAGAGTAAGAAAGAATATTTTCTAATATTATACTTATTTCATTTTTTAGTGTTCTCCCCCTACAGGCATGACATTTGTCATAAGTCTGGTTATTGACACGTTCCCACATTTATATAGTCTTACACAGAGCTGAATATCTGCTTAGAGATAATGTGCTCTGATCTATTTTTAAATCATAGTCATAGTTGGTGCACACAGTGTTACATTTACTTGTATTGTGAAGACTTCTTTTGTAAGCATGATTCTTGTGTAACTAAGGATACTCTGAAAGGTTGGCCACTGAACTTTGTTTTTAAGAATAAATACAGAACAATCAAACTATAACAGTAGTTTAAAAAAGCCCTTATTGATCAAACTTGAATGTGTTATTTACAGATGCTAATTTTACAATCAGTTAATGTACTTATCAAGTTTTTTTGCTGATTAAAAACTGTGCATTCTTAATAAGGAATTATTCTCTTAGAATGAATGTACTTTAACGGACAATTTGACGTCAGGGCGAGATTAACCTAAACAACCACAAAGACATTTTTCTTAAATTTATTTTGTGAGATTTAACAAGGGTGCCAATACTTTTTTTTGACTGTATAGGATATGTTAATAAAATTATCCCCAGTTGGTTGATGTTATAACGGATTTATGAAAGAATTTGTTCACATATAATCCAGGTCCTTAAAGCTATGGTCGTCTCTAGGCAAATTTGTCTAGATGTGGTTATGTTTCTTAAATTCTTATCCCTTATTGATTCACTATTCATTTGTGATCTATTGCTCTGTTTCCCCTATGTCATGTCCCCTATGTCAGAATTTCTGTGTTTTCTGAATTTGGTCACCTGCATTACTGTTTTATCTGATTTGTACTACATATGTCTACCTTTTCTAATTAACACGAGGGCTGTAATGGCAGTAATGCAAAACTGGGCGTAACGTTTCTAACTTATGTCTGATATACAGTACAGTAGGTTGTTCAAATTGCATGTGTTGCTAGAGTCACTTCCTTTTTAGTAGCTTTTATTCCTTTTCTTGGATCATTGAGTTCTTAATAAAAGAGGGGTGCCGGCTGTCTGACATCCACAGACGGCTACATTAACAAGAGCAATGTTCACAGGTGGATGAAGAAGTTTAAAGAAGGGCAAACCAAGTAGACTAAGTCTATCAACTGCAACAATGGGGTTTTTTCAAGGCCCAAATGCATCACTTGTGATGGAGACTATGTTGAGTAGTACATTTATATTGAGTTTATAGAGTTAGTCTACCAATATGTGCAATTTGAATGACCTGTGTCAGTTAATAAAATAAAAATTACGGCCACTTTAATATTACTTTCAGTACAGCCCTTGTGCATCATATTTTCCAGAACTAAACAGCAGTGGTCCATTCTCAGCCATAATCACATGCAGTGCAGGAATAGCATTTTATGCTACTTCTTTGTTTATTAGTGATTAGTGTTGGGGTTTATTTGAAACCCTCAGATAAAAATGCAAAAAAAAAAAAAAAAAAAAAAGATAGAATTTATGCAATGATGCAAATGAACCAAAAATTATAAATATATATATAATACGGCATTCTGTTTTCACTATTTGTTTTTGACGTGATGTGTTCTAAATTTTAATTTCTGCCAAGGATGATGTGTTACTTTATGCATGATAAAGGGCCTTTAGACACTTACATTTACAGTGATGTTAGCATTTTAGGGACACTAAATTGAAACAACTGTCATGTTAACACATTGGAAACCAGAAGGACAACCGATGTATATGCTTATCAATAAGACAATACAAAACTCCTGATATAAGCTCACATAAATGTTTTAAAAGCACACTGTTCTGTGACACTATGCTCGCTACACTGCTGTAACAGCTGCATACACTGCTCTTTTTTTTCTTTTTTTTCTTTTTTGTAGGAATAATAACGGTTTGGATGCCAGGTTTTAGTGAAGGCACTGTTTATATATAACACTCACCTCAACTGTGATGCATCCAAAAGTATAACTCTTACTTTAAAATTTATTAAGAAATAATCTATTAACATTCTGTGCTTAAACTATTTATGAGCAATTTTATATGTGAATAAGTGACATACCATATTTTCCTGATTATAAGGTTTGCTATTTGCGCTCTGCAGCATATACAGTGAAGCAAGATATGTAAATTTTTCTTTCTTTCTTTTTTTTTTTTTTTGGCTTTAGCCTAAATACAATAAGTCCCATTGTTGAGGGTGTTTTTTTATTTATTTTA
>JAQQZT010000037.1:13373868-13384729 GCA_030068275.1 Clarias platycephalus | reverse complement strand
CACACACACACACACACACACACACACACACACACACACACACACACACACACACACACACACACACACAGCTGAAAATGTTCATGCACTAGGGAATTATGGAGCACCATATGGGAAAAAGGATTAGGAAGAAATTCATTTATTATTTAATCTATTAAAACCCAGGAAGGCTGTGATTTTTGCTCACTCGTTGATTGACTGACTGACTAAAGTCCAATTTATGCATTTGTGTGGAAATTACTTGGGGCAACCAAACATGAGGTAGTGTAAGTATGGTAAGAAGAACTACGAAAAGAAGAGATATAAAGGTCATCTGATGTTTTGTCTGAATTCTGTTTTTTTTCCTTCTTCTTTTTTTTTTCTTACAGACGTAAGCATCTTGTTGAATGGCACATTAGTGGACTGAGGATAATAAATAAAATAAAATGCTTTATCCTTTATTTCCACTCCTTTAGCACACTCTTCGATTTGTCATCCCTTTTTCTTTATTAATATTCCTACATAATTTATTCTGTTCTGTTTTTCTTTTTCTTTTATTCGTTCATCATTCATTCATTGGTCTTTTCCATTTTATTTCAAGATTTTCATTCCATAATTGCTGTTTTTCCATTTCCTTTTTAAAGGTACAGTAAATATACAATCTTTCTTCAGATTTCTTTCTCTTTCTTTCTTTCTTTCTTTCTTTCTTTCTTTCTTTCTTTCTTTCTTTCTTTCTTTCTAGTTACATTTACAACTATAAATGTATACTATGTTCATTTTGTTTTTTTCTCTTCTTTATTCCTTCTTAGTGTTACTTCATTATTTCTTTCTTTAAGCCACAGTTTTCTTCATTTTATTCCACCCTTCTTTATCTTTTTAGTTTTTAAAAAAAATTATTTTTCCTTTCTTTTCACTTCCTGTCCATTTGACCCTTCCATGCATCTGTCCTCCGCAATAGATTACAAGCAGACGGTACAAGTTGTACAGTATTAGTTATGTTAAGTGTGCTCTAGAGCTCAGAACTGATCAGTCAGTGAGGTAAAGGCAGTAAATCCAGGTTCTTATTCCTCCTGCATTACTTCATCCTGTTTGCCTCCATCTTTGTACACCTATAACGGTGCAGTGCATCATTTTTATATGGCTACCCGAGGAGCCATTTCACAAGAATTTGCTGGGAAAAAATGTCTGTCTCCATCTGTTGGCATGGTAATAAATGTGCCACGCTCTGGCTGATCCAGCAGTGATCATATCTTTAATCATCAACTGGCAAGTGATCTACATCTTGCTATAAAAGTCTTCCCTCCTTGTGTCATGTGTCTCCTTGAAGTTTGTGTTAGTTGTAAATGCAGGAAATTATGTTCGAGCTGAACACAAAGAAACAGAGGCAGATAGAGAGAGAGAGAGAGAGAGAGAGAGGCTCTTTTTCAGTATGAGCCTCCTGCTGGTCCTAAAATTTTGGGGTATAAGAAAGGATGATATAATACTAAATTAAAATATGATAAAGCAAGGATGATTTATTTAAAATTGAGGATTAGCCTAGATATTGTTTCAAAGCTCTTGATAGCAAATTATAGTTGCCTCTGGTCTACATAATGGCAGAACATTAAAACCCATGACCTTTAATTAAAATACTGTATGTACCAGTTGAAACTAAATAAAGCATATAGACTAAATCTCAAATCTAAATCTATTTGTGGCATTTTACTTGCGAGTTTTCCAAACGTGAATTTCACGTGAATGTAGAACTAGTTAATCTAAAATTTACAGGGAGAACACAATAAAACTTGAGTGTGTTAAAATCTAATGACATTGCATTCTTGCTTTGCCACTGAAATCAAATCGTTTTAGATGAGACATTGTTTAGACGTGGAACTTTGGAGGGATTCACATGCCTTATGCAATAAATCAAATTCTAATTTTATTTGTCACATACACAGTCATACACTGTCATGTGTCAATTGTTATAGTCAATTGTTATAGTTATAGTCATAGTCAATTGTTATTACATTTTGTGTTTTCTTCTAATGTGGGTGTCATCTCATAGGTAAGGTAGGTAATGTCAGTAGCTAGCCAGCCATAGATGTCGATGCTTTACTAACAAAATAAAATGAAAAATATATGTCTGTAAATGTTTTTGATTTTGATTTTTTTTGTACATATTCATACATGATTTATTATTTTTATTATACTGTATATTTTTATTATATTATATGTATTATTTCTATAATAGTTTAGTTTGCCATTAGGAAAGGATGTGTACAAATATAACTACAGTCTACAGTGCAACATATTTCTCTGACCTGCAGTAAAGATCTAAATCTTAACATAATTGAAAATTAAATACTAAGATTTCTTAGAAAAATTAAGTGGCACTATTATGACTACATTTTTTGTCATTTTTAGATACTCAGTCTGTGCATACAGACATAAATCATGAGGGAAAGAAACATTCATTGTTTTTTGTCTATTAAAACAAGCCAATGTGACCTTAGATAAGTAGCTCTCCAGTGGTGTGGCTTTGCAGTAGCTCATTTACACAAACACTGAAATGGTATGTTTGGAAGAGGAGTGAAAAAGAAACAGTTAAACAGTTTAAAGTATAAAAATGTATTGTCTAAGGAGTAATTCAGCTGGAGAAATAACAAACACACTGTGGGAAACACACACTGTCTTTTTGTAACTGGTTTTTAGACAGTTTTTTCAAATAGTTTTATAATTGATGTAATTTAAAGAGAAATTAAAACTTTTATCACAATGGTAATTAAAATAATTTTTGTTGTAATTAGCAGAAGCTAATTAATTAGCTAACTAGAAACTAATTAGCTGCATTTGCTTTTTTTTGTGAGTATGCACTGTCTGACCCAAAAAGTTTCTATTTCAGAAGGGTCAAATTATTGGGCTGCATCAAGCAAAGAAAACAATTCAAGAAATTTGTATTTACCGAAACTGGGTTGAGAAACCTTTAACACGTTATTAAAACCTGGAAGGACAGTGCTGAACCTTGAAATGTGGTCTGGAAAAAAAAAAAAATCACAAACCACTTAAACACTTGGTAAGAAATCAACAGTAAAAAACATAGCTATATTTAATGATAAAAGAAAGAGCTTTGCATACAGAGATAATTTGATGAGAACTCTCAGGATCGGGACTGAACAGCTGTGCAGCCCTAAGAAAATCATTTGACTATTAATTAGAAAAACAAGGCTTCAGTCTAATCTTTATGCTCATTAGGCTTCAGGCTAATGAGCACCAAGATTGGACTTTGGAGCAATGCAAAAATGTTATGTAGGCTGATAAGTCCAGATAGATCCTATTTCAGAGACAGATGCATAGGGAATTGCATGAAGCGATGCACCATCATGCCTGGTGCCCACTGTACAAGCCTCTAGAGGCAGTGTCATGATCTGCGGTTGCTTCAGTTGGACCGGTCAAAGCTCAGCAACGCTATGTGGCAATAAAATAAAATCCTCTATTGACCTGAATGTACTAAATGTCCAGGATATCATATCAATGGAGCTTTTCTACCCTGATGTCACAAGCATATTCCAGGGTTCCAATTGTGAAAGTTTTGGGAGCATGAGGAATCATTTTCACACATGAACTGGCCACCACATTGTGTGCTGTAATCAAAGCTAAAGGTGACTGAATGAAATCTTACAGTGTGAGACTTTTGTTTAGTGTGACATAGCTGTCTGCAGCATATTTGCCATTATACTTTTCTCAGGCTTTATCCACAATAGTGGTATCATAAAGAATTGGGTCTTTCAACTCCTTCTTCTTTTCAAGTCAGAAACCAATTCTTCTTTAATATTTTTTGGGGCAAGATCACTTTCATGATTTGTGGTATTTGCATTGCACATTATTGTATTAAACCTATGTAGAGACATAAACATCAGCTGATAAATGTTCATTTCTTACTATTGACTTATGGTTTTTTACTACTGGCACTTTCCCCCCTTTAACTTACATACAGAGTACACATATGCTTTATACATACATTTATTTTTCAGTTATTCTCTAGCAGTTGTAGTTCACTGTTCCTGTTTTGGCTCCTCCTGAATAAGACTGTGTGTGGCGCAATGCATTTTAATTCAGATTAAGAGCTCAAAGGAGAGATCACAGCTGAAAGATGGCAGTTTCTAATGGTGAGAATGCAGCCAACTCTCTTTCTACACACTACGTAAAGCCTGGACTATGAAACAGCCCTGAGCCTCTCCAGTGCACACACACTTTCCACTTTTGATGCAGAGAGTATGTTAGACAATATAATTTGCAGTTGCAACGCAAGAAAACAGTGGGCACAGATAAACCGAGATTTATAACTGTTTACAAATCAATTGAAAAAGCCATTTTAATCTGGTAAATCGTTAATGCCGCTTTAGACGTGTCTAATGGTGTTTTCCTCACCTTCACTGTGCGAGTCCCAGGATGCTGGCATTCATGTGGAGGCTTTCTATTCAAAACCTGTCTCGGCAAAGCATCTCATTATTTCTGCCTGAATGTATTGGAACACAAAGAGAAGTGTGATTATTGGTGATAAATATATAAGCATTACGCTTATCTTATTCGGTGAGCGCCCTGTGAGCTCTCGCTCACTGCGCCACAGGTAATGGACAATATGTGAACATGCAGAAGGTGAAGATTCTTCATTTTCTCACTGTTTTTTCTTTCTTTCTACAAAATGAAGAACTAGTCCAAGAGGATATGGAACCATAAACATAATAGTGTGACATGAATATATCAATGTAATGAACATCATGACAGCTGCAAAGGTTTTTTCTTTTTTCAAATAAAGTTCCATAAACTTTAAGATAAAGTCACATTCTTTATTTTATCGTTTTATAAACACTATGACTATATGTTAATTTTGAAAAAAAAACAACAACAACAACAACAACAACAACTTCAAGGCAACTCAAGCTTTTCTGGAGCTGGGTCAGTACTTGTAGGTTAGGAGTCACATTTATTCCCATACACAGATGTGTACCAGCCAGTGCCCTACAAAAACCTGCAACACTGCTAATGGTGTCTGAGGTGTTTAAAACTACAAGCACTGACTCAACATCCAGCAGTTATTCAGCTAATGATAAAGTCATCTAATTCAATGTTTATTAGCTAACTAAGACTATATGCTATATATCATAGCCGGCTCATTAATGATATAAAGATAGAATCCGCTTTTCAGAGTAATACTAAACAAGGTAACTAAGAACAAACAAACACTAAAGAAGGGTATTTTTTTAAGCAACTTCTTTAAGCAAAAGAATATTTTCAGGATTTGGCTGATGTACATGTATATATTTCCAGTGTATAATGAAATTCAAATGCTAATTGCTCTGGATAAGGATGTTTGCCAAATGCCATAAATGGAAATGGTATTATATCCCTAATTAATATATATATAAAAGCTAGTTTGTATTGTTCTGGAATATAAAGGTTAGCACTGGTCTGCTTCTAGTTTAGCTGGTAAAGCATCAGATCCATGCTTGCTGATGTGTGTGCTACTTGCTTCAAGCAACAATCAAGTTGCTTTTTCTTTGTTTTTGTTTTTTAATATACTGTCTTTACTTACTACTTAATTCATGTGGATGATGTGTAGAATGTAATACAATAATGCAGTTTGTCATGGCAACTTTTGGTTTATTAGAAGTTCCATAATAGGCATAGGCATATAGGCAACCATTAAATAATATGACAGTTTATTGCATAATTATTATGATAGTCTCTATATACAAGTTGGATTATTTGATTATAAAAAGACAATGACAAAACATAATTTGTGTGTGCATGTGTGTTTGAAAGCGAGAGAGAGAAAGGCAGGCATGAACTATATGCAAGCATTAGAAAGGAGAAATTGGATAGTACTGGATTTGTTCTCTCTTTTTGTTGGGTTCTGAGGTCTGCTCTTTTCATCTCTCCCAGTCAGACTGCAAAGACTGCAAACAGCTGTCATGTTTGACTGACAGGTCTACATACACCAGACATGGCCAGACTCTCTGGTGTGAAAGCCATGTTCTCTCTTTCAGCTTAGATAGAGCTCACCAGTGTGTCAAATGCATGGTTTCAATCTCTCCATTCAAAATGATATCAAACTGACATGGTAAAAAAGGCAGAAACTCCTCGTGTCTTTTGCTTATGCTTTAATCATGTAGGATGTCTACTACTTCCTACAGCTTTCTCCAAGCTGTGACCAGTCAAAACTACATGACTGATACAAAATAAAAGTGGTACACTAATTTTAGGATCAGCAGGTGAAAGTAACACGGTTGTAGTTGTTTACAGTGATCATCCATCTACACTACAAAGAGGCAAAATACACTGGATTCTCATCAAAAACAATTATAACTGCATTTATCCATGCTATTTTGCTCAGCTTCATTTTCAATTGAGATGATACTTGGTGATGTAAGGCCCTGCAAACACCTTGAAGGACAGAACGTCAAGCCATGCCAAGTAATATTTTATTGCAATGCCTTTCATATACATGTATACAGTGTGATGAAATCACTACAGTATATCTGTGTACTGCAGAACGGATTAAGAGCAATGCCAGACATTTTAGTTTCCTTATAATGAAAAATGCAGAAGTAAGCGGCTCTTTGAAGGATATCCGTCTCATTAAACAACATTTTAACTGGAATGTTTGCAGGTGTTGTGTTATCATACATCATACTTCACAGCTGATTATTCTCTATCACTTGCTAGGCATGCTTATCTATGCATTGATTCTGAGCACTTTTCCTGGTTCTAGATCAGGCAACTACAGTAGACTAATGTCTGATGAATAATTATAATTAGCTAGCTAATCAGTTAAAACACACCGAATTCATATTTCAGAGTCACAATTCAGAATTGTCAAATTATTCAAATAATTGCATAAAAAAATAATAAATAGGCCTAAATAAAAAAAAAAACTAAAGAGATTTGAAATTACTGAAGTCTGGATAAGAACTGTCCAACACTGTATTACAACCTACAGTAGGATAGTGCTGAACCATCAACTTTAAGGAAGAAATGTGGTTGGAAATAAATCACAAATGGAAATCATTTAAACACTTGGGGATAGCTGTGTCAGACAATATAATGATATAGAAAATGCGTTTGGGTGCAAAATGGATTGGGATTGGGACTAAACAAATGTGTGGCTATAAGAAAACCACTTGTTAGTGAGAGTAATCAGAATAAAAGGCTGCAATTTGATAGAATAAAGATTGGACTTTAGAGCAATAGGAAAAGGTCATGTTATCTGATCAGTCCAGATTGACTCTATTCCAGAATGACAGGAATGTCAAGGTAAGAAGGAAAGTAATGATGTGATGCAACCATCATGCATAGTGCCCAATGAACAAACTTTTGGAGGCAGCGTTGTGATCTGGGGTAGCTTCATGACCAGCGTGTCACATCAATGGAGTATTTCTTTCCTGATGACACAGGCATATTTCAAGATCCATGCTGTGTAATTATACCTAGAGATTATACCTACAGTACCTAAAGAGATGGTCAAACTAAATCTTAGACTCTTAAACAATGTCCTGCACTGGCTAATGGAAGACTTGTTTTTTTCCATGCAATGGCTATTATTAATCAAGTATCAGTTCATTTGCATTAAGCATTTGGGTAGAGAGACCATCAGTGGCAGGTAATGGGCCCACCAACCTACTTGTATTCACCAATATTAGCTAGAATACACATCATGTATTTCAGGCCTGCACATAGATTTTGAAGTCTATCCAAGTTCCCATTTAAGGCTATCAATAAAATATTTTCACTGGGAAATAGTTTTTTTTTTTGCAGTTGCCATTTGGTGAAACAGCTGTACTGTCGATTGCATAGCAACAGCCAATTCTACTCAGCTTGCTGCCATGTTTAGAGTGGCTGCCACAGCTAGTTCAAAGCATGTCAGAAGCACCTGGGAGCTAGGATGGCCCTTCAGACAATGCACAGGCCAGAGTTGAATCTGGCATTCCAACTACTAAGTAATTTTACCCTCAACAAAAAGCCAAAAGGTGCAAACAATATGAAAACCATAATACAGTATGTAAAGGTTAATAAGAGGTGGTAATGATATTAAGTGGGACCAACTTGATGCTAGTTGATGCCACAAAGGTCTGTAGCATTCAATGAAAAATGCTTGCAAAATATAAAAAAACACTCAATAAGATCAAAGATGATGAGACAAGAAGACCCCCATTATTGGAGAAAAAAAAGCTGTAAAGCAAAGCTCCTTATTGCAAGCATGTTGTCTACAGTGTATGAGGTGAAAAGAAAAAGGAAAGATGGCTTTGTTGGAAGGTCTTGACATGTATGCACATGTACAAGTTATCAGGTTGATTCTTACCACCTCCCTCGTCAGGAGGTGTGAAACCTTGTACAATAGTTTAACCTTCCATGTGTGTCAACTTTTAAATTTGTCCCAAATAAGTAACCTCAGAGGCAACTGCCTTGTACATATGCTTCCCAATCATAATATCTACCAGGGTAACT
The DNA here is from genome assembly GCA_030068275.1 of Clarias platycephalus. Taxonomy (NCBI): domain Eukaryota; kingdom Metazoa; phylum Chordata; class Actinopteri; order Siluriformes; family Clariidae; genus Clarias; species Clarias platycephalus. Next base: position 13,376,266 of record JAQQZT010000037.1, on the reverse strand, counting down.
GCTTTCCAGTTGAAACCCAGTGCATGTGACAAGACTCAGGACCTGCATTTAGACACATAATGCCACTGCTGTTTGTGGGCACCACATCAAATCACATTTGCTCTAAATTGGGTTTGGTGTGGGAGCTTGGCACGCTGTAGAGTCATAGACAAGAAGTAGGATATGGAAAATATCAAAGCTGAAATGCACAGCTTTGAGCTTTTAGCCACTCTATGAAACAAAAAGCCTGCTTTTTCACTGCACCTTGCTGTGTTTGCTCATCTGGTAGGACTGTAGCTCTGCCCAGATTCAGTAGAACTGGGTGCTTTCATTTAAGTAAAGAGAATATATGCATCAAATGGAGGGAAAAAAAAACCATGCAATTATGTCCTTGATCGGGTTAAGCTTCCTTTTGCCAGCACTGTCCGAAAAGCTGCCTCTGAATGGGCTGCTCCCCAAATTTTACCTCCTCCCTGCCCCCTTCTACTTTTCTGGCTTCCATTGGCCCCATCTCTCATTCCTCAGATCGCCGTCCAGGCCTCTCCTCTTTTCCCTCACTCCCTCGCTCCTCGTCCCACATAATGGAGCTCTCTGCCTCTGTGAGGCTGCCAAGGATGTGCCGCTCAGCCCAGTAATGACCTGAGGGGACGCCGCGTGACAGGCCGCCTGAAATAACGCTTCCAGCCACGGACAAAGCAGCCCCCGGGGTTCGATTTTTAAATACTTTATGCTTTGGAGTGAGACTAAGAACCATTTATTGTTTTTAGGTCAGTGTGTATGGATGGGTGCTAGAGGACAGTATGAGAGAGCCATAGAGAGAGATGTAGAGATAGGGAGAGAGAGAGAGAGAGAGAGAGAGAGAGAGAGATGAGCAGATGAGAAACATCCTACTTATGCAAGGTGAATATTCTTGCAAAACGCTGAACAAAATAACATAGCAGTGAGAGTTCAGGACGGGTTTACTGTCACTCTTTGGTTTAAATGCATTTTGTCATACAGACAGAGTTAAGAGTAGAGAACATTGTCGCTGAGGCACAAGGTTATGTCCTTGAGCACAGCTTTTCCCAAGCCTTTTAAAAAGAAGCAAAAGTGTGTGAAAAGTGTGCCAGCCCAAAAAGCTATGCTTACTCAGTCATTATTTTCAGTCTGAATTCCCTTTAGTGCAATAATTTCAGATCTGTATGGCCCTTGGTCATCCTGTTTTTTCCCCTTAGTAATAGGTGACCCCTTGAATCAGGTCATCTCTTTTAAAACAATACAATTGTACAATTGTAAATTGTACTTATTTACAATTAAGTATGCGCTTGTTAAGAATGAGCTCATAGACTGTATCTACAAATATTATAATTTTTATTTGCATTGGCATAATAAGCAGTTAAAAAACATAGAGCCCCAAAAGTGTTTATTGGCAGGTGTGTGTGTGTGTTTTTGTGTGTGTGTGTGTGTGTGTGTGTGTGTGTGTGTGTGTGTGCGTGTGTGTGTGTGCATGCATGCAAGACAAAGTAAAAACACTACACCTTTACATTATGTACACACACTCAAAATTAACTTATTTATAAAAAAAAAAGAAGAAAGAAAAACTTTCTGAATTAAAATATTAATTAAATCAGTCCAACACCATTTTGTTGTTTAAACCACAAAAAAGTTTAAAAGTTTTACCACAATTTATTTAAAAAAAAAAAAAGTAAAACATAGGAATTAAATGTAACAATTAGGCCTGCTTAATTCAGACTACAAGGATAAGCAAATTACACACATATGGAATGCATAAAAAGGGAGAAGTGCACATTGATATAGTGCTGCTTTGCTTGGGTCAAGACACTCAAGCTGTTTGTGCTAAAACGCTGGAGCAGCAGCAGCTGCTGCGAGTCAGCAAAGCGTTCAGCCTGCTTTTAGTTGCTGTATCATTCTGTTTCTGTTGTTGTGCGCAGACTTCTGCAAATTTTGAATACTAGGATGAATATTAAATAGATAATATAAATGATCCTAAGCTGGATTAGGTATGCATCCTATTTGGTTAAAATATATTTTGGTCACTTGAATAAGGTACTGAGGAGGTTGTGTGTTTGTGTATGTGTGTGTGTGTGTGTGTGTGAGTATGTGTGTGTCCATACAGCTATAGTTATACTATAGACTGATGGAGCCCAGCTGCTGAGGCTGCTGTTGAGTGAGGGCTCTGGGGGGATTGGTATGAAGCCGAATGAGAGCAGAAACATCCTTCACCTTATTGATTTTGTCGATCGTTCTAAATGAGGAGCACTTTAGGCCAAGAGCTCAGCACCGGGGCTCCGCTGGGCTCAAACAGGACCATGCCACCGTGCTACATGGGAGCATCCTAACATACTCGCACACACACACACACACACACACACACACACACACACACACACACACACACACACACACACACACACACACA
>JAQQZT010000037.1:13331219-13343284 GCA_030068275.1 Clarias platycephalus | reverse complement strand
TGATGGAACAGAAAGGCCATCTAAAGTTACGGTGTGATCTAAAATTTTACTCCTAGCTGTATGTGGTCCTATGACTAGAACTAGGACTTAGTTTAATTTCCCAACTTTCTACAAACTAGTAGCCTAATTTAAATCACCATGACTCTAACCAGGCAGTTACTAAGAATGCTGTGGATGTATTGTTGAGTGTAATGTAAACACCATGTTAATAGTCTCCTGTTAATGATTGTGGTATTTATTTGTCCTGCAAACTTCATATCTGTACCATAGAACATCCACCTCAACCAGATGCTTTGAAACCTTTTTGGCAAATGTGCCACCTATTTATTAATGTTTAAAACATGTTACTTGTTTATTCTGAATGTATTAAGATTATGCTGCATTCCTATTATCCATATTCTCTCTCTCTCTCTCTCTCTCTCTCTCTCTCTCTCTCTCTCTCTCTCTTTCACTGCCTTCCCTAAATAGAGATGTCAGGGTGAATGCTGAGGTCAGTGAGGTCACAAGGCCTTTCTTCTCCTTTTCTTCTGAGGTTGACCTTGACTCAGACTGATTCATCTCCTGTCAGGTCACAGTCAAGGGGACTCTGTTTACAGCGGACCCTCTTGTGAGAACAACTGCTCTGCAAGCACGTGCTTTGGGCCTATGAGGTCTCTTTGTTCTCTGACACTTTTTCTTTTTTGTTTTCTTTTTTGCTGCAAACATCTTTATCTCTCATCCATGCTCTCCATGTGTGTTTCCCCTCTGTCACTTTGTAAATAAGGCTTACGGCTGTAAAGAGTGAGGTGTGGATGCAAAGGAATAATGTTTTTTTTTTTTTTGTTTTTTTTTACCGCTCTGTCAAAAGCAAACAAATTAAAAACCAAGTCTATCCATTTGCACGGGTAATCACAGTAAATGGCCCGCAGCTCACCGCATCACATTGTTTGTGGGACGAACGCAGATCCTCTTCATTTGACAGCTTAGTTAGCAGTCCAGGGAGCTGTGAAAAGTCACACTCTCCATATTGCAGGCTTGTTTTTCAATTTGGATGCCATAAACACAGCTCCTAACAAGAGTCTGTCACCACAGCTACTGAGATGCTATTTCTTCACATACTTCTAAGTTGACCTAGAACTCATTTTTGCGTGCTTGTCAAGAGTTTCGACTTCCAGGAAAGATTCTGTGTAATAGCATGATAATTTTGTACTCTCTACGTGTATTATTGTAACGTCACTTGTTACTTGTTATTATTGTAACTTCATCAAGTGATGAGGTCAAGTTAACTCATCTGTTTTGCATCAGAAGGTTTTTCGTCCTCATCAACTTGTGTGCAAACTGACAAGAGCTAATTATTGATTAAACATGGCCTAGGCACTCAGATCTCATGGGATGACATCGTATAACACGCAGGCCTGCAGAACGCCACTCTACTGCCATTTCCCCTGAGCCCCTGGGCCTCAGAGACCGCAGGCTGCTAATGAGTTGTTTGCAGACCTCGAGAACGTGGTGGCGATAACCTCTGACCTCCAGCCACATTGTCTAGGGAGCAAAGGGAAGAAAACAGAGAGAGCAAAAACAGGAGGGCGGGGGAGGCAAGGTGTTTTAGCTGGAGTGTTTTCTTGTTGGGAGTGTTTTGGCTCTTGTGTTAAAACCCCTGTGGCCTCGAGTGCCATGCGGATAACACTATGCTTTGTCTTTGAGCGCCGATCGATTCGCCACTTGATGAAGCGCATTTAGTTTTTTTTTGTTTGTTGTTGATAAACTGTATCTCTGTCATTGTGCATTAGTATGTTTGGGCCCATTCGTGCGCTCCCAGTCAAGGACACACATAGATACACACCCACTACCATACATACACACACTAATAGTCATGATTAATGTTCCTCTTCTCTGAGACAAAATAAACCAGTTTCTCTGCCATGTCATATTGAGGCACTGGAGGAGAAATTGTTTATCATCCTTGTCATACACTGTACCCTCGTTCAGTTTGCTCCTTCAAAGTGAAAGCTGTGTAAATATTTCAGGATGTGAACCATTTTCTTAAGACTCACAAGAAGTTAATCTGAACTCATTTTGTTTCCTATAGTTTATAGGTGATGTGAACAGTATCTCTGCGATCATAATATGTTTATCAATGGCTGTGGAGATTATATAGAGTAGTATTTTAGGAATCGTTGTTAAAAAAAATTTTTTATTTGACCTCCGAGTGGCGCTGTGGTAAAGTGCTCGCCCTATCATCCGGAGATCGCTGGTTCGATCCCTGGGTGATGCTATTACCTCTCACAGCCGGAGGTCTAGAGAGAGCTGATTGGCCGAGCTCTCTCAGAGGGGCGGGATGAGAGGTACTTTGTGCTCCCACATTAATCACGGCTCTACAGCCAATCAGGGGCGTCTGTGAGCTCGTGCACGCAGAAGGAGCGGCAAGCGCTTTCCTCCGAGTGTGTTACTCCGCCCCTAACGGTGCCTGAGCAAGCAGTTCGAAAAAGATGCGGTCGACTGGCGTCACGCGGTTCGGAGGAAACACGTGATAGACTCCCGGCTGAGTGGTAGTAGTAGCCTTAATGAGGGAGCCCTCTAGTGACGGGGAGCAATTGGCCACGACTAAATTAGGGAAGAAATCAGGAAAAAAAAATAAAAATAAATAATAATAATAATAAAATAATAATAATAATAATAATAATAATAATAATAATAATTTTATTTAACACATTAATGTAAATTATTAATTAAATTGTTTTTTTTTTAAAAACAGCTTTCCCAAGTCATTTTTATTAGTAAATAACTTTTACGCAGTTAGTGACTTTGGGAAACACAGATTTAACACTTATCATGGGCAGAAATGTAAATTGTAATAAGACAAAAAATATAATAACAATATAAGTTAGATATATGGACTTTACTGTACAGTTTTAAAAATTACTCTAAATATCTAGCAAGCAAACAGAGTTCACATTAGTGATCAGTTGTTGTTGTTTAAATAAAATGATAAAAAAAAATTAAAGCTGTTTCAATATTGTGTGTATCTACTGTACCTGTGATAGATGACCAGCTAACATATGATAAATTTTTATTGCAAATTAATACCTAAACTTAGTGTGGGAACAAATATCTTACAGGTATTAAGAGTTAAGGGTGAGTCTAAGCTTCACAAATAAAGGGTTGTGTTTTACCAGAGCAGTCCCCTGGGTTTTGTAATAGCATAGTACCTTACAGGTAAAAGCGTGGTGGAACAGGACTAGAAAGTGGTGACTTTAAGATGTCAGGAGGACATGGGAACATTTCCAATTTGCATATTCATTCATATTCATAGCTCTTTGCATTTTCAATGAGCACAGAGGTTTAAAATGGAACATTCAAGCAAAGACTTGGACTCTTTAAAACCAACAGGTCAAGAAGACATTTCTAAATATCACGACTTTCCCACTCAACCCTTAAACACACACACATTTCTCCCATGAGTTGTTAATAGCACTTGTACTGCCAGTCATATGAAGCTCTTTATTCGTATCTGTGGAGGACATGTGAGCTTGACCATACCCAGTGAGAAGAAAAACCCATCTAATTAACCCTCCTGGTACCATGTCATGTGATTAAATTAAAATGGCCATCATTTTTCCCCTTTGGGCCCGCCCTGGTGCAAACAGCACCAATAATCATTTGTTTTACCTTCCCATTTAGGCCTATTTCATCGCTCTGATGAGGAGATAATTACTGGCCCAGCCTTGTCTGCACATCCTATATATTCGATGTTCATTAATAACAATAAAAGGTTGAGGGTTAAAAACTCATTTAATTGCCTTTATGTTAATGACATTATGAATAGCTGCACCAGCAGTGAGTCTAATTTTGTCTGCCAGCTCCGGCGCCCATTCCCCAGGAGGGTTGCTCGTTTTTTTGCCAGAATTACAGATGCACGGTTCCTTGTGTCTCATGCAGGTGGGTGCCTTGGCAAAAGCAAAATTAATGTGCACAGCACTTTAGTTTCGGTGACTAACGCATGCTCTCTAGACAAGAATTATCCTGAGAGTTGGGCAGGGAATGAGTTTCACACACACGCACACAGGCTTAAAAATGCACCCAATCCTAGGATGAAACAAACACCTTTGCTTGGTGACAATCCCCATGAAGGAAACGATATGATACACACTCCCTTTTAGTTTACTTTGATAATTTGCACGCACAGACGGCCTCTGTACTAACAGCATTTTAATATATGATGTTAACCATGCTCTCACTTGCCTCCTCATCTTCAGTGCTGCTGACCAGAGACTTGCTAGCAACTAAATTAGAAAGCTACTCTGCTGTAATTCTCATGGCTTTCAGCACTTTCAGACATTAATATTGCAAGCGGTGATTTAAGTAGAGCTTTGGCTTTTTAACTTATTCAGATACCTATTAGCCAAGGCTATTCTGCATTGGGGTCAAAGTCTGAGTGAGGATTCTTGTTCAAATTACTCTTAATTAGAAGGTCTAAAAGACTCTCTTTATATAGAACAGTAAGTCTATGCTTATGCTTATGTACAGTATAAGCTTGGTATGGGAGGGTTTATGCTAAAAGTAAAAACTAAATAGGAATATAGCAATTTGGTGTAATAAATCTTACATGACAGTGTGCAGGCTCAACAATGGATTAAGCAACTGTAAATGATATAGTATGTGCATATATAAAATATAAAATATGTGGAATATGCATTCTTTGATCTGCCAAAAGAAATAGGCGGTGTAATGAAGTAAGGACAAAAGCACATGGAAGTTGTTAGTTTACAGCCATCTCTGGGCAGAAATGAGGCCAAGGGGGTTGATGATGAATGAGTCCATCTCCTCCAGCAAAAGGATGACCTGGATCCCCCTCTCCTCTCCTTTTCTTTCTTTCTCTTCCTTTCCTCCCCTTTCGTTTCTTTTCCTCTCCCCCTCCTGCTCTATCGTTCTGCCACCAAATGGGCCAACATTTTTTAACTGCACTCCTTTTAGCCAAAGTCACCAGCTCTGACCCGTAGCAGCCCCTCCTCCTCCTTCTTGCTCGTTCTGCACAAAAACTGTAATCCCCTTTTCCCACAGCTCAGAAATTTGATCAAATAGTATGCGCCCTTCCCCACCACTTACTGGCCAATTAAGTCAAGTTCTCATGCAGGGGGCCTGGCTGGCGGCGTGTTATGTTGGGATGAATTGATCGAAGCCGTTCAGCAATCTATGAGCCAAGCTTTAACGATCTGGGTGATAATACTTGTAATTCTTCTGAGTCAGGGGACTGGCAGGCGCAGCTGAGGCCGCACTAATCCCTGTCCTGATACACTGAAGCAGAGAGGCACTAATCTCTCTCATTCCTCACAAATTCTTTTTCTTAATTTCTTTGCACTTTTACTTCTCTTCTCGTTCCATCCTGCTCTGCCTTTTTTCTTGGCGTCTGAAGTCCATAAAAGGTGACAACAAAAAAAGTTTTAAAAAAAAAGAAGAAAAAAATGATTGTGACAAGACAAAATAGAATCAGATATGCACATTTGGAATTTTGACAATATAAAAATTTAATGTAAATTTTTTATATACAGTATATAGAGAGAGAAAGATTATATATATAGTTTACTGTAAAATACACAGAATATGCGGAAGGCACAAACATACAGTATGCCCTGACAAAGTGCTCAAATCCAAACAAAACAAGCACACGTAACACAGCATGCCTTACTCCAAAAAAAGGTATGTAAAGACAGACCAATGTATGTTTATTCTTTGTTTGTTCATATGTACCAAAACCGTGGTGCTAATAAAAAGCAGACATGTAGAACAACACGGGTCGTTAGAGCAAACATATCCACAGCAGTCTGAGGCATGTAAAATTCCCAAACTAATACAGTATTAGTATGTGCTCAAATTAGTATGTGCTCAAATTTAAAATTATTTTAAAATTTGAATAAAATACCTAAAAGGGATGTTATGAACAGTCATGTAGAAGTTGAAAGAAGATGAAAGAAATACAACTTAGCATGAAGAAGGCACAAGATACTCCTTACAATGTCTTAAATTTGTGTGTGTGTGTGTGTGTGTGTGTGTGTGTGTGTGTGTGTGTGTGTGTAAGGTATTGTATTGTATCATATTCAGTATAATATATATAGCATAGACACACACACATATATATCTAAAAATAAAAGCACATGCAATCACTCACAAACACCACCACTTGTACATTGCAGGAATATGGCTGGAAGTTATTGCTGCATCTCCCATACAGTCCTGATCTCTGTATTGAAAATGTGATTTGGGCCATTAAATGACTTCCCGGGAGTCCAGTGTTACTGTATACGTACAGGCAGTTATTGAGAAATAAAGGTGATCTTTTATATCTATATCATATACATTTCTCTCTCTCTCTCTCTCTCTCTCTCTCTCTCTCTCTTTCTGTTTTTTTCCCATGATATAATCAGAAAAAGGCTTCCCTTTGTTAAGGATCATTATTACTAGCGAGAATGTATGAGTGTGTGTTTGGACCCATTATTGTTATAGAATGTAGAAAATAAATCCAAACTTGTTCAAACTTTTGACCGGTACTATATGAATATATTTACAGTTATAAGTTAGTATCATGGAGGTGTTGATAATGTATATATTTAAGTTAATTTTTATTAATTTTAATTAATTTAATTTAATAAATGACTTTCATTAAACGTTGTGGAAAAATCAGGTATCAGTATGAAAAGAATACTGGACCATATGATCCCCAGATAGAAAAGGAAGTGTTTATTCTATTTTACTTATATAACAGACAATAAAGAACTAGACTTTTACTAAAGTCTTCTTAATGTCTTGTGATGATTTTTCAGTTTCTGGGTGAGAGTATTCTGTGTGCAGTTTGACTGCCACTTCTCACTGGAGTTTGGTGTAGGTTTAATGTCTATTTTACATTTTATTGTTTAGCAGTTTTTGCCCCATTGTCCTCTGGTTGCTGCAAAACCAATCTTAAGCAACTGGTTTCCCAGGCCCTTGATCCACGATTTGTGATATGTGTCTGCCTGCCCTCTATTGGGTACGGTGTGCCTGTTGCTCTCATCAATGGCTGGTTTGTATAATGATTTTAAGTTGTTTCACGACTGCTCAGTGCTCTGTGAGGCGATGTGTCTGTTGTTGCCTGGTAGCATTAAAGTTGTACAGGCTGTGTAAAACATACCTGCGTAGGCCTTCAGTGGGACTATGAGTAGCTACACCACTAAAATTAGATCCCGGCAGCTTTTGGCAGGAATCTGTGCTTTTGTGGTTCATCTTTTTTTTGCAACTTAAACTTTATTACTTACACCACAATAATACTGGGTAGGGCCTCCTTTTGCCCTCAAGACAGTCTTATTTCTTTATGGCATGGATTCCACAACATGTTGGAAACATTCCTTGGAGATTCTTGCCCAAGTTGACATGATTGCCTCATTCAATTCGCTGCTGATTGTTCATGCTGTGAATCTCTCATTCTACCACATCCAAAAAAGTGTTATATAGATTTCAGGTGACTCAGAGGCCAACAGTTTTAGTTACATGGTTACAGTATGGCAATGGAAATATGGCAATTTGTTCTAAATACAGACAATATGAAATATGAGTGTGTGTTAGATGAGAGGTTCTCAATCCTGGGCCCTGGAGGATTACCTGCCTCACACATTTTAATGTTTTCCCTGCTCTATCACACCCACTTAATTAAAAAAAAATGCTGTTAATTAGCTGATTACTTAAATCAGGTGTGCTGTGAGCTGAGAAAATCCCAGACTAAACAAGTTTGCTATGTTATAAATACCTAATGAACTAGCTGCAGTCCACTGTAAAAAAAAAAATGTCTATGTACTTTACAGTAAAAATTTCCCAAACCACGACAGTAAAGTTTAGAACAATTTCTGTAACAATAACATATCATACAGTATATATATAATGTTCTTTGTAGAATTGGCATATAAGTAGTTTAAACACAAAAAAGATGTAATGCACAACATGACCATACTAAAATAATATTTTTGTTTTTGTTTCCTTTTTTTACAGAAGCAACCACATCACTTTTTGCAAATTCAGATTTTTAGGTGAATAATATTCATATGAACACCATATTTTATGTTGCATTAGAACATGTACAAATTAAGTAATAGAGTGTTTTTAAAATCATATTACTAACATACCAACTATTTTATATTCCTAAATACAGAGTGTGTTACATTTAGTTTAAGTTCCTTAAAACTTGCACTTTTCTACTTACGTATGTTCATTGTTCTAAATTAAACGCAAAGTGTAAGGACCTGCAGTGAACAAGGAGCATGGTGTTAATACTGTGGACGAAAGATTTAGATTTAGGTCCATGAATATTAGGATATTGATCGTTTCTTTGTCTGTGGAATTGAAATGTGTAGATTATTAAGCATCAATTTTAAATCATAAGATGAATGATGAAAATGCATTGTTTTTCTATTCCGAATGGACTGGTTATCAGTTCTTAATTTGTAGGTTATATCACTTGTTAAGGAATTACAAATGATAAAATGAATCACCCTAATGTACATTATAAAGTCCTATGTAAGCCCTTAAATGTAACAGTGTTTTTAATGTAAAATTTCCTTTCCAATAGAAATAAATGCCTTTTTTTGACAAGATGAAGCATTTTGTACTTATGCAGCTTCAACATCTCATTTCTATTGGGCTCTCAATGTGACTGCACTTTCTGTTACAAAGTGCAAATGTGCCATTTTGCTTGTGTGCACCAAATTCACACAGTAAAAGAACTTATTTCCCACTTTATGCTTAAAATCATCATTTACTGCTGTGACTGCAGGCCTATGACCCATGTGCCCAAACAGAGCCACACCCCTTACCCATACACAGAAGTAATGATAACAGAACAGCACACTAATGGTTTGTTTAGTAATGCAGTTTAGGAATGCAGCATGATTGGCGAAAGATGATTATCTATCCTCCAGGAGAAGCTGATGTTCTGGTGCATTCTGGTGCATCAGTAACATTAAAGTTATGTAGAGCACCCTATATTTACAATTAATACAAATAGCAATACAACCAAAGATTTCTTAGTGCAAAGCTGCATGCTGAGAGTACTAATAAGTGTTTTAATAAGCGTTTGTGTTCTCATTACAATCTAGAGAGGTTAACCTGTAAATCACTCTACTGTATGTTGTAATAAGAACATGATAGTTAAAGACTTACAAGGTCTATCAATGTGAACACATTGTAAACAGGCTTAATGTCAGATTTACATGAAAGTAAACAAAAAGACAATCTTATGATGGGGATTTTACCATAAAATGCTGTTGATTAACTAATAATTTTCAGTGAAGTTAAATGTGATTCATTGTACTGTACAATAAGCAGGAACTCCATGTAAATTTTGCTGAACAGAACAGTATTAATATCATGTACTCATGCTAATTTGTCAGAAATTTGTCAGGAAAAGGCTGTTAATTTAAATTTATTTATACTTCAAATATATTTTTCACTGAATTATTTTGCCAACCACAGCTGCCAGTTTTTGTTTTTTTTACCATAAAGCAACCAGATGTTTCAATCAGTACAAACTGAAAAACTTTAAACTGTAAAATTTACAGAATGTTTACATATGTTTTTTTTTACTTACTGTACATACATACATACATACATACATACATACATACATACATACATACATACATACATGTAGATAGATAGATAGATAGATAGATAGATAGATAGATAGATAGATAGATAGATAGATAGTGGATTTTGTGTATATTGTGTGCTCTGAATTGATAAATTCCTAAAGGAGAGGATATATACTCATATTGTATTAATATTAAACTCCCATAGCTCATAAAACCCTTGCCCTCTCATACAGGTTTGGTCTGGTTGCAGAGATTTACATATCAACTTACTCTCTATAACTGTATTTCCTATAGTTATATTATATTACATATTATATAATATAACTTACATTATATTATATAGTGTTTATATGTGTGTTTATATATTTATAATCATGCTGCAGTAAGATCTATGGCCCTTTAGTCTTCAGCCTTACTCACAGGTGTCAAAGGTGGCTAAATCCAGATAGTAGTGTCTCTGGAGAATAAGATCATGAACAGCTTTAAAGGTGGTCAACAAGGCCAGAAGGCCAGAGCCAAGACCTGCAGCTGCTGCTCTGAAGCTAAGAGAGCACACACCTGCCAATAAAGAATAATCACACAAGCTGCGCTCTCTCTCTCTCTCTCTCTCTCTCTCTCTCTCTCTCTCTCTCTCTCTCTCCCGCTCTCTCATCCCCCCTCTCTCTAGGTAAATTTAGAATCCTGAAATGTTATTCTGTTTTAGGTGCTTTGCTGAAACCCCCCCTAAAGCATTTATACAGTACCAGTCAAAAGTTTGGACACACATTCTAATTCTAGATTTTTGTTTAGTGATTTATTTTCCACATTCTATAACAATACTGGAGATTTAAAAACTATGAAATAACACACGTGGAATTAGGTTATTAAGTAACAACAACACCTGGCTGCAGCTGTTCTGGAATGGATTTAGCAAGAACAGTGTGGCAAGTGCATTTGATATGAAACTGGCTCTCATGAAGACCATTCCAGGAAAGCAAGACCAAAATCTCTGTTACAGAGAAGTTCAGAAAGTTAGAGTTAACAGCCTCAAAAATCAACCAATTTACAGCACTACAGATTACAGAGTGTAAGTAGCAGACACATCTCTATATTAACGGTTCAAAGGAGATTATAGAATATTTATAGCATATTTTGGATGAAATAAAAACTAGGAAAGGCAATGGAATTAGAAGGTATGCCCAGATTTTTGTCTCGTACTGTACTTTCAGAGAGGGTTCCACATAGAACCCTTTTTGCAAGCAAAGGACCCTGAGCTATTTAAAGAACCACTTAGTTGTTATGAGTCTTATATAATACGGTATGTCATTTTGTGTTTGTGATTTCAGTGGCACTTGGTGGCAAAGAAACCGTAACAGAGAACAACCCTAAGCCACAGCCATACATTATTTAGAGCAAAGCAAGGGATGGAGGGCTCACTGGAGCAATTATAGAATTTTGTGTGTTCAAGCTGAATGTGTTTATGTATGTTTGAGTTTGTGGGTTTACAATCACATCCGTTAAACACCCAATGCTGTAAACCTGGTTGCATGGGAGTGAATGCTAGTTTGACTTATTATTTTTGGCAGGGCTGCATATGTTTCCCCCACATGTGCAACTCAGCCTTATTATCATCTCGATCAGCACAGGAGGCTAGAGTCACATTAATTTGTAGTAATTAATAGCGGTGATGCATCTGACAGCACATACTAACAAGAGCCTTTGATTGTTCTCTAACTGCTGCTTTTCTTGTCTACATCACCTCTGAGGAATTCAGAAATATCAAAGCTCGGCTCCATCTGATGAATGTCAAAATGCAATTTCTGAATGTTTAATTCTTTTATTGATTTGATTCAGTGGGTTTTTGCCTGCAGTGTCTTCTCCCCTGATAGAACTTAGACGAATCGAGTGCTTGTCACCAAAATGGCCTGCTTTTTTTGTGCTGAGAACAATTGCCATAGGCCAGCCCAACAGGCATGGTTTAATTGCCATTAATTAAAAGCATAAATCTTTTTTTTTCTTCTCTTCCTCTGCTCTTAAACAGGGCTTTATGTAGCTGTTTTCTCCCCCCCGCCCTCCTCCCTCACGCTTTTCAAAATCCCTTCTGGCTAGCGAAGGTCAACAGACACACACACATACACACACACACCTTCCCCCACTACTCCCTCCTCTCTGCGCATCTCTGGAACCATGTTTTTACCACACTCTTCTGCGTGATGCGATGTGAAGTGTGAACGGCACAGTGATATTTAGTAAACCAGCTTCCTGCTTTATTGCGGTGTAATGAGGTCAAATGAATCCCCCTTGTAAGTGAGCTGAGACAGCTACGCTTTCCAAATGCTTTCTGACAGCGAGGCAAACAGCCGGTAAACATGACAGCAGCTCCCAGTGAGAGTGGACACTAAGGAAAGAAGGAAAGAAAACACACACAACACACACACACACACACACACACACACACACACACACACACACACACACACACACACACACACACAC
>JAQQZT010000037.1:13299694-13320695 GCA_030068275.1 Clarias platycephalus | reverse complement strand
ATGTAGAAAATAAATCACTAAACAAAAACAAAGAAATTTGCAAGTGACCCCAAACTTTTGAACGGTAGTGTACATATTTCATATGTATGTATTTTTTTTCAAGTAATGCTAGTGAATCCCTTAGCAATCAACATTTGCTTTTAAATCTAAAACTCTGCTATTAGTGCAAGTAAATGAACAACTGGTTTTCAACGTGTATGTATTGATATTGTGTCAATTATTAATGTGTTGTTTTATCATGCCTTATCTGATTCCCATCTAGTGTGTGATGATTTCCCCCAAATCCTGGTGAATGCTTTTTAAAGGAATACTTCTGCTATAAAATATATTTGCAGCATGGTCGTAGACATAGTTTGGAGCTATGATTACCATTAACTAATGGTGCTGATAGTTAATGAAAGATATCAAGCATTATGGAAACTGGATGCTTATTTATACACACTTTTTAGGTTATTTATAGCCATTTTGAAAAGGAATATACAATGTTCCTATCCATTCTCAGAAACATTCTCAGAGACTTTACGATCCTTCTAATCAGAGTTCACTGTGAGTTTTTGGAATTGAGAGGGCAATGCACTGTTATATGATTTATGAGTTTCCAAAGAGTTTGCAGCCTAAATTTTATTCCATCACAACACAATCTTATAACCTCTGGTGCCATTTTTTCAAAACTAACTGTTGTACATGCCACATATCCTGCATATCTGGACTAGCCCAGGAGACTTGGGGCACGAGGCAGGATACACCCTGGATAGGGTGCCAATCCATCGCAGGGCACACACACATACACACACTACGGGCAATTTGGAAACGCCAATTAGCCTAACCTGCATATCTTGGGATTGTGGGAGGAAACCGGAATATCCGGAGGAAATCCACCAAGCACGGGGAGAACATGCAAACTCCATGCACACAGAGACGGGAATCGAGCCTGGCCGGGAATTAACCCCGGACCCTGAAGGTGCAAGGTGACAGTGCTAACCACTACACCACTGTGCCGCCCTTAAGGGAATTAAGTGCACATAAAATGAAAGAGATAATAGAAATTATAGTAAAATGTTACTTGTGGTGTTATTTGTAAGTTCACAAAATGCTAAATTATGTCCTGTTCATCTTTTAGTACACAGAGTATATTTACCTGCTCAGTGAATTTTTTAAAATATGTTTAAAAAAGTTTTTGGTATCTAGCCTCTAGAAGGACATATTGATTTCCAAGGTTTGATTATATTTGTACTTGAAAACACTTGCTTGCAGAGGTGAGTCTGTATGAAGATGGGCAGGACTATGAATGTGTACCTCTTCAGGGTACAGCCAGCTGCCTCTATAAATTGTCAGGGTTCTCGACCAGACCCTTGATACCCATATGTCCTCCTATAAATCAACCAGTTTAATCTCTCTGTTTGCTCAACAATACCTTCCAAAATGTTGGAAGGTCATGTAAGCTTCAAGTAGTTCAACATAAAGGACAGCTTCTTTCCAAGTATGATCTTATGAAATTATAAAGCAAATTCTTAAATCAAAATTAAGTTCATTTTGTATTAATCCTATAACACATCTGCTCACTTTAGCAAGAAACTGAATGAGCACATCACAGTCTGTGTCCCTGGAAAATAATCAGAGTTTGTGTTAAAATGTCAGAATCTCTCTCAAAAGTGAATTAGTCATGTTTTTCTAGCCTTAGAACGTTATCTTAGATGTTTAGCTCATTTAAGTGCAAAGTCATATCAATTAAGAAATACAACTTCTTCAATTAGATGGGATCAGCAGATTCATTGACTTTGCCTCACACTTTGCTCCAAACAGGTCCCAAAATCTTTTAGCACCACATTTTGTTGTGCACAGAAAGGTGTAAATGGGTACACGTAACATCATCAGGTAATTTACAGAACTTTTTTTTTGCCAATTTTGTTTAAAAGTGGTGCTGACATTTCCATCATGTCATACTCGGCTACAAAACACCTTCACATGAATCAAACAGTGAAAAGAATTAATCTTCTTAAACCATGTCAAAAACCTCTCCTGTGCCCCTCTCATTCTTAGTGCACCATTAGTCGCAACTGAGGTCAAGTTGCTGGTGCGGATGTTTTTGCCTTGAAGCAACTACAACTACAGAATGAAACATTTTTTCCACCTGTTTGGCCATTGAGCTTCAACAGCTCAAAAGCTCTTAAGGACCATTTTCACATACTGACACAGAAAAGCAAGTAGTGCTATCTTTATTACATGATTTCATCATGTGCACTTGTGTAGTATAAAAGTGAATTTGAAATTGCCTGACTGTGTCAATTTACTTAAAAAATATAAACATAAAATATCAGGAGACACATATCCAACAGTACAAAAAATGTCGAATTTATATATTTCTCATCATCTGACTGACTGTTTAGGTTATTGATGCAGATTAATTATACTTAAAAAGTAACGGGAGAAGATAAAATAAAATAAAAAATCTGTGAATCTGCTTAGATTTCTAAAAATCTTGCTCTTCTTTCACATGTTGGTAGTTAGCTGTAGCTACAGTACTGTAACTGGATGAATCTTCAGAAGCTGATCACCATTGTCACACAACCACTTTTTCAGTTCATTAACACAGCTCTTCAGCCAAATAGGCTAGAACTAATTAGTGACATCAACTGTTGTATGCACAGGGAGACCTCATACATAGTATAGATGGTAACATACTTTTGGTCACAAATGTACTCTTGCAATACATAATGCTTATTTCCTAACAATAGTTCCCTTCCGAACTACTATATCCTGGTCAGGGTCACGGTGGATCTCCCAAGGCTGGGAGTATGGTGGGAATATTTTTGCATACTCTTAAGTGGGATGCCATTCAGTTACAGCACCATGCATTCACACAGTCACAACTAGGGGTAATTTAGCATAGCTAATTAATATTAATGTAGACCTGAATTGACAGCTGCATTGCAGGTTTCAAACCACTAAATGGATGTAATAAGCAACTTTTGTAAAGGGTCTGCCATGCAACACTTTATCTACCCAGCTAACTGGAATAATTGAGGTTTAACCTACAGTAACACAACAACATGAGAATACATGTAGGGTATCAATGATGACGTTCAATCAAATGCAAAGTAACGTTATAAATAAAATTAATGTTAGCCACCTTAGTATTTTTTTGTTTGCTAAAGCTAAGCTAGCTAGCTTGTGATAACTGAGGTAGGGATATATGTCCCAACCAACAGCCAGGCCCTGTTTGTTCAGCCTATTTGCCCGTTTATGGATTAATCCGGGTTTAGGCAGAGTCGGCTCCGGCGAAGATGATGACCAAGCTTGCACAGTTGTGCTCAAAAACAAAACTTATGGGTGAATTTCTGCAGTTGTTATACAGTCTCTGATTTCAACCTGAAATCCTTTTTTTTTTTTTTTTTTTTAAATCACAGAAGGTCAGCGAGCCAGCCACAAAACAGTGGGCACATCCATAAACAGTGAATAGTTAGATGATGTTTTATAAATGAAGCACCATCTCTGCTTTGGTTGTGTTTTGTGTGTGTTGTGGTTGCTACTGAATGCAAAAAAATCAAAAGCTGATTACATAATAATAATAATAATAATAATAATAATAATAATAATAATAATTATTATTATTATTATTATTATTATTATTATTATTATTATTATTATTATTATTGTTGTTGTTGTTGTTGTTATTAATATTATTATTAGTTTTACATATTAAGCTCTTATAAACATATAACATATTGCAACAATGCTCAAATAAAAAAAAGTCAGTAATACATGACTAAAAAACTGGATCACTGAAAATCAGAAAAAAAACCCCGTTGAAGTTTAGTTTTTGTTTACTTGGGTGAGAAATGTGTTCAAATTATTTTCTGTCCTTGGATCCAGGACCGCAATCATCGCAGATCAGGCACGCGCGCTGAACCACAAAAAAGGGGGCGGAGCCACTACAGAATGACAGCCCTGCTAATTAATGGACTGAAAGGACCCTTTAGGGTGTTATAACAATCCCCAGTGAAATGTCAGTCAGTCAATGCAGTGTGCATATAAACCACTGAAAGGGAAAGCAGCAGAGAAAACAAAGAGAAAAGCAGTTAGGTGATGCATCTATCCTGAAATCTACCGAAGAGCCCAGTTTAGTGCTGAATGAACACCTACAGAATGAAATTACCACATGCAGTGTTGAATTAACACCCACTGGGTTTAATTAACACATACAGTGTTAAATTCTCTTGTGTTCATTTGTCGCCAACTGGACTTAACGTACATAAAATATGAAATACTGTGCTTACGGTTAATTTAACAATATATGACTTACGTAATTCTGAATTAATAATTTAAAAGGTTAACATGTGCAATGGAGTATTTATATTTTTCTTATTTCCTTTTTTATTTTCGTTTGACTTAAATGTAAACTTTTTTCTAAAAAAGAAAAGAAAAGAAAAGAAAAGAAAAAGAAAGGACTTTTAAGTATTAATCACTCAGATACACCACAGCTTCATACGGTGTCCTTCGTTCTAGCTTATTATTCCTCTTCTTTTTGTGTGTCTTTGGATTAAAATCAGGCTGCACTTCAAATTAAACTTGAATGTCACATGTTTTATTACAAAGTAAATGTACAGGTACAGGTGTGTGTATGTGTGTGTGAGAAAGAGAGAGAGAGAGAGAGAGAGAGCACTCTTAATACCTGGTAAAAACTGTAATATTTGGATGTAATAAGAAACTCTTGTAAATGTCACGTCCGCAAAGAGCACGAACCTTTTATACAG
This sequence comes from Clarias platycephalus, assembly GCA_030068275.1. Classification (NCBI taxonomy): domain Eukaryota; kingdom Metazoa; phylum Chordata; class Actinopteri; order Siluriformes; family Clariidae; genus Clarias; species Clarias platycephalus. The sequence continues at coordinate 13,315,941 of JAQQZT010000037.1, read as the reverse complement.
AATAGTATTATGATATAATTATATGTTGCTTTTTTCACTCATGACTTCATGTTAGTCTTCTCATCTTCCGGAACGTGATGTTAAACATATTTACCAGAGCTAGGATATAGTCTACAGTGCAGTTTCATCTCATTTATGACCTTGAAGCCTATGAGTTAACATACTGGGATGACTGCAGCAGGATTATATTGTTATTACTGTTTTGTAATGCAAATACACATCATGCCAAGTAGAAGATTTTTCCATGGCTTTACCAATTGCTTGTTTTTGTACACAGTTTTTAATTATATCTCGGTATAGCCCTATTTTTCTCATTCACATTGTTGCTTAAAGAAGCACCCAAAGGCAGGCTTTAAAAAAAAAATCTAAATTAAGAGATACAATTGTAATACATTTATTTTATATTTTGTCTGAGATAAAATGATCTTCATTTAACAGCTCTCTACCATATGGGCAAAATGCTATTTAAAAAGATTTTAATGCCTCTGGTCACCGAGTGGCCTCGTCCAGTGATTTTGTGGCCAGCAGTGAACCAGTCAGTCAACACCACTGTGTTGTATGAGCAGTACACCTTCAGGGCACAACATGACTGGGCTAAATGAATAAACAACACACTTCAAAGTACAGATAATTTATTCATTATAAATGAGAACATGACCGCATGGGTTTAAGGACTAATCTAATAATCTGACATTGAGAGGTTTTACGTGTGTTCAAATGCTAAAATCTTATAGAGATGATGATCATCATGACGTTGATGATGACGACGATGATGATGACTAGGCTTTGTTTGATCTTTTCGGATATTTACTATAGATTTCCTGACACGCCTTCCGGAGACACTGCATAAGGCCACGCATTGTAACACTTTTTAATTTCAAACGCCTATAGAAATATTATAACTATTACTAGTAGTAGTAATAATAGTAGTAGTAGTTGTTAATACTTTGGAATTTTGAACATGAACAATGCACAAGGTTCACATGTCTAGAACACTTTTTTGTTTTGTTTTGACAAGTACAGAGATTGTCCGTACTCGTAGTAAGGGTGTAAAATTCCCGCCTTCAACAGTGACGTCTCAGATCAGACAGTGAACGGGAATCGATGCGGCGCGAGCCGCAATTTCACAGTCCGATCAATGGCGCGTGAGCCGCGGCTATAATCAGATGAAACTCCACCGACTGGTTGCATCTAATTTGTTCCAGCAGGCGGCCTTAAACCTAATAAGGCGATTGATTGCGGCTCAAATGAGTTGTTGTAATTAGGAAACTGTTAATGAACAAGCGACATTTGTCCCGTGAGATTGAGTGGCTCGTTTCTGCCATCGCTTTGAGCTTCCTCACCAATCTGCGAAATCAGTCGAACATGTTCTAATATAACTAACAACATGATTACGCTTATTAACTGCAATTATTATAATTTTATTTGTGAATTGTTGTTTAACAATTAACAGTGATGGAGGTTAAGTCACTGCATGGTGCACCTATAAGTCTATATTCACGTTTTATTAGGCCTAAAGTGAATGCACAAAATTAATAATATGCGACGTTTTCTTAATAGACAGCAATATATTAGATTTTTTTAAATTATAGATACAATTAATATAATGGCCAAGTTAAAACATTATTAAAGAAGAAAAACATGTTATTTCTGACTGGAGTCTACAACATTCATTTAAGTTTTAATGTTTTGGTAAACATCTTGCAGACTTTAAAAACTCACTCCATAACTTCACGAATGCATGCATTCGAACCATATGAAGTCGAGAGTTTTAATTACAATCGTCGTGTTATACTGTACACAAAGTCTCACCGTTTAGTTTATCTACGACGTGGCGGCATCTTTGTCGCCGCCTGGCGGGGTTAACGAGTATCGCAGTACATCCTCCCTTCTGAATAATTCTCTTAGCGTAAAAATCTGCTCGGATCACGCTATTAGATACTGTACCCTCGGTAATCTAGACTCCTGTATAGATAGATAGATAGATAGATAGATAGATAGATAGATAATATTTATCTAATCATATTGGCTTTAATATTTCAGCGTTTTAATGAATACATGTTGTAGGTTTTTTTATTAATACAAAAAAGTACCAAAATTTAAATAGTTAAAATTATTAAAAACAAAATCGGTAAAATAATTATGAATTATATATAAAAATATAAAAATAATTAAGAACATATACTTTTAAAACAATTATATCTAATAACCTCTTTTAACATTAATTCTCGAAGCAATTCACTGGGTGCATTATATCCTTTATGTATGATGATACACACCAAATTTCGTGGTGTTAAGTTCCAGTGTTTAACGCAACGTAAGTCAAGCGATGGGAAATAATTCAAATACTACTTTCGTGCTTTTCAAATTAGATTCGAAATTGCAGTCCAAAAAAAAAAAAATTGGCCAAATTGATAAATGTAATGTCCTATTGTCATTTTGTATTACGCATGGATGAGTGGATTTATCTCTACGGGGGCGGGGGGGGGGGGGGGGGGGCATTTTAGGAAGCAAACCTATCAGTCGATCCGGAATTTTAAAAAAGTCTCAAAGAGGTTTTGCATCACGGGAGGAAAACCACAAGAAAAGTAGCTTGAAAAAAAAAAACTTGAGAGAGAGTATGATGGCGGGTAAAGTGTCCTCCCCTTCTCTTTTTCCTTTTTTCCGAGAAACTGGCCTCAGCTGAAGGAAACACCAGGAGCTGCATGCCGAAAGTATAATGTATTATATAGTAAAAAGCTTTTGAAAAGAGTCCTCCTCTATAATGACGGAGTGGATTATAACAGATCCCTTTGCCCCTTCCCCTACCTTTTGGATTTGCGATTTATTCAAATGAACTTCAACATTAATTACTTACTGCCTTCATTACCGGCTGCAGCCCGGTAATGACCACGTGAAAACCGATGATTTATGTATGTTCCCATCACTAGCTTATACGACATTAAAATAGACTTGCCTTACTGAACTTAAGGTGTTTGTGCTATTACTTAAGACGTTGTTTATGAATTATGTGCATTATATATATATATATATATATATATATATATATTTTTTTTTTTTTTTTTTTTTTTTTTTGTTTTTTTTTGTTTGTGTGTTGTCGCGGAAGAGGAGCCGAAGAATGCCAGTGTCATGAAAGATATTTTTCACCATTTCTTTCCCTTAAGCTATTTTAAAAAGCAATGATTTTATTTAATTTAAGGGTTGTGACAGATTATCACGATACCTCCATTATACAATATCTTATTAGTGTTTCACCGATGGCTTTCAAGTAGCAAAGTTTTGAAATGTACAAGTAGTGTAAATAAACATTATCAGTGGCATATGTTTTATTAAGGTCATTATATATTACTTGTCCCCACAGAACCCTGCTAAAAAACAACATAACTGTAACGGATATTACTGACTAAGAGTCCAAGGTATTAGTGAAACAGTTAGCTGGCAATGGCGAAATAATTATATATATTAAAATAAAATTGAAGCTACTTCTAATGACACATTTAAGTCCTTAATAGTCAATCCTGTCGTTGTCTTATATAGAGTGAAATGTTCAGATTTTAGAAAATATACTGTCATTAATATGATATTACATTGCACAAAATGTTTCAAAAGTGTACATTGTCACCTGTTAAAGCGTTTTAAAGCTTCTGAAACTGTAGCTATGTTGTTAAAAAAAAAAAAAAAAAAGGCTTTTCAGGCTCCAAATTGTAACGATCAAGTAAAAGTTCTCTGATTGGTTAGAGGCAGGTGCTGCTCACAATGAGACCAATCAGAAGAGAGACGGGCCAGCGGAAGGAGCGTGTCTGTGTTATAATGTGTTATAATAAAGGAGAAAAAATGCACTGGCTCCCCCCTTCTGACGTCACCGTAGGAAATTATTGTAGAGCATCAACAGGGGAGGATTTCTAGAAAAAAAAGAGGGAGAGTTGATGTCGTGGAGTTAGAAAGCTCAGAAAGCGCAACTTTTGGGGGAGAGAAAGAGAGCGAGACATAGAGAGACAGACTGAGAGAGAGAGAGAGAGAGAGAGAGAGTGAAAGAGAAATAAAGTTCAGGCACCAGTGCAAAACGACGTGGAGCTACACAAGACCCAGCTGCTTTTTACAAATTTTATACTGAAAGCAAGCGCATCCTGGGAGAGTTCATGTGCATCACAATCTTCTTTACATCACAAACTTTCAGGGATTTTTGTTTTGCGGGTTTTCTGCGTTAATGCGTGTGCTACCGTCAAGATTCAAAATCACCCTGGTGCGTATAATTGGCGAAGATTAAAATACAGATTGCGCACTTTTTTGTTTGTTTCTGAAGCATCAGCTCGGGTTTAATTCCGCCTAAATTGCAAGCGTCATTATTAATATTTTTAAGAATTGATGGAGAAGAACCTCCCTGTTATGCAGACTCCTTGAATCACCTTTTGTTTCTTTTTCTTTTTTTTTCTTTTTAATGCCATGGAAGGATCCAGCGCGTCTAGTTTTGGAATAGACACGATTTTATCTTCCGCCGGTTCCTGCAGCTCGGCACTCGCGATGATGGACGGAGACTTCCGGGCGGCGGATTTCCGGAGCCGCGCGACGCCTTCGCCCTGCTCGGATGTAGACGCGGGCGCGAGGAGCCCTTCGTCACCGATCTCTGTCACTGCAGAGCCTCCTGAACCTCATCCGGTGCAAGACCAGCTTCATCATCATCTCCATCATCACCATTATCATCCGGTGGCCCAAAATTCGGCCGCGTGCGCCCCGCGGACCGCCACCTCGTCTTTTTTGATCAAGGACATTCTGGGCGACGGGAAGCCGCTGGCCGCGTGTGCGCCCTACAGCGCGAGCCTCGCACCCTCCCCGCAACATCAGCGTCAGCATCATCACACTCCGAAAGCAGAGAGCGCGGAATGTCTCACCCCAAAAGCGGAGCACGACGAGCACGGCGGCAAAACAGAAAAAAGAGAAGACATTCACAACGACAACAAATGCAACGGTAAGTCGAGAAATGCTAATATTTGAAGTGGGGAAAAAAATCTAATATTAAGGACTGATTATAGTTATTTAAACGAAACGGAAAGCGCAGCTCATTCACAAAAAATCTGATTCCAAACGCAGAATACTGATCGGATTTAGCAGTGCTGAATTGTTTTATTATTATTTTTTTAATTTTTTTAAATTGTATATACCGCTATAGCTGCAGTGTACATTTTGCAAATACAGTCACAAGCATAAAAGTGTTAATATTACTGATTATAATACATGCTTGACCTAAGTTTACATTTAAATCAACATTTATAGAAAACAAAGCTAACCATGTCTGCAGTCCGTAATGAGATTTATAACTGTAAAGTACGTCAATATTCAACTGTATTGCTGTTTGTAAAGCAAATATAATTTTACTAACTAAAAGTTCCCAGTTATAATTATTTAAAACTTTGTAAAACTGTAGCATTGTTCTATCACTAACATGTTACTGTTAGTAATAACTATTATTATTATTATTATTATTATTATTATTATTATTATTACTGTCGTTATTGTTAGTAGTAGTAGTAATAGTATTAGTTCTGATCTAAATGGTACAATTCAAAGTCGAATTAACATGCCCACTGCTTGGTTAACGCCGTGTTAAACTAACACATTCAGTGATCAAGTATCATGTGTGGTGTGAATTAATTGCTATGTTATTGATTTGGATCTAAGTATACTCATCCAATGAAATATGAAGTCAGCACTGTTTTTTTTTTTGCTTCAAATGTTGCGTATATGACAGTTATTTTTGTTTGTTTTATTAATTTATTGCAGTATTATTATCGTAGTAATAGTAGTAGTACATATATAGCCGATATGAACACAAAAATTACAAGATAATTAAGGTATCTAAAGAAATCTTAAGGGAAAACGGATAAATAAAGAAACCAAACGAGAAACGAAATCTCATTCAAATATTTTCGCAGTTAAGCATTGAAATAATTTTACACAGTTTGCAAAAATAATAATCACGCCATACTAATTGAATCTTAATTTTTCCAATACTTTGCTGTTTATATGAGTAGTTTTGTCCTGCAAAAGGTTCAAAACACACCATTCGTCACTGTCACCGAGTTTGTCTGATATTAGCATAACAGAAGCTGAAACAGATGTAAAGCCTCCCTGGTGGGTCAATTAGAGAGATTATTGTTCTTCCTGGAGGGAGGATCACAAACAGAAAAAATATGATACAAATAGACATGGATCGAACAATTGATTTTTCACCTTAATTTTCCGAAACGTAATTTAAAAAAAACTTTGTTAACATTTTGTTTTCGGTTAACCAGGAATCTTGATGTTGGTGACTTGATTAATCTCCCTCCTAGACTTCAGAGACCTTAGCAGTAACATAATCAAATCGTATTTCGTGTTTATGATGGTTGAGTTAGTTTTAACTTATTTTTAACATAGTTCGCTCAATAATCTATTAAATAAAGGCCATGCAACTGTTGTAGTTGGACAAATTCTAGTTGCATTCTTTTTAAGCAAATATTATTACAAATAATAATAATAATAATAGGCCTAATAATAATAATAATAATGACCTCACATTTAATTTATTTTTAGGAACAAAAGAAGAGGGTGATCGGGAAATCTCGAGCTCCAGAGACAGCCCTCCTGTACGCGCAAAAAAGCCGCGCAAAGCGCGAACAGCCTTTTCGGACCATCAGCTGAACCAACTGGAGCGCAGCTTCGAGCGCCAAAAGTACCTGAGCGTGCAGGACCGCATGGACCTGGCAGCAGCACTCAACCTCACCGACACCCAGGTCAAGACCTGGTACCAGAACCGACGGTGAGCAAAGCTTGCTACTTGCCTGCCTGCTTATTTATTTATTTATTTTTTAATTTACCATTTATTATTTTTTATTTCTGTTACCACAACAATTACTACTAACTAATAATAATATCAATACAACTACTACTACTACTACTACTACTAATAATAATAATAATAATAATTGAGTAAATGTTTTGTTCTATTTTCTATATTTTAATTTATTTATTTTCTAAGACGTTCCCTTAATATAGCCAAGGTTTTCCAATGCCGGGGAGAAATTTAAGCCCACGTGTGTACTTTTATACGTCGCCTGATTTCTGATTTGCAGTCGAACTGTGCCAGCCGCGATAGATAGATAGATAGATAGATAGATAGATAGATAGATAGATAGATACCAATAAAAACTCAGATGAACCTTCTATCTAACTTTTTATATTTCGTTTGAAATTGTAGCATACTAATATCTAGTATTATCTCTAATCGAAACTCATGTTTCATTTTTTTTCTATTCCAGGCCGCAACCAATTCGAAGAGTCATGCAGTGATTTCCCAAGCATAATGCAATTGGCCTTCTAATAAAACGACTACTAGAACAACAATAACAATTATTATTATTACTACTACTACTACTACTACTAATAATAATAATAATAATAATAATAAACAAATAAACACAATTAACAATTGTAACACGTAACTAACTAATTAGTTAGATTTAGTTAGATTTTGAATAACTAAAAATCGGATACAATATATTTAACCTGGAAAGAAAATCAATTATGAAATCTAAGGTTGAATTGTGAAGCCCTTCGACTAGTACAACGCCTATAATAATAATAATAATAATAATAATAATAATATTGTTAATCTGATTATAGGACGAAGTGGAAGCGGCAGACGGCGGTGGGGTTGGAGCTATTGGCAGAAGCTGGCAGTTACTCGGCGCTGCAGCGGATGTTTCCGTCACCGTATTTCTACCCGCCGGGCCTCCTCGGCTCTGTGGACGGAACAGCGGCGGCAGCGGCGGCAGCAGCAGCGATGTACAGCAGTGTGTACCGGAACAGCGCACCGGCGCCCCATCCCGCAGCCACTCTGCACAGACCGCTCGTGCCGCGCGTGCTAATCCATGGCCTGGGCGCGAGCGGGCAACCGGCGCTCAACCCGCTGGGGACTCCTGTTCCAGGCACGCCGCATCCCCGGTAAAAAAAAAAAAAAAAAACTGAAAAAAAAAGACAATGAAAACAAAATCAATGAAAAAAGACACTGGAGAGCGAGAACCGAATCAGACGAAAACCTCAGATTTTTTCTTTTAAAAGGACACAGAGCGCTTTTCCCCCCAAGAAAGAATACTAAAACAATTTAATCAAAGAACAGCAAGATAATGAAGAAGTGTTATTATTTAATATGGACCATGCATTTCTGAGTTATGGCCGTGAACACAAAATGACTGTTCATTCGACGGATTGCTGTTTTTGTTTTGTTTTGCTTTGTTTTTTCCTTTTTTTGTACAAATATACTTATACTACTAAATAAATGTAAATTTTATTAGAGGGACAGAAAGGTTGAATAAAGACAGAATACTAAACAAAAAGCTATATGGGATACTTTTTAACGCAAATGGTTAAATTTATTATTCTTGCACTCTTTAAGTAGTAGGTTTTTAAAGAATAACAGGTAGGATTTTAAAGAATCTGATAATATGGTCAATTAGGTAAAACGTCAGAATTTTTTTTTTCTAGATTTTGTTCCCTTGCAGATAAAAAAAAAATAGCTTTTACTTTTTAATATTTATTATTTAATTGAAACAATCTTGGGGTAATGCTCACAAAACTATGAGTTTTATTGCGACTATAAAAACAGAACCACATTATCTGATGCAGTTCATATAGAGCTGTTGTGTTGGTCAGTTACCGCATATATATTTCGCTTTGCTAGTTGTTGAGGATTATCTAACATGCAGGAATATCAGTCTGTGGCATACTGTTTGCACACAGAGCAACGGTTTCTGCTTTGGCCTTTTACTTTTTTGGACCTCTTGGTGTCTATCACTTTACCACAGAATTGTATAAATTTATTTATAAATTAATTTTTTTAATTTAAGTTTCAGTTTGAAGTAAAATTCCATCTGCAATTCAGGAAATCCAACCTGAAGGTGTGTTTAAAAGTTTCACACCCCAGAAAGAAAGGAGGGAAGAAAAGAGGGAAGGAAAAAAAAGCCAAACAAATAAACTAAATTAAAACTTACAATGTATTGTTTCCCAGATGAAGACTACATGGAATTTTATTACATTTAAAAACAAGATTTCTCCTACACCGTGCCCAAGAATAATTGTTTTGAAACAGTTTGTAACTGTTGAGTTACAAACAACTGGGTGTACGTTTGATGATGTTTGATTTTTTTCTTTTATTATTAAACGATAATTGGTCATAGGGGAATGAACACTTTTTAGCAAAATATCTTCACATTATTATTATTATTATTATTATTATTATTATTATTATTATTACTTTATAAATAATGTTACTATTTGCAGAAAAAAGGGTAACTCCTGGACTTCTGGCACACCATGTATATTAAATGCTGTTAAAATTAAATATACTGGAGATAGTGATTAGCACAAATCCAAGTGCTAGTGGAATGAAGGCCAACACAGAAACGTTTCCGTGAGCATTGCTGAAGGTACACTGTGGAGCTTTGGGTTTTTTGTGCACTGCAAAACTTTAACTCGAGCCCTGTGAAAACGATGCAAATAGGTAGGGAAAAGCGACCAGCGGCATCATGTGGGTCTTGTTTTGTAAACGTGCTCTGTAGCAGCAGTCATCCTCACACCTAATTATAACTCAGATCTATAATGTAGGCTAAAACTCCCTCGGGCTGGAGCTGCTGAATCTATTTACACCATTACTGATGGCAGATATGTGACTATGGGGACAGAGCCTGCAAACCAAAGAAAGCAGTCTCAAACTGCGCCTAATTTAATAGCATTAATACTCTATGTATATTAGCTGTATTGATTTTTTATATATTTAATCACTTAATGGTTCACTATTTGGATTATTTTACAGATGCAAAAATGAAATCTGAAGCGGTAATAGCCAGCAGCCCATAGGCCATTTAGTAAAAAAAAAAAAAAAAACTTAATTTATGTCGTCTTTATTAAACAACAAATAGCTAGTATAAATGTACTTTATTCACTTGCGGCATTTTTGTACATGCACATGTATTTGAACAAGCTAACGCATTGCATTATTAAAATTGATTTTATTTCGCTGCAACGTAACAGTTAATCAGAAAAATAACAACTAAAACAGATTCAAATACTTATTTCCTAACATTCAGTAAAACAGAATGAACTATATATTTCACAAAGTCAGTAGTGAAAGTTTCGCTTTGGGTTTTATTGAAATTAACAAATTAAATAATTTCCACTGAGATAGTTATTTTAACATTAATGGTGGCAACATGTACGATTTTTAAATAATCATAAAAAATTATTTAATCAGATTTTGTTTAAGGTTAATCTATCCAAGCCGAGAAAGGAAACATGAGCATTTATTGAATATAAAAAGTAGAAAATGCTCAATCTTAATCCTTTTACTGACCTGCCCCACATTAAGCTTCGGTGAATTGGATTTATTAAAAGTGTTTCGAGGACCATGCGTATAGTTTATACTATGGCCTAATTTTTTCAGTAATGCAATAATAGGCATGCAATAGTTCTCACCTTAATGAGAAACACAGCTAATTTAAATGACAGGGACATATACAACTGAAGTATACAAATCAGAAAGGGCTTATATTTGAATATGGAGAAAAAAATATTTTGTGTTTCATTATTACAAACAGTGCTAATTTTGTGAAAACAATATAGATACAAATAATGCTGTAAGAATAATTCAGCAAAGAAGATCACCCTAGACAAATGCAGTCTTTTAATGGTTGGCTTTTACAACACCAAAACACAGTGCGAGTGCTCACACTTTCTCTTACACAAGAATGGAAGCATCTGGGTGTCTCTTAATTTTGTCTGCATGGATCCTTTTCTTGCCCTGTGGTTATGGTGAGGTGTCAGAGCAGTGAATTTTAAGATGGTAAGTTGTCAAGAGGAACATTTTTCAAAGATGGCAAAATTGAGGGGGACAGAAGGTTATATCAAGGTCAGATTAGTGTAAAGTGTGAATTGGGATTTTTGCAAATGTCTGCCAGGCATTGCAATAATGTAAGCCTATGCATGCATAAATTTTAAGCATGCAATTACTTTTGAAAGTGTGAAATTGACTAATATGTCTAGTCAAATATATTTAAAAAAATCCTCTCGATAGGCATGATCACCATCTGCCAATACTACTACTGGTTGATTTATTAAAGCTTATTTGTGTTGTACATTGAGACCAACTGGCTTTTAAACTGTTTAATTAGTTCTATTAATAGTCCAACAACACAATTTAATTTGAAAACTATTTCAAGCAGATTCAGCTCAAATTAAAATATTGACATCAGTAGAGATATAAACAAGCACTGGTTTGAGAAACTACATTAGTAAAAATATATTGAAATTCCAGTTTGATCTTCTGGTGTATTTTTTCCTTGAATGTAGAAAACTATATCGACTATATGTCTTATTAGATAACTATAATTAGGTCCTTTAATTATGTCCTAAGCTTGTCAGAACTGAAAAATTGAGTATACGCAAAGCAACAACTAGTTTACAGATTTTGCCATTATTATAAACAATACTGCCATCTATTCCAGTCTAACCCAAATTCTTAATTTTCAACATATTTCCATCTGCAAGCATATTTTGCTGTACTGAGGAATGAACGCTTATCTGCAGTTGTTAGAGTAGTCAATAAAAGTCTATGTGGAAACACAATTATGTCTAGTGGTTTAATAAATTGTTCAGTTGAAAAGTGTATATTTATCTCAAAGGAAGCTACTTTTTTCAGGTGGGACAATTTGTTATTTAGCACTAACATAGTAGACACATAACCACAGAGGTGTCTCTTTGCCTGATTGTGTTGGATACCACAAAATGACAGGATAACTGTTGCACTGCTCGGGTATTGGGAAGTTGGATTAAACATCATAAGAACAGCTTTTTGTCAAATTGGTCTTTTATGTTTTTTCCCCTTCCCTCTGCATCATGTTTTTGATGCTTATTTTTGGACTATAACCACTGTCTTTATGTTTTCATTATAAGTGAGTTTTAGGGTTAACAGCTTTTTGTCCTGTTATTATTGAAAGGAAATATGTCAAAAACATTGTCCATTGTACTCACACATGAGTGAATAATGATAGGGTCTTCATTTATAATGAAACGGGTTCACCGATGTGGATCGCTCTGTTCACTGGAATGAACAGAACACCAGTTTTCTTGACTCACACTTAAATTGGAACTCTATTGGCATTACTAAATGTCATAGTTTACATTCTTAGGTTTATCATTAATATGCACATCAGATTGTTTACACCTCCAATGCTGTCCCATGATTCTTCATCAAAATGAGAGGTTTGTACGTATTCATGTATGTATGAACTGTACATTTACATTGATCAGTCATAACAGCAAAGCTGCCTATCTAATAATGTGTAGGTCCAACCTCTGCCAAAAAAAAAAAAAAAAAAAATCAACAACACCTCTAAAGGAGTGGTGTGGTATCTGGAAACCAAGAGATTGGCAGCAGGTCCTTTAAGTTCTGTAAAGTGCAATGTAGGCCCCAGGGTTTGTTCAACATATCCCATAGATTCTAGATTAAATTGAGATTAGAGGAATGTGGTGGCTAAGTCATGCCATGAAGGAGTTTTCTTATTCTGTAACAATGTTTATGTAGGTGTGTTAATGTAATAACCACATACAATAAATGCCAAGAACCAAGGTTAACTAGCAGAACATTGCCCAAAGCAGCAAACTGCCTTTAGTGGAATGTCTTTTCCTGGAAGGCACCTGCACCCGGCCATCCACATGATTTAAAAGAAAATTTGATTCATTAGACCAGGACACTTTCTTCAATTGCTCCAAGTTCCAGGTCTGATGTTCAAGTGTCATTTAAGCAGGAGATAGGGGTCAGCATGGATACTGCAGCTATGTCACATTGTACTTAAACCATACAACAATCGCTCACAGACTAATGATAAGCACTATATGTTATAGTTTAATCTATGCTTTGTGTCAATTGGCAAATCACTGTTTGTGTCACTGGTGGGCACAATTTGATTCTTGTTTTATTGCACAGGTGTATAGTACAGAGCAATAGTGTTGACAAAATTTCTATTATATCCATGTGACATTGCTACAAGTGATTTTCCCATTTGTGATTAAAATACAAGATAAGTTGTCACCTTTAATGTGTTACAGAAATTTAATAGAGACATCAGACTGCCCGTTACTGACTTTTATGATATAATATCTCCTTCATTATAATGAGAACTCAATTTTAGAACTAGAATAGATTATTCTTTCCAAATAAATGATCTAGAGAAGATCACTTGCTAAATGATTTCAATATGAAATGTCCAACCTAAGATTTCAAGATCTTACAATTATTTTTAATAATTTTATATTTGATTTATTTTCATCAATATGTCTTAAGAAATAGAAAATAGTTATATATATATATGTGGTAATATATATATAAAATTATGATCTTAAAATAAAACTAGTAGCTGAACTGAAAGAAGCAGTTCTGCAAGTTAATTCTTGTTTTTCTGAACCTCTATTTTCCCTGTGCCACTCAGACCTGCCAGGTATGTGGAAGGGAAACTTTGTCACCATGTCCTGAGCCATCACTTCATCAACTTCCACCTGTCTATTCAGCTACAGTCATCTTCTTGCTCCTATCCTGACACTCTAGCTTGCCCATGACATCTCTGCTGAATGATGCATTAGCCAAGCGCTATCATGGTTTAAACGCTCTCATCATTTCAGCAAATCCAACCTTTTCCTGTTCTCCTTTTTCTGCCCAACTGATGGGACAGGTAGTGGCAGAAAAGTTCTGCTAGCTTTCAAGTTTCAAAGCAGCCACCTCCTCAACATATACGGCCACAGATAGGAAAGAAAAAAAGAAAGTTGAGTGAAAAAAAAAAAGTCTGCAGCGATGTCAAATGCTTAATTTTTTTTTACCAAGCAATTAGAGGTTTCATCATCGCTGAAAGGTGTCAGCATTCATTATGCCTCAACAACAGTTAATTGCTTAAAGGTTAAAATTACACATCTGACAGTATTATATTTCAAGTGACAGACTCAGTTTCTGTTGTGCTGAAGATACACACAGAGAGGAGAGAGAGAGAGAAGAGAGAGAGAGAGAGAGAGAGAGAGAGGAGCGGAATGATGCCATTTCAATCATGATGCATTGTGCTCATTGAATTAAACTGAAATAAAATAATATAAACACATAAAATCACAGATACTGGAAACAAATGATGCCTTGAACTAAGATTGGCATGTAAAAGGTGCAACCTTTTGGTTTTGGTGGTGCTGACTTTCCCAATTGTACCTTTTGAGGTGAATTAAACCCACAAAAATGCCAATATACTGTGTAGGTTTAGAATGTAAGAATCATTGACATTTCAAAGTCAGACAAGAAACTATTACTTTGCACAGGTGAAAAGGTTAATATAATTATGATTTTATAAGGGATTTTACCAGCTCATTAATGTTAAGCTTCTCTTTAGCAAGACCTTAACTAATGTATAATTGGTAGGGGATGCAAATTTCAGTAAGATTTGTTTCACAGTTTTTAAGTTGACTTCCCCTCCGCTGAAACAAGCGAGCAACAGTTAACACTTCACTTTTTATGCATGTGTACTGTAGGATGCAGAGTCACGCATTTCAGTGTTTGTAATGATGTGGCCAAACTATCTTGAGGCATCTGCCATATACATTATAGTACTTGATCAATTTATTATGAATATGTTTTGCAAAGGTAATTGTCCATAAAACTGAAGTATATTTTATGCTATTTGGTTAGTACTGATATTTCATTAAAAATCTTCTTGGGCTAGTCTTATTAGATTGATATTAAGATAAACATATGTATGAAGAGCTTGTTCTATCTGATGTGTTACTTTATCTTCCCATAGATTTCACCTGGCAGATTTCAAGTGGCAGTTTTTGACATGTGGACATTGGTGATTTTTAAGAGAATTTCAAATATATACTGTATAAGCAAAGAAAGACTATACATATTTCAGGAACAATATAAATATTTTTATACTAAAATTATTGCTATACGTGATATATTGATATATATGATAGTATTATAAAAATGTCATAATATTATTAATATTATATTAATATAATATACATCATACTATTTTCTTTTCTCTGTATATAAATGTATATAATCAATAAATATTGGATTTTTTTCAAAACTATAGAATAACATGTGGCATTAAGAACAACAATTTGTTGGTCAGTTCTTATTCTAAGACACATAGATCAGCTGTTCTGTAACATTAATTGCAACAACAGTAATATTAAACCCATCAAGTACCATGAAAAAACTGGTTCCCATGAAGACCATCCCAGGAAAGCAAGATCAAAACTTACATCTGCTGTAGGGGAGAAGTTCATTTAAATTACCAGCCTCTAAATTTACCAATTAACAGCACCTCAGAATACAGCCATTATGAAAGCATTACACCCCATAAGTAGCAGAATCTGAATATCAACTCAAAGAAGATTATTGAATATTTTGGATGCCTTCAGCCTTGCATGGGTCTATGTAGCCACAGACTGGTTAGAGTGCCCATGCTGACCCAGTCCTCTGCTGAATGGGCATGTGGGTAAGGGTTTGGTAAAAGTGTGCCATTAACCATTCAGAAATTATAGCCATTTTCATACACATACACCCATTTTGGGGATCATAAATAATTAAACAAAATTACAGAATATAAGGACCAACAGAGAGTAGAACTAAATTACAAATATAAGGATTGCCATTAATACTTGGATGAAAATCTTTTGAAGTCAATGACTGACTGAAGTCTGGAACCCTAAGTTATATACCAAAAAACAAGTGACAGGATCATGGTTACCCAAGGCTCATCTCTGACTGTGGACTAAAGGCCAGTCTGATCCCACAGCAAAGCTAATGTAGCACAAATTGGTGAAAAACATCAACATTGTCCATGATAGAAAGGTATCGAACACCCAGTGCATCACAGCCTGCCACTGGAGCTTAGCAGGCAAATAGTTCAAAGCTGTTGATCTGGCCTTTAAATTCCCCAGTTCTCCATCCGACCAAGCATTCATGGAATGCTCCCGGCAAACAAGTCCAATCTACTGAAGCCCTAGCCTGCAACCCACAGCACCCCCAAAGGGCCTGCTGCCAACATCCTGGTGCCAGACACCACAGCACGCCCAGAGAGGTCTTCCTCCCCCCTGAGGGACAAGGATGGATAGGATCAAGAATGAGTTAATCAGAGGGACAACCCATGTTAGATGTTTTGGAGATAAAGTCAGAG
>JAQQZT010000037.1:13223386-13238543 GCA_030068275.1 Clarias platycephalus | reverse complement strand
ATACAGTATATATTTCTAATCACCATATTTTTTAATTTGTACAGTTTAAATAATTCTGCTTAAAAAAAATTTTGTTACATGGTTTTTCTATGCAATAGAAAACACTGATAAGGCTATAAGTTGTAAATATTGTGTGCACGTTGTAAGAAGTACACTCTGAGTGGGGGAGAGTGTGAGAGCACACTTCAGCTTAATGGATTTCATAGCCATAAAATTGTAGCAACACTTAAATGTTTAACATCATGAACTTTCGAATGGCATCAAAGAACAACAGCATGCACTAATGGCATGTTTTCCTCATGCAGTCGAGTGGTCTGATGAGTCTAGACTGAGAAGTGGAATATAAACCTACTATAAAAAGAGATTAGGTATAATTTGACAATATCTGATGTAAATCTAAACAAGGTGGCTACATTTGAGAGGCAGAAAAGGCTCACAATAAATCACGATTTACCATTTCTTCAGAGCCGAGAAAGCTGGGACAATACTTTTTTAGACACACACACACACACACACACACATACACACAGACACACACACACACACACACACACACACAACACAGGCCATTACAACTGTACTACCTGTGAGTGGTTTCTTAAATGTCACGAAGGACAGTGTGACTTTATAATTGCAATCATTTCGTATCTAAAGATCTGGATCCCGTTCACAAACTCTGTTCTTGCCAGCCTAATGGTCTGTGCTGAATGTCATACAGATGCAGTTTGGACTTGTATTGCACTCAAAATTCACTATAATGTAGGATCCCGGCATTCTCAGAATGTGGCATGTCGGGACCCCTACAACCACTTCTCACCATAAAGACAAGGCCAAGGTTGCTGCATTTATTTATTTATAATTTAAAAAAATGCTAGTTTTATTATTTAGACTGAAGCAGAGTGACAGAAAAGTGAATATTGTATGTTATATACAATATATTAGACATTTTAAATAATGTAGCTGCTATTCCCTGAATTATCATATGCACCAATCAGCCATAACATTAAAAGCATGAACATTAATACCACCTCAGGTTTAGGTTCCCCTTGTGCCACTAAAACAGCGCTGACTTCTCATAGCATAGACTCCGTGGGATCCCTGGGGCATACTGTGGTGTCTGGGCGCCAGGTCATTGGCAGCGGATCCTTTGGGTGCTGTGTGTTTTGGGGTGTGGCCTCCAAGAATAGGACTTGTTTGCCTGCTGGATGTGAAGCTGGATGTGGTGCATTGGGTGTTCTGATGCCTTTCTATCATGGCTGTCATTGGCTTTTCTGTGAGATCAGACCGGCTAGTCTTTGTTCCCCACAGGCATAAATGAGCCTTGGGTGCCCATGATCCTGCCACCAGTTTATTGGTATATAATTGATAATCAATGTTATTCAATTCACCTCACACTGGTGTTAATATTATGGCCGATTAGTGTACTTTGGGTGAATGACGGACTGCATGAAGACACTGCATTTAAAATTGTGGCAATACTCAATTTTTTTTTTTTTTTTTTTTTTTTAACATCTGGAGCTTTCAAGGACCAGTAAAGAACAGTAAAATAACATAATTGCACTTTTTTTTTTTAGCTCTTTATACTGTCATGACATGTTTAGTACTCAAATTTTGCACCACTTATTTTTCAATTAAGCTGAAGCTTTCACTTTTTCACTTAAGCTTTCACTTTTTTGCAGTGTTATGTAAGGAAATGCTGTAAAGCAAATATGATTTTAAAATAGATATTAAAGCATTAAAGCCTAAATAATTAAAATACAATATATAATTAAAGTAAAAACAATATATAAAGACCACCCTTTGCCTTTTAAAATCCATCAGTGGTGACAGGTTTATTTCATTGTGCTTCTACAAGGAAATCTTTCAGAATCTGCCACAGTTTTCTTGAAGACTTCATGCTTGCTATTGTTTCATTTCTATCCATGCCATCCACTCAGGATCTTGTTCATCCCTTATCATTTCAAGGCTGGACTGCTGCATCTCTGTCCTGGCAGCTCTGCCTCTGTGCACCATGAAACTTCTGAGAATTCTCCCACAGCACCGCATTGCTATCTTTCCTTCACTCCCTTCCTGTAATTGTTTGCCTTAGATTTAAAACACTGATGCTTACAAAACAAAAAATGGACCAGCTTCCACTTACCTTAAGCGCTTATCACACCACGTTCCCTTCAATCTTGTAGCACTGCTTGACTGGACCCACCATCTCTCAGGGTACAAGGAAGACATGCATCCAGTCACTTCTCTGGTCTGGCACCTACAGTAGGTGGTGGAATGAACTTCCTCATAGTCACTGGCAGTCTTCAAATGACATCTAAAGACCTACATCTTCCCACAGTACTTTAACTAGCACTTTAATTTTTCACTTTAATCTACCATCCATCTTTATGCCTGGACAAAAAAAAGTGTGCATTTCAAGCACAGAAACTTTAAAATGACAGCATGGGTTAAGAACAGCACAATATAATATTATTAAAACCTGGAATGAGAGTGCTGACCTCACTCACTCTCACTCATCTTCTATACCGCTTTATCCTGTATTCAGGGTCACGTAGGGCCTGGAGCCTATCCCAGTCTATATAAACACACTCAATATAAACTACTCTTTACAAACGTGTAGAGCAGAACAATATCTCAGCACAACATAAAACTTGGGGCAGATTTTAAGACAGTGGAGACTCATACAGTTAAGACTCTGGGTTCATGATCAGAAGGTCAGGGGTTCAAACCCCAGCACGGCCAAGCAGCCACTGTTGAGCAAAGCCCTTAACACTAAGGACATCCTGACACTGACCTCAGCTTCCTAACAGGGACGTGTCAAAAAGTTAGTTCACTGTGCTGTAAGGTACATGTGACAAATAATTTAATCTTACATGTGGTTCAGTGTTTACTGTCTTTTGCTTAATCAACTTTAAGTAGCCTGTGATGGTACTATTGAAACTTTGCACAAGTGTCATTAATGAGCAAAATGATGTCTGTTGAAACAATTCTATAAAAATTAGTTTGTGTGCACATTAGATAAAATAGCAAAAAAAAAAAAAATAGATACCATATCTAAGTATGTCCATAAGCCTTGTGTGAATTGCATTTGCTGCATCTTGTCTAAAAGCAGCTAAAGAGTGCTAGAAGGCATATATACCCTCTGGCTCCCAGTGGAAGCATGTTATTATTGGTAATAAAAAGTGATAAATATGGCGTGAAGAAAAAGCATGCACTGTGCAGAAAGAGTACGACATTCACACAAGGCCCTGAAGAGATTACGGTGCATTTCCTCTTTTCTGTTCTCCCTTCCCTCTTTATCCTCAAAAAGCTCTGAGCGTTGTGATGAATGAGCACAATGAGGATTCCTCAACAAAAAAAAAGGAGAGACATAGGCACCCTTGATAATAACAATCAGAACAGTTTAATCTTTTAGGAAGTGGGGGGTAGGATGCTAAACTACTGTCAAGTCAAATATTTCCAGCGAAACCCATTTATATAATGGATAAGAAGAAAGAGGAATAATAAAAGCAAAGGGGACTAAAAATGTTTCCTCCATTTTGCACCCCCAGAGCACACTGAATTTCTTCTTGGATTGCTGAGTACAAAGGCATAGCCATTAAGAGCTGAACTATAGCGGACAGTGCATGGCTTTAGGGAGTCAACAGTGGATTGTGAAGGAGGGAGGGATGAAGGGAGGGTTGGAGGGAAGAATCAGACCCATCTCAACTGACCTCTTCCACGTCCAAGGAAGAGTGCACTGACACACAGGAGCTGAATAGACAGATTTTCCAAATGCTTTGAAATCTGTTTAAGACCTGTGTTTGAAACACAGACAGAGAGACACAGAGAGAGTGGGAGGGGGGCGCCTCAGGAAATGGACTTGGCCTATAAACAAGCAATGTGGTGCCCATTTCTCCAGAAAGATGGCATTAAGTGATCTTTTTTTATTGATTGTCATAAAGATTTGGGGGAAAAAAGCATCAAAATTAGGAATCAATTGGAGGAGCGAAAGGACATAGGGCACAGAAAATGTTTGCTGTTAGCCCCATGTCTTTTATACAGCGAACATAAAAGGAATAAGAGTGATGTGATTCTTCTTCAACCCCCTTTCCTTTCCATTGTTTCTCTTTCTTCTTTGCTTTTACCCTCTCCTCGCTGCAAATGGTAGCCATGCCCCTACTCGAGAATAGACGTATTGCTTATGACGTTCCAGTTTTCGTCCGTTCACGATTTTCACATTAGAGTTAAATCTCGGCAGCTGGATTCTCACGGCCGAGTTAGCCCGTGCCCATCAAATATTTAAGCGTCCGGAGCTGCTGGCAGCCAGGTTGAGGGGAGTTCACGTCCAAACAAGCGATCTGCAGATTCGCAGACATCCCAATAGAAGTGTACAAGAGAAAAGAGCACTGATAAAAATTTCATTAAAATGAGACAGGGATATTGCTAGCATTCTCCCCAGCATCAGTATGAAAACTTAATCCGAGTTAATGGAAGAGATATGAAAGCCTTTCTCGATTCAAAACACAAGCGGTGCATAATTTATAAATTATTGTCAGAAAAGTGATTCTGCTCTGAGATTTATTCAACGTGAGATGGGAGGGACCCCCACAGAGACAGACTGGAGAAAAAAAAACACTGCTCTTTTTGACCTTTGATGCCAGCAGATTTTACACTAGAGCTGTCGATATAATCAAGTGAGCTGGTCATTTCTTGAGGAACCGCAGCACAAGCACTCACTGCTAATAAATATCAACTCAGCTCTCTTCAGGTACCCTATAAAAACACTTAGAGGTACGATAAAAGATAGAAAGATAGAAACATGCGACACGAGGAAGTAGATGGGAAGAACATGCTCTGTGACCGGTGGCTTGACAGTTGCTAAAAGCTTCATTATGGTGGAGCATTGTTTCTCCGGCATAACACTGAAGAAGCAGATTCCTGTAAAGAGCTTTCTTTTTTTCTATCTTTTTTTTTTTTCCCGACTCCAATTACACATGATACGTTTGCATGGCAGAACCCCCACGGGTAATTCACACTGACAGCAGCCTTGTCCTGAAGCATGCTGGGAGTAATAGTAATGGTTTCCTGCACTGGAAAACATTTCTCCCTAATGTAGACTGCTCGTGTCCCAAACGCCATGCTCTGTTGTTCCTGCTCCTTTACATGGCAGCCAGTGAATCCTGATTAAGATTAGCACGTGTAAGACTCTTAGCTCTCCCTGAAGGCAGAGACTATTATATACAGTAGACTCATACACATCTGAATGAACACACACATCAGTGCTCAGGACTGTTCTGCCTTGTAACTCTTTTTAACATAGAAAACGACAGCACTTAATTTCAAATTTGTTCATAAGGTTCACAGATAGGCTGAGAACTGCATTGTGGATGGCTCACATAATCCTTATACTACATTGATTAAAAAACATAATTGTTGATATGAGGAAGGAGATAGAAGATCCTACTAATAGCTGCCTTTTGATGAGGCAGTGGTGGATCAGGCGGTTGAGGCCCTTACTGAACGCAGGGCCAGGGTTTGAGCCTTGCCACTGTTGAGTTTAATTCATTTCAATAAAATTTTATTTATATAGCGATTTTAACAATGGTCATTGTCTCAAAGCAGCTTCACAGAATGAAAAGAAAATTTATGGAAGTGTGTATGAGTGAGAAAAAAAATGTGTTTTACATAATAATGAGATAGTCCCTGAAGAGCAAGCCAATGGTGTCGGCGACGGTGGCAAGGGAAAAAACTTCCTGAGATGGCAATAGGAAGAAACCTTGAAAGGAACCAGACTCAACAGGGAACCCATCCTCATTTGGGTGATGATGACAGGAATTATATAACGACATCATGTGTGTTAGGCTGCTGGAAGTTCTGTATAACAGAAGTTGTGTTTGTTAATGTGGAGTCCAGTTCAGTACAGGGATGAGTCAGCAGGTGCAGAGGGCAGAGGGGGGTCTGGATCAGGAGCAGCATGTGTACATCCAAACTATCATGAAGCAGAATCCAGCTGGAGGTGGTCCATCTCTGGATGCCTCAAGATCCTCGTCAGGTTGGCCTTTGTCTATTGGAGCTGGCACAATCTCCAGATGCCTCGGGATGGGTAGAAAAATAAAGAACAGGTGGAAAGAATTAGCGCAGTTGCCATTCAGGATAGTACTGGAGTACAAGGTTATGAAATTAATTATGCAGTCATGCCAGATTAAAGAGATAGTTATAGAGACCAGATTAACGAGACTAGTAATTTGGCACTACAGAACTTGTCATCCTATAAGAAATAAAAAGAACCAAATTGTTTTGCTTAAGTTCTACAACATTAAATGTAACTATAACGTTATGTTCTTTAATTGTCAAATTGCTGTAGTATAACATAGGAATAGATAGTAGATGAGGAATAACATCGTTTTAAATCTGCATTTAAAACTACAAAAAAACATCCCCACACCAATACATGTCACACTGCCCATTTTGTCGACTACTTTCCAACAGCAGCTAACGATTCCACTTTAACATGAAGTTGGTCCTGGCCTCGGCTGGTGCAGACAGCTTTTCTCTGAGGACTTGTGACTGAAGTCGCTGGTTGCTCATGAATTTCCTACAATCTACCTGAGCCTCCAATAACAAACTGGACTCCATTTTAATTTAAAGACATCAACTGTTATATTGAACTGCCAGTCGCCTAACATGACTGCAGATCAATCCCTGCTATCCGTTATCACCCAAATGAGGATGGGTTCTCTGTTGACTCTAGTTCCTCTCAAGGTTTCTTCCTATTGCCATCTCTGGGAGTTTTTTCCTTGCCGCCGTCGCCCTCGGCTTGCTCATCAGGGACACTCTGATCATTTTGATTCATACACATTCACATTTCATGCAAACTTCCATAATTTCTTTTGATTGTGTAAAGCTTCTTTGCGACAATGACAAAGCGCTATACAAATAAAATTGAATGGACTTGAACTGAACATATTTTTGTCATTATTTCAATTATGAATACGTATTAGCTAAATGTGATCTGTGTCGGTATTAAATTATGTTTAAAAAGCTGTATAGTATTATAGCATATGATGCATTCATATTTTGGAGCCATAAATTTGTCAAAATAACACGGTAGACTGTGAGATTTCTGATGACTTTTTGTCAATGCGGGAGGAAAAAAGGAGGAAAATCCATAAAAGCATATCGATCATAACAAAAATCATATAAGAGTGTATATGTTTGTAGTCCAGTAAAGTTTGGTGATTTATCCTGCTCTCATACACCTTCTAAATCCACTCTGTCTTAAACAGCTGGGGGAAAAAACACTGAGTAAACACCAACAAGCTACACAGGACCACTACTGGGCTGTGCTCTTAGTGCAAGTCAGTGCACTGTCAACTGTGTCTAATTGATTAATCATGACTGCAAAAAGTATTAATGCTTAGCATTAAGGGCTGAATGCTTTCTAACTGCACACTTAGTTAAGCTCAAAAGAAAAGGGTTGAAAGGTTGCAGTTACCTCAGCTCCCTATCCTAAAAGCAAATGAAGGGAAAGGGGGCAGAGCAGGCCTTGGAGGAAGGACTTTGCTCGGCTGATCATGTAGACGCGCCCTGAGCCGGCAAGTCAGAGATGTGCATGCATGCTTGGCTAGGCTGCCGCTTATTCAAGGTGATAAAAGCATAAAAAGGGCATATGAATTCTCAATGTGCTGCAGTGTACACTGCAAGCTTATTTGGGACAGTGCCATTTAAACTCTCATGTCCTTAGACTTCTTTTCATGCGGATGAATGAATGAAGTGGATCAGTTTACTTACAAAAATTGATGATGGCCCCAAAAGCAGGAGGATCAGAGTAAGGTAAAAGACAAGAAAGAGATAGTGAGCAGCAGTTCAGGAGGTGGTAAACAGAGCTTATGTTAGCATGGTAGTGTACAGGCAGTGATATTAATATAACAGTAATTCTATATGAGGCCCTTTAGAAAACTGTTACTGAAAATAAATTCTTCAAGAGCATGTACAGCAAGGAAAACAGTGAAATCATCCATGTTTTATTCATCATCAAAGTTGTTCGACCTTACCTGCTTTCTCTTTCTGTGTCTCTCTCCCTGTCTGTGGTTTTAACCAGACGCTGTGGTTATACTGGTGCAGGGGTCTTGTGGCAGAAGACAGTTAGGTAACACTTAGCTTATCACATACCCTGACATTTATTATTCAGCACTTCACTTCTGCATGTGTACGCATAAGAAGCATGTTCTATTTTATCAGCACCTGGAAATGGGGCAAAGTTGAGTGGAAAAAGGTTTTGGCGGGCTGAAGGAGAGAAGAGGGCTCTGTGCCCCTCTGAGTGGACGAGTTAAGCAGAATAAAAGCTACCTTTACTCAGGCCAGGCAGGACTAGAAGACTGGACGCGTGCGTGTGTGAGATACAGACTGCGAGAGAGCTAGAAGGGTGCAATGGGAGCAATTTTCTGACCTTCAGCTAGCATACAGGGTGATGCTGTTCATCTTTGTACTGCTGTGTGTGTCAGTGTGAGTCCAGCTCAGGTGCTCAGGGACCCGCTGCACTCACCAAGTGTCCGGCAAAATGAGAAAAAAAAAAGAAATCTCAGACATGTCCCTGGACTGGAGGAGCATACCCAGTCAGCTTTACTTACAATTCTCCCCCCTTGGAGACCTGAGGGCTCACGCTGCTTCACTTTTCTTCTCTCTCTCTCTCTCGTTCTCTCTCATTCACCGTCTTGCTTTTTTTTTCCTTTTGTCTTTTTTCTTTTACCTTTAGCACTATATCATTCTATACATGACCTTAACAGAAACATATTATTTTCAAATAAAAATCACCTTTCTTCTCAGTCCCTCCTCCCACATTTTCTCACTGTTACAGTAGGTTATTTGTTATAATATTTGCAAGATATAACTGCAGTGTACTTTGTTCATTTCACTTCACAACTCAAGCAAATTTAACTCCACTTTAACTGCTTGACTTATCCTGGAAACATGAGCTAATTAAAGGAGGGTAGTCTCTGGTCACACCAGATGTGTAACTCACAATTTCTTTGCTCCTTGTGCAAACTTAGCGAGAGAGAGAGAGAGAGAGAGAGAGAGAGAGAGAGAGAGAGCTTAAAGCCACTTCCCACTGGATTGTATATAAAATGTGTGCTGGCAATTGAGGAAAACACCTAGCGTTGAAAACAACCCAGAACAGTATATTCTCTCAAAAATGATACCAGACTATAAGCACCAATATAGATACCTGATTTATGTTGCAGCCCAGGAAAAATGATCTCTCTGCATAGTATTTGTTCTTGTCCTTAACTTTTATAAATGGTCTCCTATTTAATGATACCTGCATGCATTCTGTGATGTGTTGGATGTTGCACTAATATTTCATCTTACTGCATTAATGTGCACAGATATTGTACAAAATTGATGTACCATGTACCTCTACTAACTTGTCCCGACCTAAAAGTTTGTTCTGCCAGAATTTGATCCCATGATGCCACAATGCATTATCATTCCACTTGCTCCTCTTTGTTGGGGTGTTGACATACTCACAGTGCATACTAAGGCTCAGTGAGAAATCAATTAACCTCTGAACTATTACTGACTAAAGTAAAGCTAGACCAAAAATGACAATATTTAATAGTGGCTTGCTTTCTTTTTTGGTGAAGACAAACACCATGTTCCATTGTAGCAGAAATTTCTTTGACTAGAGAGAACATTTACACATTCAAGTGCATTGCTTGTGCATGGTTATATTTGTGTTTCTATTGTGCAAAATTCATGCAACTATCCATAGATTTGATAGCTACTAAGGCCTGTAAGTTATCCAGCCAGCCATGCTATTTCACGGAAAAAAAAACAGCCTGGTTACTTTTAGGACCAGGACAATTAGCTCAAATTTCCAATCTACCCTTTTAAATTATAATTTCTACCATAAATACTGATATAATTTATATACAGTCATGTTAATGCAGTTTAGCAAAATCAGGAATGTTTTACTGTCAAAGCAGCACTGCTCTCTAAACATTTTTTTAATATGCTACTTTTGTTTTTACTGTATATGCCAAACCATGCTTTAAACCATGCTAAAGTATTCAATAGCAGACCCATTCAATCTTTAGCAAATACTAAATCATACTAAACATATTTAACAATCACAAAGCAGTACAAAGTCATTTTAACCCATACTAAACCACCCGATTCCCTTCAGTAGTGTGTTCTCCCACTCAAAGTGTTAAGGTTTGTGGAGAAGCACATCCCGAGTTGGTTTTCACACTCTGTTCCATGCGGGAATGTTCTTGAGATTGGTCGAACCCTAGCCATACATGTTTAATTACTTTTGGTCTCTTTGTCTCTCCATGTCTATCTGTCTCCTTCGCTCTCTTAAGAACAGACACCTCCTGAGAACTCTTGTTACTTGGGTTAGAAGTGCTGCCCAAAGTAAATTAATATTTAAAGCATTACCCCATTTCAAACTAGATTTGATGGCTTCACAGGGTATTATATAAATAAGAAATAAAACGGAATAGGGCATACTGTTACAGGAAGATAATCATCACAGGGGTAGTGTGATATGGGCCAATGCAATCCAAAACCTTCTCCAAAACACCCCCGACAAGTTGATTATTTTCTAATAACAGCATGTCCTGAAGTGTTTTATTTTACTTATACCATACAAAATTTGCTAAATAATACATATTTTGATTTTTAACAAAAAAAATTATACCTTTTTTACATTTAATGTTATTCATTCATTCATTCATTTTCTATACCGCTTTATCCTCTATTCAGGGTCGCAGGGACCTGGAGCCTATCCCAGGAGNNNGCCTGGCCGGGAATCGAACCCAGACCCTGGAGGTGCAAGGCGACAGTGCTAACCACTACACCACCGTGCCGCCTATTTAATGTTATGTATCATTTAAATTAAATTATTTCCTATTAACACTTTAAGTAAAAAGGTTTATAATGTACAAGGACTTTTTTGTTGGAATGCTTGAAGCTTAATTGAACAGCTTTAAATATGACTGTTAAAATCCCCTGATCCTTGTGACTCCATAGATTCTAACAATTATTCCATAACTGTTGAATAAAAATATCCCCACAGAAAAAAAAAGATGTTGAATACCTACACATAAAAGCGTTAGGCTCATATTTGTCTGAGGACATGAACTATACGAATCCCTGTACATTAGAGGTGACTAGAGCCATGTTACCATATTTGAATGAGCACAAATTTGCCTTGGTAATTTGCCCTGCAGTAATGTCAAAACTGCAGTTATAGGGGGGGAAAATGAAAATTAGGATCTTTTAAATAACCAGATCAACCCATCAACAAAGCCATAGTAATATCCCTTTAACACAATGTATCTCAGTAGAGATTTTAATTATAATTGTAAATGTCAGGAATAGAAAACACATCAGACCTCAAAAATAACAACACTTAGACTATCTACATTAAAATAGCTTTCTTTACATCTTGTATGCTCACTCTTTAGTTATTTAATTATAAAATGAGACAGATGAATAATTAAAAAATTAGGGGCAATTAAAGTCAGGCCAGATAATTTTGTGAAATCTGTTTAAGAGGAGACCGACAAAGAAACAAGAGAAACACACGAGATCATACAACATTATAAACTGTACTGATTTGTGCTTTATGGTGTCATGCAAAAAAAAGGAAATGCAATTTATATTAATCAGATTTTATTTCCATTTCCAATATATGTCAAAGACGAGCCATCAGACGCAAAAAAAATTTGACTGCTTGTATTTCTTATATTTCTATGCACTAGCTTTGTAGTATAGACTCTCTTTATAACTACAAAACTACAGAAGCAATGAAAAGAGGAAGTGGTTCTCTATCAGCCATGACCTCTTTTTCTTTGCAGTCACATTACTGTTGTGCAGAAAGTATATCCTTTACATGCAAAAGGTCAAGCAGATAAATCAAACAGCACTTCCCCATTCACACATCATGAGCTAAGGGGGTTGGGGAATAGACGAGGCCTAATCAGACTCTTCCCTTTGCCCAAGATAAATAAAACAGACTCCAGTCTGCGAACACCATTGTTTTGAAAACTGAGAGCACAAACTCCTCATTAAGCGTATACACGATAGCAGGCTACTAGCTTAGCACAATCATCAGCGAGTATTTCTTAACACAATGTGGTGTGATCCAAGAGACTAATTTACCCCCCCAGGTCCAAGAGATGTTTGTTGGCACAGTGACATTTGTGCTGGTTAGATAATCCACCATGATGCAATATACTGAAACATAAGGACATCTCCCAGCTCATGGGCCACTGCGCTGGTTTCATGGGGTATGTGTGAGTGTGTGTGTAGTTGTTTTTGTTGGCTAGGTTTGGGTGTTGGTGCTGGGATATCACAGTCCTACTGTGATGCTAATTAAGGTTCATCTAATTTGACACAAAAAAAAGAGAAAACATCTGACACCTTCATTTGATAAATGAATAAATAAAAATGATTAAACACAGGTATTCCAAACTTTTCACGAAGGAACAGATTCATTCTTAATTAACTCTATGTGTGTGCCTGTGTTCTCCCTCCGATTTCAATTAGCAATTGCAGAAGCCATCATGTACCCCTCCTCTCCCTGCTCCCACCCTCACCATCATCATCCCTTCACAGAGAAGTTTTTGACTTCCTCTCTCAGTGGCGTATTTCAAGAACAAGCAGAGGTTCAGGAAGGAGTGGAGAGCTGCCATCCAGACAGACATCACACCTCTCTTGCACGCCGCTAATTAGGGTTCATTATTTATACGCTTTGATTCTTTGATTTAGCCTCGCTCTTCTCAGTGCCAAGTTATACAGTGCTTGTTCTGCAAATGAAAGCAACCGAACAGATTGATTGATATCAGTGCTTTTTCTTTTCTTTTTCTTCTCAACATCTCTCCTCCAAAAACCTTTGGATTTAAATTCAAAGCCTCTCCACAACCACCACACGATCGGATTTCATTAACCTCGTATCTTTAAAGATAATGATAGCAGAAGCTAAAAAGTCAAAAGGAAGACATAGAACAGGAACGCAGAGTCTGGCGAATTGCGTCTCATTTTGTTAGAGTTCAGTTCTTTTCCCAGCCGTGCTTGTTCATGCAAATGAAGCAGCATTATGATGGAGGGCTTTGACCTGAGAGGTGGTGGTACCAGTACTGACAAAGGAACCATATGGTGTTTGCACAGGAATTCTTAATAATATCTACAACAGAAGCTTAATATGCCTACTTTACTACAAGAATAACCCCTATTATTACATATATACAGCAAAAAGTCCTGAACGTGTAAAAAAAAAAAAAAAAAAAAAAAGGACTATATGTTGATCCCTTAGGATAATTAGACGAAGTAAAAATAAAATTATAATTGGTCTCTACTGTGCAATATTTGTACAAATGTACAATTGGACAGGAAATGTTGAGTAAAGAGGAGATATACCTGAATATAAATAAATTTATAACACATGAGAAGATATCTGTTCTGCACAGATGCATTTGTCCAGTAACCCAGTGCATACAACTAATGCCTGTCCATAAATAAATAAATAAATAAATAAATAAGGGAAACAACAAGAAGTCAGTATTAGTTAAGTCAGTATAAGTTAATTAAAAAATTAAATGTAATGCATTTTTACTAGCTTATTACTAAGTGAATTAGTAATTAATAAAATTAACCGAATTACTATGTAACTTTAAAAAGAACCAAACCACTACAGTTATAAGCTTGTCACCCATGTTTTCTCAAAATAGAATCGTTTTCCAAGGAGACAATGCTCAAACAGTAGAGCCTGCAGGCCGAGAGTCCTTTGCTAAACCATTGTTTGCTTGCAGCATGTCTAACATGTCTATCTACAGTATGTCTATTTAGGTCGTCCAATCAGACCTAAATATATCACAGTTCTTTAAATTACTATAACAAAAGAGCTAATCCCTCAGCCAGGCATTCATACCTATAAACCTGCACTCCCAGGTCTTCCATCAAACTAAATCATTACCTGCTTTATACCAAAACAAAGAGATCCTTGCTGTGAGTGTGTTTGGATGTGGTTACCATGGTAATAAAGGGCCACTGCTCTCTTTTGAGAGCTTGTTATGTGTCGTGCTGGTGATGCTCTTTTCCTCCGGCCCCAGTTCATCTGTCAAACTAGGTTTTCCTTCCTCAAAATAATGATGGCTCTAAGAGCTGAGGGCCACGTCTCAATCCGGCAAGAGGCTCGCGCTCCTCAGGGGTGGAAATGACCCTTGACACTAACAGACACAAACAAGTTTTCAGCACTAAGTAGGGCTCATTTAGCCTTAATCAATATGGTGGCCAGTATGAACCTACTTATATTTCACGCAAAACAATGATTATATCAATCAAGAGAGCTGCCCACTGTTTGTTACCGTTATCATGATTAAATCAGAAAAAGACATGCATCTGAAAGCAGAGAGAGCTTAATTCATACCGTTAGAGTTGATAATAATAAAATAACACACAAAATGAATCAGATGCTGGATTGTAGATAACATACTATCATAATCATAACATAATTCTTGATATGGCAATTTTATTATTTACACCCAATTAAAAATCGAAGAAAGTAATATTTCATCTTTCACAGTTTTATACCAAATGATTCCTCTTTATATCAAGATTTCCTAAAATTTCCATAAGCTAATTCTAAATGATCCATCAATCATGCATCCAAGCTCACCTTGTATTGTCCAAAAGTATTTTACGTATGTGATTAATAGAGATTCATAATTATGTTTCATCCTGCAAGACTATAGACCTATAAATTAAGTACATTTTATTTATTAAATATATGCATATGACATACCATAAAAAATATGGCATTTTAGTGTACTGTACATTTATGATAAAAAAAAAACATCATAAAAATTATTGCACCCAAAAAGTTTATCATGTAAAAAAAATTATCTGGTGAGATAGATCATTTAAATTATTTGTTTAAAAAAAAAAAAAAAAAAATTTATGAAACCTTTCTCTTATATTGATGAGGGTGGGATAATAAATACTCAACATAGAACTGAATAACACACATAGATTAAAATTAGCAATAGAAATATCAGTACACTCACTAGACATCTTAAACAGATAAAAACATACTAACTGAAAAAAGTGAAACTGCTGTGTCATTGATACAAAGTATGTTTCTACATTAATCTGATGGAAATTTTTGATTTCC
>JAQQZT010000037.1:13212820-13223286 GCA_030068275.1 Clarias platycephalus | reverse complement strand
ACTTAAAAATATATTTATATTTAATAAAAATTAAACCTTAAATAAAATTATAACATTTGATTTGAGAGAAAGTAAAATAATTGCTTGTAACAAATTGAAGCAATTTTTTTTAAAGTTGATCCAAAGTATCACTTTTTTCAGTGTATGAAAACTTGTGAATTCAATTAAGCTAAGTGATTTTTATTCAAATAAATAAATAAATAAAGAGTAAATAAATAAATAAAATAACACAATTCCAGTGCCTCTAAATCTGCTCTCGTAGGCCACTGTAAGAGAGTTACAGTAGGCAGATATCTATGAAGTTTGTGTATGGAGATGAAGAGGTGAGGGGTTTATATCTCAGGGTTAGGAGCAGCTGACACAACTCGAAACTACAAAATCTCAGAGAGATGTGTTAGTGTTCAGCCTTCTCATACAGTTTTTCACACACAAACTTAGATGAAGCAGTATGTAGCTGGGTGGTTTTGGAAACTCCTACGAGAACCTCCCTCATGAAGCTGATTGAGAGGATGTCAAAAGTGTGTACAAAGCTTTCTCAGAAACTCTGGCAGGTTTTGGTTTGCATTTGTTATTAGCTTTTATGTGCCTGGCAGTGGACTGGTGTCCCAGTCACAGTAACTGGGATAGACTCTGGTTTCCAACCTGGATAAAGTGTTTACTCAAGATAAATGAATGATAAGTCACTGCATCCATCTAACAAGTATCTTTTTACTGGTACTGGAATCAATGATTCCAGTTAAAGCCATGTGCTTTCCATAAAACTCAAATGTTAAGCTGATAATAATAATAATAATAATAATTTTATTATTATTATTTATTACGATTATCTTTTTAATAGTTGTTGTCTGAAGTCAAAAAGGTGGTATCTGCTTTGAGCAGATAAAAAGATGCAGTTATAGGTCATGTAAACAGAGTTTTAATTTATTATGTTGTAGTGAGTGTGTAGGCTGTGTCTTTGGGAATTTTTCCGGATATTTATCAAAACAATAGATGATAGAAACCTGAAAGTCTGCTGGCAGAAATAAATACAAGTGTGATAAAAGTATTGAAAGATCCAAAGACTGCCAGTCATCTTAGCAACATCTTTATGTTTAGTGTAGAGTGCATAGTGTTACCTTCTTTCCAAAACTGTCACTAAGCAACTCAGTGCAGTAGGTTGTCAGTCAAAATCAATGAAGTTGACCAGGAAGTGAGGAAAACGTACACATTACCACACACACACACACACACACGCTCATAGTCTCTCTCCATTTGCTCAATTTAAATCTGTCTCTGACATGTATAGGAAAATTAATTGATATTTAAACTGGCCAACACTCACAGCCCTGTGTTAGTTTCTCCTTAAGATAAAAAGTGTATCGTGCTAAGGACCACCACTTTACATCCTTGACATTTAGGACTTATCTTAGCTTCCATTAGTCCAGGAGCAACTTTGAGCTGGCAGGAGTTTGGACTAAAATGAATCAATTCACATGAAGGTCTTTTGTGACTGTAAATCACAAACAAAGAAAAGTGTTCAAGCATGAATGTAAAAAGCACATACTAACAAATCATGTTAAAAGTTCTGTAGACAATTGTAAAATGTTGTAATGTAAGGCAGGATTTTTTAAAAATCTAACTTGGAAAACATAACTGTACATGAATGTTATTGCATGATCAGTGTCTGGTGTGACACTTTTAAAGAATTTAAACAAAATTTTATTAATGTAATTAAGATGTATCTCATACTAGATGCTCATGAAAAATGAGAATAATTAAGCAATATTATACAAGAGGAGTGTTGTGATGAATATCAGCATGGCAGTGATGCGGTCATACATTAGGATATTCAGCGCAACAGTGTGACTTCAAGTGTGAGATTGCTTTTATACAACAGTTCCACAAACACCATTAATTTTCAACAGATTATGATTTGCTTGTTTATATAACCAGTTATTTTACTCTACCAACACATATCATTCCCTGACTAGTGGAACTAATTAACTGCTACTGCCAGAGCTGGTGACCAGCAGTTACTAACCAGTACTTAGTGTACAGTAATAAACAGGGGTGAAAGCAATTTTAAATTCTTAATGATACTATGTATCCAATAGGTGTGGAGAATATACCTTGGTATAACAGGTGGACAGTCCTGTAAATTTCATAAGTTCCACTTATTTTACTTTGGAATATAAGCTCTATTAACTTCCGGGTTCCTAAAGTGAATCCCAAATAGTGTTAAGTAGAAAGGTAGTGCACTAAGGTGTACAATCCATTGTCACACATACACCAAGTAGTGATGTCAGTCAGGGATTGGAGATCCATTTGGAATTCAGCCTTGTGAAAGGACCTAGTTAGCATAAATAGCATAGCGATATGCTAAAAGAACACAGATGGTTAAGAGGGGATTCAACAACAATCCGTACATATTAGACATTTGACAAAGCAATTATCAAGGAGTTATAGTGTGCTTTTAAGATGAAAATGTTTTTAGATGTGGTTGCAAATAGTGCTTCTGTGACTGGTTTTGAATGTGTTTTTTGGCAGGCAGTTGCTCTCTCCTCCGTACTGCAGACTGTACAGACCTACATTTAACCTTGACAGTTAGTGTAATTAACAGTTATTACGGGTTATTATACACCTGTGTTACGGGGTGATACATCTAGTTTAATATCCCAGCGGTGTTACAGTCATTGGGATATACACTGGGATATATTATATCAATCAGATTGCTTGGTCGGAACTAATTGTTGAATAAACTTACGTGACTGTTCTTATGACAGTGCACACCAGCCTTAATTATTAGTTTAAAAACTTTTAGATTGCTAATGCTTTTCCAAAAATATATTTAAGTTGAATAATCCTCTCATTTTCGGTCCATCCAGATTGCTGAATTGACCTCAACTTCTTAAAAAATTATAATAAAAAGTAGAAATCACAAATAGCATTTCCATGATCACAACTCAAAGAAAACCCACAGGATTGCGACGAAAAGCACTTGTTAGTGAGGCTAATTGGAATAAAGCAAAGGCATATTCCAAGATTCAAATGATGAAAAAGTAGTTCTGATTGCACAAGGAACCATATTCATGCATAA
Source organism: Clarias platycephalus (assembly GCA_030068275.1). Taxonomy (NCBI): domain Eukaryota; kingdom Metazoa; phylum Chordata; class Actinopteri; order Siluriformes; family Clariidae; genus Clarias; species Clarias platycephalus. The sequence goes on along the minus strand of JAQQZT010000037.1, from coordinate 13,220,210 downwards.
ATTGGCCACATCATTGTACACTGTAATTAAAGCTAATGTCACTTGAAATGTTAGAGTGTGTGACTTATTTCTTCCCAGGCAGTGTCAGATCAGGCATCACTGACCATTTTGTTGCTGCTAAAAAAAAGACTTGACACACACATAATAAATAAAACATAAACTGGCAAAAGACTCAGGACTCTTCCAGATTTAATCCAGTTTAGATGAATACATGAGTGTAATATTTTTTAAATATTCAAATTCAAATTTTATTTGTCACAAATATTTATTTAATATAAATATTTAATATTATTTAATGTAATATGTTTTCAATTATTTAATAATCTTTTAAATAAATATTAATAAATACATTTTTGCATAAATAGGCAATAACTATTATGGAAAAAATGCAATAGGTCGTCCCCTACTTACAAACCAGTTGCCTTCTAGGAGGATGTTCATAAGTCAGATTTGTTCTTAAGTCCAACAAAAGTGAGTCTTAAACACCTTTGACCCAAATATACAATATAAAACATACCAATCAACTTGACTAAATCTGTCCTCTTTACCAATACTGACATCATGTTGTCAAAAATCGTGCCTAAGAAAATTTATCTTACAGTGAAATGTTGTCTCTATGCCATTTCCCCATAAGAAATTATGGAAACTCTGATGATTCATTACACAACCCAAAAATGTTTGGTTAAAAATTATTAATAGAAAATATAAAGTAAAAACAAAACTAATTAACCTACACTTTACCTTTGAAAAGAATCAGGCTGCGATGAGAGGAGGAGAAAGAGGATGCGGGTTATTGTGTAGGACGACACACACACATGGATGTTGACTTTAGTTAACTAAAAAAACTAAGTTACACACAATCCAAAGTTTTATTCCAATGTGAACTAAAATTTTTTGTTTTCTCTGCGCCATTAAATTGCGATGGGAATCCCGGACACCATTCTGTCAGCTGTTTTCCACTTTCTTGGACTGTGAACTCCAGTCCAAGGAGGTTTGGGGTTTTTCCCAAAATTAGAATTATTCACCATCGGGACAGCATTACATTGTCTTTCATCGTGCTCCCGTAATGGTCTATTGAAACTGACTCAATTGAGGCCACAGACACGCATACAATATACCGGACTTTAGACATTTTCCATATTCTTACTTACTTACACAATTGAAAATACTGTATTGAAAATTTTTTATATAATTGTAAATATTGGTATCTGGTGCCACTGCAGTGTCTACCGTTTTAACATACATGTGAAATACTTCAATTCAATTCATTTCATTTTTATTTGTATAGCGCTTTTAACAATTGTCAAAAGTTTTTCACATGGCCCAAATCTATGTCATGTTCACGTGAACCTACTGTACCAAGTTTATTCATTGCTTGGTTATGGTCGTAAAGCTACTTGTAAGAAATTATAATCTGCCTGACACAGACTTCACTTCTAAACGTGTATTAAGGCATGCCTATTCACCACACACACACACACACACACACACACACACACACACACACTTTGGATTTAAATCCAAATACATAAGTGCCAATGCATTAAAAACTAGTATAATAACCAGTGGAACCTTGGATTACGAGTAACGTGGTTTGCGAGTGTTCCGCAAGACGAGCAAAGATTTTTAATACATTTTGACTTGAAAAACGAGCATTGTCTTGCTTTATGAGCACCGAGTATCATGTATCACGCATGCGCTTCTTGTTTTGATGCCGGGCATCACATGATCACAACTGAGTCAACGGTTTTTCTCTCTCTTGCGGTGCGGAATTGTAGGTAATCGTCTCCCCTGCTGGGTCTTAGTGCTTGCAGAGTTTCTGTGTAAGGCAGATAGTGTGCGTGTGTGTTTGTGTGGGAAGGCAAGAGGAGGAAGGGGCTGGATGGGGCCTGTAAAGGTGAGAGAGTGTGTGCGTGTGTGTGTGTGCGCGCGCGTAATTTGACACCGTGCTCCTTCACTCAAAACAAAAATACACACACACACTCACATGCTCTCTCTCACCTTTACAGCCCCCCTCCTCTTGGCTTCACACACACATACAGACGGACACTCTCTGCCTTACACAGAAACTCCTCTATGTTGCGATTCTTTTCAAAGGTAAAGTGCAGGGGTTTTTTTTCTTTTCTTTTTTTACTTTACAGCAGTGATTCCGTTAGTAAGTGCTCACGCGAGTGTGACTAGCGATGTTCCTTGCTAATTTTTCCGATAAAACAGTCTCTCCATTAATGTGTGTGTGTGTGTGTGTGTGTGCACGCACATTACACACACACACACACACACACACACACACACAGCGCCTGCGTGCACAAACGGAAACACTTATCTGTCGGGATTTATTTTTACTTTTTTTTAAAGGTAAGGTGCAGGTTAATTTGTTTTATTTTTTATATTTTGTATTAATTATTTTTATGTATTGGGCTGTAGAACGAATAATTTGAGGTCCATTATTTCTTATGGGACAATGTAATTTGGTTTACGAGTTTTTTTGGAATACGAGCCCGCTTGTGGAACGAATTATGCTCGTAATCCCAGGTTCCACTGTATTCCTGTATATATTCCATCTTTTATTTTCATCAGTAGGAACAATAAGCATTCATATCACAGCCTACATGTGGTGGATACCAAAGATAAATGTAGAAGGAAAAACATTTATCCGCCTCCTCTAAGTACAAATGGAGTTTAACTGATGTGAGCAGCAGTGATCTGCCCACACCAGGCCTCTTGCTGCGTGCTGACCGATCCAGCATTCTGAGAGGCAGGAGAGAACATCACAATATTTGATTTCCAGTCAGTCAGCTAAGCATAACTAACACTGTGAGAAGCCCTTCAATAACCCACCTCACCATCCAGATTGCTTCAACACTCCCCACCCTCATCCCTCCATCCTCCTAAACCCCTCACGTTCTCATCACAGATGTGCACCGATTGCCACAAACAGTGCCCTCGACTGTGATAGATTCTCACAAACAGCCTTCCTGTTGTTTGGCTAAGCACTGTTTGGGCAGATGTCAGGAAGCATCATTTCACTGAAAAGTTCACCTCTACCTGCTGCTGGCGGGGGTCCAAACAGTTTAATAGACAATGGCTTGTACTGACCATCACCATCACCTCTTAAACTCATCCGTGGCGAAGTAACTATGGCAAAACTTGACAATATACAATATCTTTCACTTTTTGTGCAGAGTTAAAGGAAAGGTAGCCCTCAGCATGATGTTCAGCTCTGACCAAGCCTGTCTGGAGAGTACACATGATCTTAATGAGCCACTCACAGATACACAGCGTTTGTCTTCTGGTACAATATCTTTTCCTTGCTAAGTCCTGAAGAGACTCAACATTTGCCACAGTGGAAAATACAGTAGGCAGTTTAAGTGCTTTTGGCTCATTATTGATTCATGTGGTTGGGTTTTTGCCGAAGCCACTTTAAATACCTTTTTTTGAGAGCAAGTCCACAACATTCCACCTACAAGTTAATCCCCAAGCAACCAATAGAGAATACGTAACAAATTAAAACCATGACATGTCTCACAAAGAGACAGTTTTTAAAAGTGTTTTTGATATAGTAACTCAAGATAGATGGCGAATTAGACCCAGGTTTCAATATGTATTATTAACAAGCACCAATTTTGTGGACATAAACGAAAGCATTTGCTGTCTGTGCCTCTAGAAAAATAGTAACTTACTGTAATTTTGTGCATCAAATATTAAGAATCTGAAAAGAAATAAGTGATGTTAAAGTATGCAAATTTACAAAACACAGGCATGCTGGGGTGTTTGAAAATAAATGAGGGTTTATCTGGTAGACACAGAAAATATTGTACAATCAGGCAACTACTTTGGGACATTTTTCATCAAATTATTAATGAGAATTTATCCATTATTTACTGTGCCTGGTTTATCTGAAATAAATGTACACAGTGATGTTTTTTTATTCATTCAGCACACAGGCTATGTTTTTCTTTCTTTCGTTTTTTTTTTTTTTTTTTTTTCATTTTGGAATAAGCAGCCGTCAGCTGCAATATGGAGGCAGGAGTTCTCCTGCCCATGACTGTGTAAATGTCAATACTCTCAAAAGGTGCTTTTATGGTTCATTCAAGCACTGATAAGAAATCATTACACTTTTTAAGGGTATTGACAGTTTCCAGAAGGCATTTACTGCATAAAAAGCATCTTCTTTTGCAGTTCGTTAGTTTTCGTGCATCTTAAATTGACTCGCAAGGACACTTTTGCACGAGTCAGCGAGCACATTATAGAAATAATCCATGTCTCAATGCTCATGTCTTTTGAAAATAAATGCTGCTGTGGTAAACACAAGTTAATGTCCTTTCAGAAATAAAAAAACAAGGGGTCACTGATATTAGGCCAGACATTATGTAGATCTGAATACTTCTGGACTCCATGAAGTCATTGTAGCCCTCTTGTACTTCAATGACATCAACATACATTTAATCAGCCTCATTCCGGTACAGTAAGGGGCACACTAGATAATGTCACTGTCCAGCATATAGCCTAAAAGTATTTTGCCACTCACTGTGGGTTTTTAACTCCAATCCTCTCTTGTTTCCTCCTTGCTACAATTAAAAAAAACTGCTGCATTAAAAGCATTTAACCCATTTTGCTTTGACATATTGCACACATCAAAAGGCTGTTTTGGGGTAAAAGAGCTCAGCTATATAACTGGAGGGTATACTTTGTACGTTTCTCTCACAGCTCCCCCCTCCTCCCCTACACTCTCCGCCTGCTCCCTCGTTCTGAAAGCACTAGGTGTTAACACTACAGAAGCAAAAGAAGTCAGGGAAGAAAAATCCTGTAGGTGCCCTGTGGGTATCTTTCAAATTAATCGTCTGGCTGCTGCGTCTTATGTGCGGTTTTGAAACATTAACAAGACCTTTGAGAGCTGAGGGAAAGGGAGGGAAAAGGGCGAGCAAAGAGGGCGCAGGACACTGCATGACAGTCTTTAATGATTTATTGAGCAGATACAAATTATTTTGGCCCAGGCCTCCAGTGTTTGGTGGAAGTCAATGAGAAGGCGAGCTCGGGCATGCCATGGGCATTCAGCTGGACAGAGAGAGAAAGAGAGATAAAATAAGAGAGACTGAGAGCAAGAAAATGAAAACTAAGGCAGGTTGATGGAGGATGGGGCACTGACAAATCTTTGGCCACAAATCTTTGTTGGACTAAATAAAAGCCAGATGCTCAGATAATGCTGAGATTGAAGGAACATATATTTTGGACCATTAAACAATTTTCACCCTAATTTTTCCCCCTTATTTAAAAAATGTGCTTTGTGTCTTGCTGCTTATCTTTTCCTTGCAACTCACAAACAAATATCTACCAAATCATGATAGAAATGACCTTTGAGAACTATGAAAGACTAATCAGGACAAATTTGATATCATCCAAAGTCATTTAACTAATATCACATGAGAAGGAGCACCGTGGTACTAAATATCAGCACGGCAGTGATGCATTCATAGGTCGAAGATATCACAGCTCTGCTGATATTCAGTACAGCAGCATGACCTCGAGCGTGATATTGCTTTTAAAAAACAGTTCTATAGATATATTCAATATATGTCTTTATTATTGACAAATTAGTATTTGTTTATTTAATCATATATCCTTCCGCAACTGGCAGAGCTGGCACTATTTGATGGCATTATCATCTATTTTTTTAACAAATACAATAATTTAATGACAGCGAAGGACAACAAGCTAACCTTAACACTAATGTTAATTACTAGCACATTTGAAAGGCACATTTGGCTTCAAAATTACATTACTAAGGCAAATTAATTCCCAAATCACTGCAAAAGTATAATTTATACGTTTCTACAGCCACCTAATCTGAAAAAACTTGTTTCTCATTAGAACATACAGTATGTGAAGCGGAATGATTCATATAGTTAAATGTCCCAGTACTGTAACATTTTATTAATAGTTTCTGTTCTGCTGATTATTTCATAACTTCATAACAAACAAGCATGTTAAAATAGGTGAAGAAGGAAATAAAGATATTAGTTTGCAGAAATTCAACTTGTCAGATGGTGTAAAATATGTTCTTGCTCCAGGATTTGGTGGCATTTACTAGCATTAGCTAATTCAGTGCTACCCAAATAATGTAAAATGTCAAATTAGTGCCCCATGTAGTGTGTAGAATATAGAAGTAGTGCCCTTGTTGAGGGGTTAAATAGGGATTTGGGATTCAGCCTTGTGTTAAAATCTAGGTAGCGTTGTAACTTAAAACACAGCATGGACAGTTTAGAGGCAATTTGAAGCAATTGCTAAGAACAAAAAGTGTGATTTAATTTAATATTAACAGATGTTTTCCAGGAGAAAAAGCTTTTGTGCCTGTTTTTTAAGTGTGTTTTGGGAATGGCACCTGGCGCCTTTTACTGTCCAGAAGTGGGCAGGACCATGGTGGGGAGACGTCATGATACCACGTGCAAAAGGTCAATATCAGCACTCATAGAATGTTTTGTGTTTCATGAAACTAGCTGGCTGGAACTACCTGTTGTATAATATGCAATAGAGTAATTCACAGCAGCTAGGTTATATTTTAATCTAAAGTTCTGGACTGAACAGGTGGTTTATTTTGGTAATAGTAAATTCTTTTGTGTCCATGTTTCCTTGCTAAGTACAGATAACAGTCATAAACTTTACCTTACATGTGTAGATTAAAAATCTCTACTAAGCTATGTTCACTCTCCTACATATTCTCATCTTTTTGGAATTTGGAAAAAGATGTCAAAGTCACTAAGATATATTGCTCTAATACTTGGTTCTTTCCTAATGCAAAGGCTAATTTAACTACTATTGAATTTGCAGAATTGTGTGTGATTTAATTCTTTTCCCACTACATTTGAATTAATTTCGCAACAAAGAGCATTATTGTTGTTTAATTTGTCATAGAACAATGCAGTGCTACACCCTAAAAATGCTGGGTTAAAAACAACCCAGTTTGGGTTGTTTTTAACCCAGCTGCTGAGTAAATATTGGACCAACTACATGCTGGGTTAACTTAACCCAGCAAAATGGGTTATTTGTTTAACCCAGCAAGATGGGTTAACTATTCATCCCAAATGCTAGGTCATATTTAACTACAATGCTGGGTTAATTCTACCACATAAATTGGTTAAATTTTCTACCTAGATGTTGGTTCATTTTAACTGGAATGTTGGGTTAATTCTACCTCACAAATAGGCTATTATTATTGTCATGTTTTACAGTGAATCTGTAAAAAAAAATAATAAATAAAAAAACTACCCATGTCTATTAAACAGTTAAATTACTTTGATATACTGGTCTATTACAAAAAGTTTTGCAAACCATACATATATGCAATAAACAACATCCTATTAAATGTTCATAGAAAAAACATTTATTTTTCAAA
>JAQQZT010000037.1:13170556-13199802 GCA_030068275.1 Clarias platycephalus | reverse complement strand
CCAAAGTAACAAAGGCTACCATCAGTAACACACTGCGCCGCCAGGGACTCAAATCCTGCAGTGCCAGACGTGTCCCCTGCTTAAGCCAGTACATGTCCAGACCCGTCTGAAGTTTGCTAGAGAGCATTTGGATGATCCTGAAGAGGATTGGGAGAATGTCATATGGTCAGATGAAATCAAAATAGAACTTCGTGTTTGGAGGAGAAAGAATGCTGCATCCAAAGAACCCCATACCTACTGTGAAGCATGGGGGTGGAAACATCATGCTTTGGAGCTGTTTTTCTGCAAAGGGACCAGGACGACTGATCCATGTAAAGGAAAGAATGAATGGGGCCATGTATCATGAGCTTTTGAGTGAAAACCTCCTTCCATCAGCAAGGGCATTGAAGATGAAACGTGGCTGGGTCTCTCAGCATAACAATGATCCCGAACACACCGCCCGGACAATGAAGGAGTGGCTTCGTAAGAAGCATTTCAAGGTCCTGGAGTGACCTAGCCAGTCTCCAGACCTCAACTCCATAGAAAATCTTTGGAGAGAGTTGAAAGTCCATGGTGTCCAGCAACAGTGTGTGAAAACACCTTGTGAAGACTTACAGAAAACGTTTGACCTGTCATTGCCAACAAAGGGTATATAACATAGTATTGAGATGAAATTTTGATATTGACCAAATACTTATTTTCCACCATAATTTGCAAATAAATTCTTTAAAAATTACTACATTGTGATTTTCTGGATTTATTTTTCTATTTTGTCTCTCATATTTGAGGTATACCTATGATGAAAATTAAAGGCCTCTCTCATCTTTTTAAGTGGGAGAACTTGCACAATTGGTGGCTGACTAAATACTTTTTTGCCCCACTGTACAGTACGTATATGTCTCATTAATTGGCAGATTGAGCAGATAAAACAGAGAAGGTGGATTATGTTGAGGAAACACTAAGCTGTGTGCATGCACTGGACATCCTCTAAGGATCAAATTAGCATTTCAGTTGATTGTCAACACTGGTCATTCATACATGATAGACATTAGGCAAGGAGCTAACAATGCCACTGAAGTCAAACACAATGTTGAGAACTAAACCTACTCTTTACCACAAAAAGTCAGATTGCTTTCTTAATGTGATTTTAACTGCTCCATCCCACCCTCCTGCTACATTTTCTTCCTTAAACATGCAAACGGTTTGAATTCCCAAGCTAACAGTGCCTTTGTAGTTCAGTCAGACCATGCTGTAGTATTCAGTGTAAGTTGTCCTTAATGAGTGTGCTCACTTCACAAAGGCTATAATAAATGGAAAAATTATAGGGCTAGTTGTACAAAGTTATTTGTCTTTATTAAATCAAGTTCTTTCAATTTCTATTTAACAATCTATTAATTTTCTTTTCATGCACTAGATGTCAATAGAAAATGGTGGGAACTATCATCAAATGCTCATCTGCACTTTCTTGTATTTATTTAATGTAATAAAAAGATAATATTCCTCTGAATAGATTGCACTAGACTTTAAACATGGTGGTTGCAAATGTAGTTTGTGTCCAATAATTATATTAAGTATGATGTTTGCTCTAAATAAATGTTTAATCATCCCTAAATTTATATTCATAAGCATGAAATAAACAGAGATAAATGTGTCCAGTTGATCCAGCAATGCCTCAGTGAGTTTGTTCCAGATTAATGAAGCAGGGCTGTAAAGTGCGTATTAAATGAGAGAAGCAATGCTGCTTACAATGCAATGCTTTCATCATCTTATAAATATTCAAAATGTAGATTGCTCTGAAAACAAATATGAGACACAGTTTGCACTTGTCTTCATGTGACATGAATGTTTCATTAAATGCTAAATGGAGAAAAGCCATTATAATTTCTTGTCCGGCACACCCAATCTGATTTCTAATGAGGGCTGCTACAGCGGGGAATTTACCACATTCATTAAATGTGTACATGTCACTGCATTATGGGCAATAAATACATTATAGAGAATGTCTCTTGTGCAGTTGACATTGCCCTTTGTTTATCTCTAGTTAGTAGTATTTTCACCTTTGCTTGGTGAATCTTGGCACTCATCTGTGTATAGACCTGTGGCTGCTGTGCGGAGCTGTTACAGTAATTATTCAGGCAGTGGGAATAAATCAGTAATCCATTAGATGGTTTAAAAAAAAATAAAAAGCAGGTTAAATGTACTTTGTTAGTCTAAAAATATTTCTGACTACCTGTAGCCCATTCTACAATTAACTGCACACTGTGTAAAGTTGGGGAAAAGTCTTGTTTATTTCCTTTGGCTTTTTTATTTATTTATTTATTTTTTTTATTTTATTTTTTCTTTGGCTTTATTGAAATGGTATTACTTTAACATTTATAGCTTTCCGTGGTGTAGTATGTAAAGGTGTGCATAAATCCTTCTTTTTAAACACACTGGTATTCTAATCCACAAATATCTGTGTCATTTAAAGTAAAACAAGTGCATGATGTCATAATAAGGTCACATCCCTATGTAGTCCCAATTTGAGCAAAGATGCCATCTGGCAGAAAGTGATCCAGACTTGACTTTGGATGCCCCTGATGCTGTAGTAGAAGTTAAACATTGTAGAAGAAGAACATGGCAGTTAAGAGCCTGGGAAACCCTTTATATCCTCTTTATAACAGAGACTGCTCACTCATAAGGAGGACTGGACTTGCATGAGTCTCAGTTCCTGTAATTTTCCAGTCACCTACCACTGCCACCAGAGTATCCACATGTATGCAATTTAATGATTGGTACATCCTTAAATTGTACTACACTGAGTCAGCTTTCATTTAACTAGAGACAAATCACAATTTGACTAATACAAATTATCACACACAGTAGGGTGAAAAAGTCTTTAGTGTACTACTGAAAACCATTAGTATCGCTTTTGTTATTTAAATACATTTTCATCTATCTTCACTAAGAAGTCAACAGCGCTTTTGACTGAAAGCAGGAGAGCCAGCAACACAAAACACATAAAGTGGAATACTGACTCTACATCAACTGTTAGTAACAAACTTTTAACCAAGACCTTCATATCTTTATAACTTTTATATTTTCCAAATTTATTGTGTTATGTAAAATGTTACTAACCTGCTGTGCACCTAACATGTCCAGAACCTCTGCAATCTAACTAGACCAGTAGTGACCATTGTATTTCCCATTTTCACAACCATGGTAGGACATCCATTCAACAGTCACACACATTCACACACTACAGGCAATTTGGGAACACCAATAATGTCTTTGCATGTCTTTGGACTGTGGGAAGAAACAGGAGTACCTGGAGGAAACCCACCAAGCACAGGAAGAGCATGAAAACTCCATGCAAACAGACCCAGTGGTGGGAATCAAACCCGGACCCTGAAGGCGACAGTGCAAACCCCTACTCCACTGTGCCGCCATTTACATAAAGGCAAAACATGTTGACATTAAGTTATTACGAAGGCTGTAGAGATCCATAATTTACCTTCTCTAAAACTTTAAATTAATTGGTGGGTTGGAATAATGGATCCAGATTAAAGTTCCCCATGATCATGAGTCACAAAGAAGGCCAGATAAACTTTGAAGTCCTTATTATACGGTTAGGTCTTATGAGGATGACTGAGGTCAAAGAAGATCAACTGTGAGATTCTTTTGTCTAACTCTGACAGGTGATATTGCAGATAAAAACCTGGCTAGTTGAAGGTGTAACATTTAAGGTTAAAAAAATAAAAAAACATCCATCAGCATGCTAACTGACACTTCAGATAGTCATTTCATATTTTACAAAATAAAACTTGCTTATGACCAAGAGGATCAATGAAAAGAGGCTTTTCAAAACCAGTACCAGAAGAGATCCTTATTGATATTTGAGGCCCAAGTCAGGATTGACCTGGAGACTGCTAACACCTTGGTGACTGAGATCATCCACATAATACAGTATAAATACAAATTCTAAGGATTAAATTAATTGATTCATGCCACAACAAATATTTATTTGTGGTGTCAATCTATTCTCCCATGAGCATTTTTTTATGAAGGCTGTCTACTGGGGTTAACAGTTGCCATGTAGATTGCTGTTAAAACACACTTTTCCCGCCAGCTTTGCCATTTGTTCTGTAATGTAGCTTGGTGCAATAGGGCTGATGCATAAAAATTTTATATGGTTTTGGTACAGTCAATATTTATTTATTTATTTTAAAAAGCATGTACAGTGGAACCTTGGATTACGAGCATAATTCGTTCCGGAAGTGGTCTCATATTCCAAAACACTCGTAAACCAAATTTAATTTTCCTATAAAAAATAATGGAAACTCAAATTATTCGTTCCACAGCCCAAAAAAATAAATAGATAAAAATAATTAACACAAAATATTAAGTAAGAATAAAACAAATTAACCTGCACTTTACATTAAAAAACAAAGTTAAAATAAATCCCGACAAGTGTTTTTGTTTCAGTGTATGTGTGAATCTTAAGTAAGCTCCCCTCTCCTCCTTCTCGTCTTACACAGACCCTTCATCCACTCTTTTCCCACACAACGGAAACACTGTTTTATTGGAAAAATAAACAAGAAATCTCTAACGACAATCGATAAAACAAATTAACCTGCACTTTACATTTGAAAAGAATCGTGACAGAGCAGTGTTTCTGTGTAGGGCAGTGAGAAAGAGTGTGTGTGTCTTAGTGATGGGTCGTTCATGAACGATTCGTTCTTTTTGAACAAATCTTTAACGTGACTAATTTGTTCATTTCCTACTGGGCGCGCACGCGCATATCATTGCAAAACCTCCGTAGGTTATATACAGAAAACAGAATTGAGCGATTCTTTCTCAATGACTCTTCTACTCCGAGTCGTTCGTTCTTTTGTCACGTGACTCCCATAGATGCTATGCGGTGCAATAGATTTACAAGAACGAACGACTCAGATTAGAAGATATGAGAGGAGAGCTACTCATTCTGTTTATTATAATATGTTCTTAGCTACATTGTAATATTTTCATTACTGGAACTATAGCCAAAATTTGTGTATGTAGACTAGTGATGCGCGGGTCATGTATTTTTTCAACTCGCGGGTCCCGCTTTTATGAAATTATTTGGCCCGCCCCAGCCCGCCCCGCACCACTGTATCTATTTTTATAACCCGCCCCGCGCCCGCGAACATTAAATAGACATACTTTTTTTTCTTTTAATGATGTAAATTCCCGACCTCAATTTCTCCCGCACCTCGTCTTCCATCTTCACTTTTATTTCTTTGTTTTTGTTGTGACTGGCAGCCGTAGCTGCTTGGCGCTTTCGTGACTTGTCACGTTACGTCACGTAACCTTTTCAAAGAACTTAGTAAAATATGAAAATAGATATTCCCAAATATTGGATTTTTTATTTAATTGTGTTTTTAATGACCCGCCCGAACCCGACCCGCAAATAAAGTGACAATTTCTTTACCCGTCCCAACCCGACCCGCGGGTTACCCGCGGGGTCCGCGGGTTACCAGACGACCCGCGCATCACTAATGTTGACGTATTTGGGGGTCTGTTTATTGAAAATGCAACATTTTATTTGATTTCTTATCAAAAGAACGAAATTAACTAAATGACATTCATTTTGATGAACAAGATTCAAAGAACCGAGTCACTAAAATGATTCAAACTTCCCATCACTAGTGTGTCTGTGAAGGTGAAAGAAGGAGGGGTCTGTGTGTGTGTTTGTGGGGTGGGGGTGTCCAATGACACGCACGCACAGACACAGAGCACACAAAGAGCAGGCTAAGCCTTGAGCAGAGATAGAAAAAATTAGGCTTTTGCTTTACACGCATGCTGTACACACGCATGCAATAAAATATGTTTTACACGCACACATGTGGTCACAAAGTTATAGTAAACAGTATGCGCGTGCATGGATGTTGATTATACCAGTAAGAGACGGAGAAAAAGAAAAAGCGCAAGAGAGAGAAAAACCGTTGGCTCAGTTGTGATCACGTTACGCTCGGCGGCAAAACAAGAAGCCTATGCGTGATACATAGATACTCGTAAACCAAGACTCATTTTCCAAGTCAAAATGTATTAAAAATCTTTGCTCGTGTTGCGGAACACTCGCAATCCGTGGATGCTGTGGAACATTTGCAAAACAAGTTGGTTCCCGTTATCACTTACAATATAACAGCTTTTTAAAAAGCCAAGAAACAATAGACACACAAATGCAAAAGTGCTAAAAGGGCTCACTTTTGCCCAGCTTCTCTCATGTTCTTCATTTTGAAAGCTACAGTTAATAAGACTAGGCTAGCAGCTTGTGGCTAACTGCTAATCTACTATTCTTTAGCTCTTAAAAAGGGCTAAGTTAGCCACTAATAGAGGCCCTGACGAATCATGCTCTAGAGGACCCTGGTGATGCAAAGAAAAATTATTTGTCAGAAATGCAGGTGGAGAAAAGCCTGGTCAGGTCCCAAACATGGATATTTCCTGTCCCTGCATTCTAATCATTCATTCATCGTCTATACCATTTTATCCTGTATACAGGGTCGCAGCTGGCCTGGAGCCTATCCCAGGATACTTAGGGCACGTGGCGGGGGACACCCTGGACAGGGTTTCAAACACTCAAAGGCCACACACATCCCCCCGTCCCCCACACACACTCATTTACTCACTACAGGTAATTTGGGAGCACCAGTAAGTCTAATCTACATATCTTTGAACTGTAGGAGGAATTTCAGAATTTTGGAGACCTCTTAACTTGTTTAAAAAGGAACACAATATGCAAGTTTTAAATATATTCCTGAGGTATAAAACTTAACCCTTTTATGTTTAAATTATTTAAAATAATTTAATTGACAATCTCTAAATATCACTTTTGACCAAATTTAGCAATACAATGAGTAAAAATAATTAAACTTCATAACTTAAATAAATAAATAAACAAGCATATGTTTTGTTAAACAAAATTTGTTAATATTGAAAAAAATTATAGAACAAAAGATAGAAAAACACATGATCTTGACATGATAAATAATGAAAATATTTGTTAGAAATGTAAGGTGTTGAGTCAACAACAGAAATCAGGATAGTAGGTATAATCCAGATATCTAGATAGCATATATATAGTATAACATAGATTTAATAAATGTAATGCTTTGTTGGTAAGACATGCAATAATAACAATAAAAACTAAGTAGACATAAGTGTGCACAACATTTTCAGATTCATGATATTATAGTAATATATTATTATAAAGTTAAGCTTCTGATTAACCGGATTGAATAATTCAATAGCACTATGGTATACAGAAAAATAGAATTCTGGTATAAAGAGTCCAGAAGTATATACAAAATATAATGATTAAGTTATGCTCATAATTAAGTTATGACAAGTCCCATCTAGTCATTGTGCTTCTTAAAGTATCTTTTCCACATCACTTATCAAAAATGACTATTTAATAAACCATGAAAAAAAGCTCCTTCAGTGATGGAGTGCTGAGGCGGAAAACATTGTGGCCTGCAAATCTAGAGCATTAATCAACTGACTGATCTTTAGCATGGCGCTTAGGTCCCTCACTTGGATCTATCTGTCCAGTAACATTGTGGTTAGGAAAGCAAATAAGCCTATTTTGTTCATTACTCTTTGGTTACAGGACCTGTGGGAGGGAGGGAGCTGCCAACAGATATCGGGCAACATGTCTGGCTCATTCCGTCAAAAAATGTAGCAGAATGCAAAGTGTTCAGCCAAAATGGCACCGTCAAGTACAAAGGTGCATTTGGAGTATGACAGTTGATAACAGGGGTCGGCAGTAGGCTCTTTTAGCATGACCTGCCTTTTCCCAAAGATTTACAGAGCTGCAGTAAATCACACAGTAGATGGATAGTGACAGTGGGCCAGGCGGCCGTAGAGAGACATTACTGATTGTCAGAATATCTGTCTTTCAGACACAAGACTGCAGCTCAACATATATCTAGAGCGATTTCAGTGATGTAATGTGCATTTCCTTTTGGGCACAATTATTAAACATTTTATCTGACACGCTTTGTTCTGACATAAAAAGATGCCTGATGACATTAGAGAGGCCATCAGAGTGCATATGAAATATGTCACACAAGAACCTATGGTGTTAGGTTAACCCATCTCAGCCCATATGCTCACATGAAATGGGTTTTGTAAATGCACTTGACAATACTGTTCTTACAAGAGCTATTCCAGAACAGCTGACTTGTTTGACAGTGACTTAATAACCTAATGCCACGCGTGTTATTTCATACTTTTTCCCCAAAAAAATCAGTATTGTTAATAGAATGTACTACTATTACTACAACTACTACTACTACTAATAATAATAATAATAATTATTATTATTCTTATTATCATCATCATCATCATCATCATCATCATCATCACTACTACTACTACTACTCAAGTTGAGCTAGGACTGAAATTTCTTGTGAATGAAGGCCTAAAATGGAGTTAAGACTTCAAGCACATTATGGTGATGAGACTCTTAGCAGCAGTAAAACGGACAATTCATGAAAAGAAATGAGTTTCTGGGAGGCCATAGTTTCAGAGTTGAAGCAGGCGGTCCAATCACAGCTCTGGCGTAGTGAGAAAACTTTCTACCTTCAAGGTATCCAAGCAGTAGTGCAACACTGGGATAAGTGCATTAGTGTAGCAGGGCATTATATAAATAAATGAAGGTAGTTTTTACTCTCACGATTGTGTTTTATTATTCGGCAACAAAAGTCCCAGTTTGACTTGAACATCTCTGATATTATTATTTTTATTATTATTATTACATTTATGTATAAAAATAATGGGGAAATACTACTATGAAGCAACCAGTAGCAGTGTGGTATGATGCAAAACCAGTCAAAAGCTGATTACGTCCCCATGACTGCATGCTTCCCTATGACGGAATGTTTGATTCTGCTTACAATAATTATATCTATTAATTTATTTTAAAAAGCAACACATTGTAATTATTTGATATTATTTTTTATTTCTAATTATTTGATATTATAAGTTGTTTGTGCTATTTTGTATGCTGTAGCAGCAATAAACATCCATAGCCAGGTTTTTAGCATTTTCATTAAATTAGTAGGACAAAAAGAGATTTAACCTCTAGTGTAAAACTTTGAGGAACCAACTTTGAAAATTCTTCCATATTCTCCTTACAGAAATCTTCACCATAGCACCTTGTCAACAATTACAGTATACATTTGTACTGGTTAAATGTCATCACATGGAAAAGAAATAATATAACAATAATAATTTTATATTAAATTATGTGAGCGTCCACTACAGGGGTCCCAGTCAGTTGTTAGTTTGGAAATGTTGACCTTTTAAAATTAATGCATCAATCTAGAGGCCTATATAAACAAATAACAAGTGATGTATGAAAAACCTAGCTTCTTGTAAAACTGCATCTTCAAGAATAGTGATACTGTCTGATTGATTAAAGAAATTTGTCCTTCCAAAGTGCGGATGATGGAATGTTCCTGTCAATTTAACCAGCCATTGTGGAGAGGAATCACATCAATCCTCACAAACAAAAGGAAAGTGAAAGACTGATGCCACATGTTCCACCATTTCAGCCTAACTGGGCCACAAAGCTGGTCATGTCAGAGCAGGCAAAAATGACACGGATGAAGGTGACAGCATTTCACACCTTGGGAAAACACTCCTGATAGGTGTTGTGCCAGACTCTCAGCTGTGATGCAGTTGGAGAGTTATGCTATATGAACCGTCAAAAAAAACAGCAGCCTCCTACCACAAAATAAAAGCTCCAAACTATATCTCAAGCAGAGACATATCCAAAGCCCAGACCTCACTCTGGGGGATGATGTCTTCTCCTATAGTGGACTCATGGCATCTGACATCATGGCACGTCAAAGATACAATCGCAAAATCCTGTAGAGAGGCCTGTCCGTGCATGCCGGCCTCGCTAAAACTGAGAGGAGTGGGGTGCCAGTACCTATATAGTTGCTATCGTTTTTCCTCTCTTTGTCTTTTTCTTGTTGACAAGTGTAGATGTCCTTGTAAGGCTAAGACATTTCGTTCAAATATCACCATTGCAAATGTGCAGTTATCATACCTCCTGTGAGATCAGGCTTGCTTGTTTTAACATGACTGATTGCTCGTAAGAATGGCGTTCCAAGCCTGCATCAAAGTAATATGGTGCAGGATGAGCATCTTACAACCCTTTTTTTTTTTTTTATACCAAATTTCTTCAGTTACTAAGGCAATATGTCTGGATCAAGTAACACTTGTTTTTGATTTGTGCTTCATAGTCATTGCAGATACAGACCCTATTCTCTTTTCTAATATGGACATGTAGACAAGTCTCCATATTATGCATGATATATAGACATTGATGAAGTCAAGAGATGAAGGATGGAAACAAAAAAATGCAGAGATGGAATGTTTTGATCATTTTTATGTCACCGTGGCTTGTGATAAAGACACTTCTGAGGAGCTGAAGAATCCCAGATACCACGCATCTTTCTCAGATATGGTCTAAATAACAGTCCCTTTCTTCTTGTTTGCCACAATAAGAGTTCTACCATAAAGAGAGGAAGGGAAAAGAAATCAATAAAATCATGCATCTAATAAGGGGAACAGGATTAAAAATGGTTTCTCCCGAGACTTGAGGGGGAAATAGAGGAGAGATTTAGGACTTTCGGCAGGAACATTGGAGCCTTTCCCTCCCTCCCTTCCCCTCCACCCTGAGCTGGATAGGAGGTGAGCTGGGACTCGTTTATGGCAGGTTGGGATTAAGGAGCTCGGATACACACTGCCATTTCTCAAGGCCTCAGAAGCCCAGTTGGCTAATTAAACAGTAACTGTCAAGGTGAGGGTCTCTTCTGAACTCACCTCCCAGCTTTTGCCCCCTTCAATTCCAGCAGTTTAATTTATTTGGAGAGGGGTTGAGCCTTTGGGGGCACTGGGCAGATTTCCAGGTTGGTGCTGTACAGCAGGATGGTGAGGAGTCACAGATTGAGTACTGGGAAATAGGAAAAGCCAAAATAATAATAATAATAATAATAATAATAAGAATAATAATAATAATAATAATAATAATAAGGAGACATTTGGGGGGTTCAGGAAGAGCCAAGTAGAAACCTTTTCACCCGTACTGACAGCCAGAATAAGACCCACCTGATCCAGAGGTCTAAAGGGCAGAAAGGAAAGGTAAGATAACAGTGTCAACATGAGCACCAGAGCAACAAAGGACAGTGGTCCTTGGCAGCAGAGCTGGTGGGGTAGAAGCTCACATCCGAAGTTTCCCCGTGATGGTGGTGCTAGCATGAAGAGCCCTGATGTTGTTGACCTAGCCGCAGGGTGCATGTGTCACAGCCAAGGCCATCAACCGTTGCCCCTGCCATCGCATTTGCACTTCAAAAAGCATACGGCTCTCACAGCCTTGGAGCACACAGCCGCAGAGGTGCACACGCTGGTGGATTCGACAGCTTACAGAAGAGCATCTGAATTAAATAACGAATGCCAGCTACTCAACACCACCGACATGATCTCTGAGAGGCCCTCCTGTGCAAGTCTTTTTTTATAATCCCTCCCCTTCTCTCAATCTCACTCTCTTGTGTGCTTGGGACTGATTGTGGTATTATTTAGATAATATATTGAAGTTACAATGCGGTCCTGATGCAGCAGTATATCACGAAAAGGTGAGACACAAAATCGGGTACAAATCTCCCTATAGACCAGGAAATCAAGCCTAATACCCCTTTCTCTTGACCTACTTTTTGCAGTTTTGTACTGCCGTGATCACTTGATACAAAATGCTGTGTTGTGAATGAGCTTTTCAACAGAATCTTTCCTATATTCAGTTGATACATTCGTGTTAAGTAACCTGTTTTCAGCAGATCCAGATTTACTCACAACAAAAACAGGTAAGAAAAAATGTGGAATCATAATTAAGCAAATAATGCAACAAAAATCTGCTCATTATTCTAATCACCCAATACTGTATGTGCATACAATTAAATTTAATTACTGGTTTATTACAGTAATGTAAATGTAACCTTTACTTTAATAAATACATTGTGTAGACCTTACATACATCTCATACTATAGGCTATGGCCTGAGTTTGTAAGGATATATATATCTATTTCTCAAGTGGAACTTTTGTTTAAATCTGTTTAAATAGTGAGAGTAGAGTAAATCACATGATTCATACATGTTCGTACCGTACCTCTGAACTAAGCAGCTGTTCTGTAGCTTTTTGTGACTTCAGGACAATTTGCTCTTCATATCATGTCACTCTAATAGAAGGTGAGCAAATTTTTATTAGATTTAAACTTCAAGAAGAAAAACAAGGCAATTCACAATTTAAGTAATAAACCTATAATAGGTATGATTGTGTAAAATGTGTTTTTTACAATAAGTAGATGTGAGAACAATCTTTGCAGTCCTATATTAAGTTATCGTTGAGATATAGCTACCATTATCACATATCAGTTTGAGGTATAAAAACTGCCACATAGAAAATTTTCTCTAAACACTAGGTTTCTCATACTGTAAGTGTATTGAATGTTATTGTATATTAATTATTATATAAAGATTTACTATATCTCATATACAGTATCGGATTTATTTAACATTTTATATTTTCTAAGTGTATGGTAAGATACAGAAATCAGCCATAACTTAAATGTCAAATGTCATTAAAACATTAACATTGATTATCAATTATCAAATAAATACTAGTAAACTGGATAATGGACTCATCCATGGCCACGGGGACTAAAGGCATGTCCGGTCGAATCCCAAAGAAAAGCCAATGCAGCTCAACTTGCTGAAAAAAGTCAATGCTGACTATAACAGACAGGACTCAGAATACCTAGCGCACCACATCCCACCATGACTGCTCACCCAGCATCCAAACTCCCCCAGATCCCAATCTGATCAAGCACCCATTGGATTCACTGAACAAACATGTCTGATCCATGGAGGTCCAACTCCGCAACCCACAGCACCCAAAGGATCCATTGCCAATGTCCTGATGTCAGACACCAGAGGACACACCCAGAGCTCTTGTGGAGTACATGCACAGAGGAGCCCGGTGACACAAGGGAAACCTACACAATACATGGCTTAATGTTTTGTTTTGTAAATCAAGATTCAAGATTCAAGATTCAAAGAACTTTATTAATCCCAGAAGGAAATTGCTTATTCTTGGTTACAGTTACTCACAGTTGTTATCCAGTAGATAACAACCGTGTAGGAAAAAGTAATAAATAAAATAAAGAGTCCTAAAACAGTACTGTACTGTATTGCACAATAAATATGACCCAAGAGCACTGGTAAATATTGCACAATTAATACAGGAATCTAATATATGTATGTAATATTGTATTATTATATGTCATATTGTAATACATATTGGTATGTAATATTGTCTTATTGTGTTATTGTTACTGGCAGTGAATATCCACATAGTGTACATGTTATGTTATGTTATGTTATGTTATGTTATGTTATGTTATGTTATGTTATGTTATGGCTGAGTGGTGTACATAGAGTCACAAGATATACCTATACACACATGCAAACACACACACAAAATTGAACTGTCTATTACTCTGCGCTGAAATAAGAAATATAAATAAAATATAAAAATACTTTTATGCATCTGAGACTTCATTCTTTCATTGGGTATGACATGTATTCAATTGTAATATATCATGACCAACAAATGTAAGATACAATAAGAAGCATGACAGCATGCCATGCTCTCCCCTACTCGAGGTATCCCACAATCCTCAAGACTCTTTGTAGATTTCATTTGCTCATGCAAATTTACTAGCTGTGACTTCACTGGATGAATATTTAAAACTACATCTTTATGCCTTTAAATGATTTGGGACTTAAGAAAGACTTATAGTTCATTATGAAATAAACATAAGTGCATTAGCATAGGCAGGGAGGAGGGACGATTGGAAAATAAATAATAAATAAATAAGCTCATAAATAGCTGGGAATTTAGTTGGAACATGCTACTAAATATGCAGAATTGTCCCTGTCTCTCTATCAGGTGGTTATTATTTCTCATCAGTGCTTTTTCAAGAGCTTAATATTCCACGTGGAATAATATATATAATAGTGTTAGGTGTCTTTTTAATGTAAGACAGACAAAAAAAACAGATGTCTAAGGTGTTTTAGAAGAAAGCATAAGCAGTGGACAGCATGCATTAAGTTCGTCAGCATCGGGGTCCCCTACTGGCCTGGGTCCCCAAACAGTTGCCTGCCTTCCTGGTGAAGAGTAGCACCTCTGAGCATACAGTACGTCTAAATAATCCTACAAAGAGGATGTGATTTTCGAGTTAGCCTGGGACTTTATACTATACATATTTACAGTAGACTGTATGTACCTCACAACTGTCTAAATAATAAGTTTACTCAAAACAGCAGCTTGTTGATTCAGCTTCTACTGTGTGCTATCATGCAATGGACAGAATCAATATTGTGTACTGACTCTGGCTCAGCGGTTAGGAGTGAATCTCTGCTCCAGTGGGCTTCAACGTAAGTGACCTGGGCTTAGGGTCAGCTACATGATTTTAGCAAGCCTCAATAAAATGTCCTTTATTAATTATTTACCCAGCAATTTTTCCCTCTAACCAGCACCCCCCTTAAAAGTAAATTACCTGTGGACTCAGACACAAGGGAAAAGCCTGTCAGGTTGAGATCAGTTCGGCCTGGTGGAGACAGTTTCAAGTGTGTGTTATTACAGGTTTCTGAAGCTTTGTTTTCTCTCAGGTTGAATGCTTTTCCATGTTTCTTTAGCCCATGCTGGAATTTTTTTTAAAAAGGAAAAACATTAGGAAAAAGCATGCTTTCATAGGCATGCTAAAGATTTACTCTTACACGATATAATAACAATAACAATTCAAAGCAGAAATCAGGAGTGCTTTCAGATCTAATTAATGAACAACAATGTTGTTTCTTATTATTTCAATGAAATGGAAATGATAGGTAAAAATGATCACCAGTATAATTCGAGGAACAACAGCTTTCTCATCCTTTTACTGCTTCCTGTCTTATGTTAGTCACGCTCACACCTGAGAACTTGGCTCTAAAAGGGCTGTTCGGGATTTGAAGGCTCATTGCCACTGTAATGCCCCTGCTCATCGAGCTGTGACAGGCAAGTGTGACATACTGCCCCGGTGGCTACCCTATGCTCCAGCAAAAGCTCTTTATTATAGCAGGAAGCAACTGTATGGATCGACTACACTCTCACACAAGCAAGGCACTGGAGAAAACAACCAGGTTTGATGCAATGAAAAATTTTAAATAAACAAAAAAAGCAATTTCCAGGATGAAAGTAGACAAATAAATTATCTTTAATCAGCATACAGCAACCCTGAAGCCATATATAAATGCACTGAAGGAAATGTCTACACTGAATTCAGTGAAAACAAAATGTCACCTGCTTTATGCCTCACACATTTTAGATGTTCTGCACTTGTAGAATCGCACTGCTTAATGCCACACGCCTGTCTGTCCTCCGTGCTAACGAGAATACAGAGGTTCTATTTTGTGTCAGGAAAACAGCAATTTGCCAGTGCTGATAGCAAGAGGGCTGCTTTCCAGTCGCATCATATCACACATTACCAGGGTTGATTTGCAAAAGCGCCTTAACAGCCACCAGCAACTCCATGCTCATGTCATCTGCAAATCACAAATCGCAGCTTCTGATGCGAATCGCTGCACAGAAGCCAAGAGCCAAAGGGCTTCGGCCAAAGTCGGCACCAGACTTAAAAGTGATGCAAAGCAGGGTGCAAAGGAGAGGCAGAATTTGCCTTCAAGCCTAACACAGACAGCTCTTCAGTGGTATGGAAAAAAAGAAAGACGGGTGGGGTGGACAAGAGAGAGGGGAAAAGACAAAAAGAAAGCCAACGTATAGCTTCTCCATCATTTCTTTTTGAAAGGTCAGGATTTTGTAGGTAGATCAGTGGACAAGTGGAATGTTGCAGATGCACTGAACAGCAGGATATTTTCCGCTGCCATGACCAGATAAGCAGGACTCCTGTAAAACACATCTGCTAGTAAACATTTTGACCAAACTCCAGGTCATCTACCCTGTATGAGCAGAAACCATCCAAGCATAAACATTTACCTGCATAGAGCCATATACCACGTGGCATCCCCAGCCTAAATGTTTCCTTTTTGTTTTCCAACTCTGTGCTAATAAATCAGTCATGCTCAGAGCAAACAGCCAGGTGCATCTGCGTTTTTTCTGAAATAGTCCAATAAAATATCTCAAGAAGAGGTATGTTTGATAAGGCTCAAGTATCATCAATGATAATATATAAATGGCACTTCCTTTTTGACTCATTAAAGGAGCTAACTGATTATTTTAAATGTTATAATCAAACTCAAAAAGGAAACCTGGAAACATATAAATATTTTTTAGATGAAAAAAAGGGGTAACGTTTAGGCTTTAAGCACAAAGCCATTTATCCTGAAAAATTACAGCTTTGTCTCTGGCCCTTATAAAGCTGATTTAAGATAGTGATATTGAAGACTCCATCCAAAAATTATAAATGAAATTCTCTTTTAAAGGGCATCTGCCATTCATGTCCCTGTGTAAGTGATTAGCATAGAAATGATTATAATGAGTGATTATAATGATTATAATGCATTAATATTAATAATCCTTCCTTATAGCAAGAACTTCTGTCTGAACAGTGAGATGCAAATAATAATAAGCTATTAATAACTGATAGAAAACTTTAAAGCTTACATCACCATGTTAAAAATAACAACAACAACAACAACAACAAAAAAAAAAAACACCAAACTGATATCCATTATAAATAAGGTAAATAGTGTATAAACTAGAATCATATCCCTACATTGAAATCTCTAAGGTCCATTTGGGAAAAATAGAGGAAAGTAGAGAGGAAAAAAGAGAGGGGGCTTTCAGTTTCATGTGAGAGTGTGGCTAAGTGCCTCTTTACCTCAGTCATTCACTCGAAAGAAAGCAAAATGGCCTTAGCACTATGACTAAGAAAACACACACACACAAAAGCTTTTCGAAACATCCCAACATGCCGCGAGTTAGCTCAAGTCTCCATTCCTATACGCTGCAAGAGATAAACAGCATCAAATGCTATTGAGGATGAAATCGCTCCCTCTTCTTAGGCAAACGTGATAAAGAGGGCTTTCAGGCAGATGGGACAGATGTGGTGAGTACCTGAGTCTAGAATGGTGAAATACCCATGGGATTTGTGCAAACATCTGGATGGAACTGTCAGTGGGATTGATACTGGAGGCAAGCTAATGAAAGATGAATTCACAGCACAGTAAACAGTGCACACATTGAGCAGGAAAGTTAAACTAGACACTTAATAACTTTCATCTATACTGCGCCTTTCCTCAATTGAAGCTTATATTCAACAGATTATATAATGCTAATGGTTCACTATTCTAATTAGTTTAACATTAATCTCCTCAGACCCAAACATTAATGTTGTGTATTTTGTAATTTCTAATAATATATTCTGGTTATTAGCACCTGATAACTATTGAACTTGATCAATGTTTTCAAACAGAAGGAAGTTATGCCCAAAAAGTAAGATCCAATAGTACACATTTGAGGAGCTTACACTCCTATTTCCACAATGTAGTTGGGAGAAAATATGTTTTTCTCAGTTGTTACAATATGTTGTTACAGTAAATATACATCACAACACAAACAGAAACCATATACAGGCCTAATGTCAGTAAAAAAGGTACTTTTTTGGTCTCAGTGTTACAAATGTCGTAAATACGGTGCAACAGCAGAGGTACAGTGGTCCTTTAAGTCCTGTGAATTTGGGTCAAATATTCACTACATTCAGTTTCCCAGATAATTATTGATTAAGTTTGAACCAGAATTGCCGCTATTGTTACCACCCCAATGCTGATTAGTTACTGAGCAATATCCCAAAACAAGCAAACAACATGGGCCATGAACAACAAAACTGAGGCGCTGAGAACACATGAACATAAATAATAAGGGATACACAAGACTCAGGAGAAAGTGATCAGAGACATGTGACTAGTGATAGCTGATAGGTAGTCCAGTACCTCTATGAATCAAGATCAAGTGGTTTTAAGTGTGATTTTTACTGACTGCTGGCATAGTACACAGTGGAACAAAACAGCATTCCCTTAGAATCATGGCACTACTACACCAGAAAACTATCTAAGACTATCTTAATAATACTAAAACACAGAGTAAAATATTACTCTAGTGGTGGTAGAAGTAGAAGTAACAGTAAAAGTAATAGTGAAAGTCCTCCAGTAAGTAAAAGAACAAAAGTGATTGCCTTCAAATGTATTTAAGAATCAAAATCAAAGTGTGATTTATAGTATTGATTTGATTATATTCATATTATAATGTTAATTTTTTTTTTTTTGTGAATAGACTGTTGCTTAATTTACTTACTGGAAAGGGTATATGGCACTCTGAGCACAGGTCTGTTAATATGCAGTAAGATCATGCAGTAAGATTCATAACATTTTTAACTAAATATCTCAGATTTCAGTCTCACTCTCGATCATTGTTGTGTGCAACGCATTACAAAGTACTGTTATTGTGGTAATTTATAGCACATAGACAATGAACATAGACATAGATTTACAAAAATGACCAGCACAAAAATTTGCTTACCTCTAAGTGTGTTTGTTCATATATGAGGAAGAATTACAGAGCCAGGAAGAAAAAGCATTTAAAAATGAGTGGCTTTTTCCCAAATTGAAAAACAAATAAGGCCATGGGTGTTGCAGAGACTCATTTTCCCAGGTTCTCAGCACTGTTGGCTGTTGCACTGACCTTGTAATCATCATGTCTATGTTCACTAGCTAGTAATACCTAATACAACCAACAGGTTAAAATAATCCAGCATATAGTAAAATAATCCAAGTACCGTATAGTAATTAATTGCATTTACTTTGTTACTGTCCACTACAGGACTACATGAAGAGCATGTAGGCAAACTGTACCAGACAGTACAAATATTAATATAAGCATGAACATACATGTTGCTACCATGACATTGAGTTATTACTATAGAAACAATAACATATTAGAAAGGTCACATTATTATAAACCTGTGAGTTGAGTTACAGCTGTGTTCAGAGCTTTTATTAATGAATACAAATCTGCACCTTTTGGCCCAAAAGGTTTGCACAGCTCTCTGAAGTTAAGTGTGGTATTTAAAAAGATCCATATTCATGATACTATGTGAATTAAGTGACATTTCGTTCTGGAAAAACGAAAGTATCTTTTTTGTTTTAGCATGAATAAATGACAAAAAAATAACTGAGCAGGAACACTCACTCTTGGAATTAATACTACTTCCATATTAATGTCCATCATTTTTATGGCAATTATTGAAATGTGATCTCATCAATATATGTGTCTTTTTAAGCACATTTTCAATGAAAGCTCATTGAGAATATATGGTAGTCACTCCCCTTACAGCCTGTGGTAAAACAGATGTTAAGTCAGGGTATAAATATATATTTATGGCAAAAAAAAAAGGAAAAGAAATCACAGTCCTTTATCAATGAAATGGAATGGGATTACCTAAATCATGCGAATGAGACCCTAAGTGTTGGGACGTGATAGTGGAGCAGCTAAAGTGGAGAGGCTAAAGTGGAGAAGCAGACAGGACCATTAGAGGACCATAAATCATCCATTAAATATAAACGCCCCCTGAAGCCACAAAAAGCTTAAACACTTGGGAGGCCTGAGGTCACCAGCTCCGGGAGGGGAACGACAGAAAGGAGGACAATTTTGGCCTGCGTGCTTTAAATGCACATTGCCTTGACTTAAACATTGTTTAGAGCTCAATGGCTGCAAAACCACCACATAGGGGAGAGCCTGAGGCTATTTCTATAATGAGCTTCAGAAAAATGCCACATTTTCATTTTTTATTGCTTGACCAGTTTGCAGGGAGAGAAAGAGAAAGAGAAATGCCTCAAGGGAAGATGTGGCAATAATCTACACTTCCCGGAGCTTAAAGAAAACACAGCTTTAACACTGTTTTGTTATATTTGTGTGTTTATTTATTTGTTTGTGGAAGATCAATTGGCAGAATTTATTTATTCTAATTATTAATACTATTTTTTTCAGCATTACAGTTTCTTCAAAATACATATAAACTACTTTCCAAATAGGAACATTACTTCTTTGTTTGTTTGTTTCCCCAAACTGATCTAACACCCCAGAGACTTCTTTATTGTATGTAATTAAATGTTACTATGTGTAATTAAATATGCATCATTGATTCTTCCAATAAGAATAAATTGATTCATTGATGGTAGCCTCAATTGAAGGAGCAGCTTTAAAAATTCATAACACCTGTGTGTGTTTGTGTGTGTCTCCACAATCCATTAGCTGGTCCCAACTCCCTTTGTCCTCCCATTGATTAGCCTTGTACAGCAATTCTTTCTGACTCTCAGGATGTCTGTTTCTTTCCTTTTCTCTCCAGTTGTGTGTGAACAGGTCAATTCCAGTCGCTTCCCAAAGCACAACTTTGATTTTACTCTTTCTCTTCCTTTTGTCTTTCTCTCCTTTCACATCTTTTGCTCACTCCTTTTCTCCAAAATGATGAATAAATAAAGCATGCCCCATAAACAGCTTTCTACTATTATTTAAGCTTCCAGGATCTCTCGCTGTGACAACCTCCTCTCTCGGCCATCAAATTCAAGTGTGTAAATTTTCTAAAAGGTTCTGAATGTTTAATGATGATTTCAGGGAATGATGGAGAAATAGCTGAATAGTGAAGCTATTAGTTTTAATATTTATATTGAGTGCTTTGAATCATTCATGTGACAGGATGTAGAATCTGAGCTTTGGGACATGTGCGTTTTACAACCAAATCGCCACTTCCTAGACAATATTTGTTTTTTGTTTTTTTGTTTTGTTTTTATATCGCCAGAGGTAAATGGTGAAGAATGGGACATGATAGATGAAGGGAGAATCTGTGATTTGTCTTTTGTTAGAGTTCAGTTGATTTTTTTTCCCTTAAAAATAATTTCACATCATTCATTTTACTATAGATTTTGGTCACCTTCATTAAGCCCATCTTTTTTATTACCTCCTGCATTTGTTGAATTATGTTTATTGTTCAAAAGTGACCAAAATTGGACTATTTTAGACTGAACCAAGTCTAGGGACAAAAAGATGAAATAAAAGTACTTGTACAAAACCAAAAAAAATTTATTTTATATCCTCCCCATTACATCTTTACATTTCCACCACATGTGCACACATTCACACACTCACTTATTCAATTATTAATGCAAGTGACCAATGGCTTTCCTTAAACTCAGGTAATAAATATAAAAAACTTTGCCGTTTTCTAGTTGGAGAACCAGCTAAATGTTTGTCCAAGGTTTAAACTGTCATATATTTCTGCCCTTGTGGGGACATTTGGACATACATGCATGTGCACACATGCCACAAAGAAAATCCCTGAACATGGCAGGGACTTTGTTCCTTTCTATTCTATTCTATCCTTAATTCTGTTCATATTACTAATAACTGAAATGTTAGCATGTCATGTATTGGGTATTTTAAAATAAACTCTACAAGTATATTACTATTATTTAAAAAAAAAAAAAAAATTGGCAGTCTGGGCTAACTGGACATCAGTTGCTAAGTAGCAATTAAAACATAAGAGTTTAACATGCAACCAGGGAGTGAAAATACTTCCACACAGAATCTTAAAGGCTTGGCTTTCTCCTGTTTAGTTTAAAGGCCAGTGGATTCTTCTATGTAACAGACGGTGAGTTCCTCAGGGGCTGAGGCTCTTTCAGGCACATTTAGTGCACTTGACTCAACACAGAGATGCTCTCGGATGGAAAAGGCGTGTTTGGAGGACGTAGCTTGGACATTAAAGTGCCGCTTTGCTGTTGTTTTTAGCTACTCCTAAATGTCAGTCGCCTCTCCTGAGTCTGCCCAAGAGCATATATGAAGGAACATGCACTACAACAAGTAGTTATTGTTGTTGTTGTTTTTCTCTTTTCTTTCTTGCCTTTCTGTTCTTCACCTGGAAAGGAGCGAGTGGGGGTGTAGCACAAATGAAGTGGGTCTGGCTGTCATGTACACTCGGGCCATGGCTGAAAGATAGAGAGAGGGATGGAGAGATAGCAGGCAAGAGAGGAGGCTGGAGATGGAGTACAGAGTTTAGGTAGGCAGTGATTCAAGCTGTTTCTTCCTCTCAACTGTGGAGGAACTTGAACCTCCACATCAGCTCATCTGTACTGTGTGCTGTGTGCTGTGTGTGGGTTATGCAGCAACAAATGCTGTAAATCAGTGATGGACTGTAATGTATTGTATACATACATACATACATACATACATACATACATACATACATATATACATACACACATACAGTACATACATATATACATACACACATACAGTACATACATATATACATACACACATACAGTACATACATACCAACATACATACCACTATGCTAAGTTAATGAAACTTGAGTTATCTTTACATAGTCACAAATACTCACTCAGAATAAATAAAGTGACTAAAAAGTAGTCATACGTAGTAAAATTACACAGATTCAATTAGAATAAAAAAAAAAGGAAGTGAGCATAAACTAATGGCACCTGGTGGCCAGATATTAAAAGATATGAAATAGACAGGATGGCAATATGTGCATAAATAAATAAATAATAATAATAAATCAATAAATAAATCAATAAATAAATAAGTTAGTTTTTGGTCAGTAGAATGTCTTCATAAAGATAGCAAGATGAACTTACATATGTATGCAAAAAAATGAAGCATATGTAAGATTTTATATTGAAGAACATTGGCATTTCCAGCTTGACTGACATTAAATTTATTCTAGATACAAAAATGTGACCAGATGGTTATATAATGACCTTAGAGAGTGCATTAACCAAAATCCACATTCTATTTTTAGTTTCTCTTCATTTGGTTCTAGCTTCAAATGCAATGTTCACATTTATATTGTAAATCGTATTCACTGATTTGTGGTGGCCTAATAACATGCTGGTAAAAAAAAGCAATAAATAATTCAACTAAATAAATAATTCTGCAGCCACGAAGAAGGCACTTTCCCAACAAACCTCCAGCAGAGTGTGCCGATCCTTAAAGTGGCTCTAATTCACACAGAAGCAGTGTGACTAGAACAGATGTTGTGCATAGAGCACTACAAGTTAATGTGTATGTACGTGTGTGTAATCAGACTGCTCTCTGAATAAATAACAGCACGTTAACTATGCCTGAGCAGAGCATTAAAAGGCAGCATTAGAAGGACTTGAGGGGCTTCTGCTAGTACATGCTGAGGAATGATGATGGACCACATTAGGGAAAGGAATGGGATTGTGAGAGGTGATTGAGGAGCATAACGCTTGCCTTTTCTCTCCTCTTCTCCTTCTCTCTCCCACAGGTTCGGCCTAATTGCTATGGAGGGCCTGTAATCCACACTCGCATGTATGCACGCACACACATACACTGCACGCACACACACACACACACACACACACACACACACACACACACACACACACACACACACACACACACACACACACACGTTCAATGCTCGGCCTTGCAGAATAAATCTCATCTCTCCCTTGCATGGGGTAGAATTTAAAGAGCTGTATTATAATTTTACTCCCTTCCACCACCCCACCCCCTTTAAAAAAAAAAGGGAACCATGTATGATTTTTGCCCTCAACATCGAACAAGTCTAATTATGTGTTCCACAGGGGGTTGTGAGAAGCTATCAACCTGCTGAACACAATTCCAACTCCAACAAAGAGTCACAACCCTTCCATGACTTTTTAAGTGGAAAGAAAGTGTATGCAGAACAATACATGCATGGGAATTATGCCAAATATTTTACGATTGGTGGGTTCAGTTTGATACAGTATAATACATGTATGAAAAGAGGGCACTAAAGTGCTAAGATGTTACTGAATACACCAGGAAGAAAACTAGTAGGTCTACAAATCAATGAATGGAACTGCAGGTGTACGTGCTTACAGCAACTAACATACAGGTCACGCTTGGGTTCGTTCTCAACAAATATGGTCACTCTTTAATTTGGGCAGTTTTTTTTATAACTTTTGGAGAGTTCCTTTGTATTATATATTTTTTTTGTAATGTTTCTCATTTTACCAATATTTTTGGACCAAGTGAAAAAACGTCATTCCACCTGTCAATTTTAGCTTGTCACCATGGGATATAGTAAAACTAAATATATAAAAATTGGTCCACTTCTGTTTCTTCAAATAATTGCAAACATGGCATAACATCACATGACCAACAAAAATATTTATCTAATGAATTTTCATAAAATCTGCTAAAAAAAAAAAAAAAAATATATAATAAATATAATAATAAAAAGTGCATTTATGATAACAGTCAGAATTATAAGCATTTCACTGCATATCGTACTGTGCATGACTGTGTATGTGACAAATAAAATTTGAATGTGAATAAAGTACAATAAAGACATTTACTCTAATTTTTAACTTGCTTTCATTACTGATTTTTGCTCCTTGTAGTTATATTCTTACATTATTATGAATAGTGAAGAAGTGAATTCTTTATCAGTAAAAACAGGAAGGAAAGAAGATGCATTTTATTTGTATGTGAACTATAATTATTATTATTATTATCATTATTATGATGATGATTATTATTATTATTATTATTATTATTATTATCATCAGTAGTAGTCGTAGTAGTTTAAAAAAACGTGTTAACTATTGTTCTTTGCATGTTTATATTGTTAAAAATGTACAGTCGCTTAAAATCTGTCATGATGACTACACAATAAAAAGTTTGAACCAAAAAAAAAACAAAAAAAAAACGTGTTAACTTTAATCTTGCTTAGGCACATGTGAATAATGTTAAGGCTATTACAGATAAGGAGCATTTAATTGCACATTGCAATATTCTTGGCAATATTAGTGTATATTTAAAACATTTTCCACAAATACTGCCCCATACTCTAACCCTAGGTGTTGTAGTTGTTGTTGTTGTTGTTAAATTCACCTTCTTCGAAATCTTGCAATTTCAATTTTCATTTCAAACCATCATTAATTCAGGTATGTCCTTATGTAAATACATACGGTCATTTGTAGCTAGTAATTTGTGTATCGGTACATTATAATTACACTGATTATTATGCTGGAATAAGGGCTTGTGTCAAATTGTTACTAAAAGAAACAAAAAAAACTTTCATGAGCCAGATATTCAGATATATACTATGGATACCACTATATAATGATCAGCCTTAGAATTAACACACCATAACATTAACATTAACACATTAACATTGATTATCAATTATGTTACAGTAAACTGGTGATGGGATCATGGCCAACCAAGACGCATTTATGCATGTGGGGACACAAGAGTGAATAGACTAAGTCTAAACTTCCCAGATCCTAAAATCTAGTCCACAATCTAGTCTGATCCACGGAGGCCTCACCCTGCTACCCACAGCACCTAAAGGTTCTGACACCACCATTCTTGTGGAGTTGTGCCCTGAAGTCCAGAGATGGCATGGTGATACAAAGAAAGCCCAGGCAATACTAGGCATAATTTTTTTTGCATTGCATTGTTATGACTGATTCGTATATGTGCAAAAAATATTTCTGAAACCTGCATATAGTACTTGAGGCCTATTTGGAACTAACAAAATATTGAAATAAAATTTTTTAAAAAGCAAACATTTTAACGTTATGACGATGTGGATCATCAGTGTTATCCTGTTATCCCTGCAGGTGATTCCGCATGGAAAGCAAAAGGATCCGATTCACTCCAGGATAGCCCATGACATGCATGTGTGTGTGTGTTCATGACAGGGCCTCGCAACAAATATAGTAATGCTTAAGAAGAGAGGTGTGAAGACAACAGAACCCCTTATGTTCCCTTTTATCTAATCAACACAGAATGAGAGTAATATAACAAATGGGAAACGCTACAGTGCTGTCATACTAAATGATTGCTGCCAATAGGATAATGATACACTTTTAAATCCATTATAATGGGTCTAATTGGTGTTTCATATAATACATCTTCATAATCCAGAGGAACACTGTGATCAATTGCAGTTGATGGTTAAGTTTATCATGATCTAGTCTGCATTCATTAACATTTGTATTTATTATTTCAGCACATGTAAGGAAGAATAAAATTCTCACTTTGCATTCTTTGAGTAGGACAAGTGACAATGCTCTCTCCTCTGGTAATTACTATGACATTATCCAGTTATGTGTATCTATGAGTGTGTGGATGAGTATAGATAACAATTTCCTTAGAGTGAAGCAGTTAGAAAAGGTTCAGGTGGCTGAATTTGGGCTTGCTGGAGGAAGCACAGGTTAGCCCTTTTAGGAAGATCACATTAATGAAAGAACTCCTGCAGACCTCACCACTCAGATTTTCTTCATAATATTAATATTTTTTTTATAGAAATGCCACACGCCAATCAGGAACACTCACGGATGCATAAACCTGCTTAATTAAATATTACTAGACCCTTAGAAAAGAAGTGCGAGAAGAGAGGGTTAATGGCCATGCTAAAACATTCCCATCACTTTCTCACTCAGGCCCTAAGGCTCTCACCGTCTTCGAAGGGCTCCCTATCACAGGGGGTCTCCCATGCCTCATTAAAATCAAGCTGATTACATGTAAAGACCAGAGGAAGAGGTCCATTCCCTCCCTCGAAGTCTGGCAGGCTCAAGGGAGACCCTCCTTACTGAAAAACATGGGTCAAAGCAATAATGGCAAAAATAATAAGTGGAGAGCACTTCTACACTGCAGTCCACTACAATTCTATCTCTCGTTTTATTGTTCAGTATTCTAATAATTATTTGGCTTTAAGATCCTATTACCAGCTTTGCCAGGTACAAAGAACAGCCATGTCAGTGCAACAGCATGAACAAAACTGAATCAGTCATTGATTTTGAAGCTTAAAATCAGAGTTCGTTGTTTTGATAACTCTGATGTCCTCATTTAGTGGTTAACAGGAGATTAGCATGCTTCTGTTTAATGAGGACTGTGCATGCTGTGGACTGGATTATCAAGGATTCACATGCGGTAATTACTTTCGGAGGCATTCCAACACACTTGTTTTTCCCTCTCTCTGCTTTAGAGAAATATTAACCCTTATCCTTAGGCGTAGAATACACAGCTTAAATGCAAATTTGGAGCATTTATTTTGTCCAAAATTAAATGTCATTACATTTTTCACATTTAATGAAAAACTGTTTATAGAGTGGTTGTCTCCAGTGCGTGCATGTCAGGGTAAGCATTACTTTTTATTACGCTCCGTTGTCTTGTTTATATTGCACTTTTTGTGCAGCGACAAAAAGATATATCAGAATGTAGATGGTTTTTGGTGTATCTCCAGCGCATGTGCTAGGAAACATCTGGTCATTACAACCTCATACTGATATACAGAAACTTAGTATAAAATCAATGCAAAGTGACCCATGAAATATGTTGAATCTCTCTCCTAAATCAATTAAGAACCACAAATTAATATCAGGTATAAAGCCCATGCTACTGATAATGTAAAAAGGTTCAGCAATCAATTCTTTTGCAGCAAGCTAACAGAACTAAAAGGATTTGTTTACTTTTTGGGTTTGAAGGTTACATAGGGAAAACAGGACAGAGATAGGGCAATTAAAAAGTGGCCGGCACCTGCTGGTCTCTGGCTGAGGTTCAAATGTTGTTCTGACACCAGAGAAAAGAGCTGCCCGGTAAACAGAAGGAGGGCCAGACAGAAAAATGGCCGAGCGTGACAGGGACGAGTACTGAGTCACTGCGATATCAGTCAGATCATAAGACTCCAGGATGGAAATAGCACAAGCCAGCCATGCTGCCTGCCACAGAGGGGTAATTAGGAGCTCTCTTAAGATTCTCACCAATTAAAGAGGGAGAGCAGAAAGTGGTAGGATGAGAACAAATATGTGTATAGTCCATGTATACAGTGAGAGTGTTTGAGTAATATATAGAAAAAATAAAAAAATTGCCTGAATCTAGTAATAGCTATCATAATAGAGAACACAGTCCAGACACACATACACAAACCAAGCTATATTTATGAGCTACCATGATGACATAGAAATATATAAATAATATAGAAATAACAAAACAACATAGTGTCACATTGACAGTTTTGGCTTGTGAAACCTTGTGAAAGCTGGTTTCGCCTTCTTTGTACAGGCATACAGGTCAATGCAAAAGTCCTCTACTTCTACATGATGGTCTAGAAATAAAACTTTGTATAATCCGTTAAAAAAGGTGAATGGCATGTCTGGCATTTCTGAGGACTAGAATAAAAAGACAATCTTCATAAAATTAGTTATCAAGATGGCTAAGGTTTAGCTGGAATATTGTTGCATAATGCATTATGCAAGGAATAAAAGACAAGAAACAAGACAAGCTGTTATGGGAAATAAACAATGACAAGGAGGCATGATGCAGCATGATGGGAATGGGGGAGGTGGGGGCAGGGTTTAAAGTGATTATAATTTGCTATAATTTTTAATTTACTTATAAAAGACGCATTGCGATTATTAATTAATTTATTTTTTAAATCTATGTACAGCTACATTTTTATGGTGTGGAACATCTATGAGGCAGTTTCCTGTTAATCCCTAAGTTATAGCAACCATAAACAATCAATTCCTCACTAGCCTCAAGTTTGCTGTCCCAAAGACTGTCTTGTGGCTAAAAAATATCCTTACTGACCACTAACATAAAACTTAACTAACATAGATCCCACCGAGTGTTATTGTTAGATTCTATTGACTGTCCTCCATACAGTTCTTAATGTGTTGTTACTGTGGACACGG
The DNA here is from genome assembly GCA_030068275.1 of Clarias platycephalus. Lineage (NCBI taxonomy): Eukaryota > Metazoa > Chordata > Actinopteri > Siluriformes > Clariidae > Clarias > Clarias platycephalus. The sequence goes on along the minus strand of JAQQZT010000037.1, from coordinate 13,170,956 downwards.
GTGCATCTTAAAGCAAGGGCATTAACACAGTAAACACAATTCACAGCCATGTTGATATTTAGTATAACTGGATGATTGCAAGAGATAGATATATTGCATTTATAAAACACTTGTACATACAAGAAATTAACATAGAATAACTGACATTTTGAGTACAGCACCGCCAAATATTTTGTATGTATGAGCTCCACTTGTGAAAATAGATCCCAAAGACACCACACTCATTTTATAGAACATCAGCTAGCTTTCTTCTTCCTTTTCATCTTCAGCTTACCTTTCAAATTTTAATGCAAATCTTAAAACTTTGAAAAGTATCATTTGCCACTTCAGGCAAGGTACTACAATGTATATATTTTTATGGGTTTTTTTTGTTTGCTTGTTTGTTTTTTTGTTTTTTTGT
>JAQQZT010000037.1:13139404-13160865 GCA_030068275.1 Clarias platycephalus | reverse complement strand
GCCATGCAACACACACACACACACACACACACACACACACACACACACACACACACACACACACACACACAGTTGTAGTGGTGTGTGCTGTGGTTAAAGGGGCTCAGCAGGTCTTTGGGCCTGTTCATTCTCACCTCATTCACAGCTCATTCGCACCTGGCGAAGCATCTGATTCCCATTAACACTGGGTCATTGTCTGCCTCTGAGCACTGATGGCCTTAATCTGCATGTAGGACAGCATCACCAGCACTGTAACATCAGCCAAAATGCTAAAAAAAAAAAAAAAAAATGTTACTTACGGGTTGTGCAGACATACAAATTACAGCAACATATTTGAATGACCTTCACTTAAAATAGCACATTTAACAAACCGATGGCCAGTTTACTATACAGTTATTCATTTTAAATTGTATTATTGAGTAACCAATAGGAATGAATCAGTAGCAACAATAAATCAAACATGAAAGGCTTTTTCAACTGTAGTTGAGTTCTCCAGGTCTTGTAATTGACCGACTGGCTTTCTTATGAACTTCATGGTACAAGTAACATATTTACTTGTATACTGTTAATTGTATTTATTACTAAATAAATTTACCACCACATTTTCACAAAGAAATATATTTCTTTGAGAGAAAGGGGAAAATATTCACTCTTTTTTTAATCACTGCATGTCAGAAAAAGAACCCAGAGCTCTCTACACCAGATCAACCATATAAAACAATCTGTGGTGATAAAAATATCAGTCAATATTTTCCAGCTCTAAAAACATCCAAGAGTGTCTGCCTTCCCTAGTGGGTTTAACAGAACACATTTGTCATGAAGAGATTTCACAATCTCTATGTTTTGTGCTGGTAAAGGAGCCCATGGTGACAGAGTGATAATCGCCAAGCGCCATTAATTGAAAGCTTAAATAGAAAAGAGTGCTCCCTGTCTTCCCAGAGTGATCCCCAAAGAGAACACCACATACTAGAATTAGCTTGGTCTTATTATTTAATTCAATTCAATTTGATTTATATATCATGTTTAACAATAGGCATTGTCACAAAGCCACTTCATAGAAATCCAGATATAGATTTTATTTCTTACTGAGCCAGCCAGAGGAGACATTGGTACAGGAAAACTCTAAGACCATAAGGAAGGAAATTCTTAAAGGAAGAAATCATTACAAAAACATGACTCAGACGGCCAATCCACTCTTTTCTGGATGAAGCATGATAGTAAAGTTATTCATAAATCAATATGCTTTAATTTGTATATGCAAATAATTGAGACAGTACTAAGTGAGCAAAAAGTCTGTACAGTGTCGCCATTGTGAAAATTCCTGGGATGAACACAGGATAATCTTCATGATTACCGACATTTTTTGAGAGCAAATTTATAGTTTCTAGGTGGCATTATCCATAAGGAAGGGTGGGACAAGGTGAAGTGGGGAAGTGCAAGTCTTTGGGATATCCATGTGTGAATATGCACAGAACCAGATCTGCAAACCCCTGAAAACCAAGGATCAGATTTTACTAGTTATTCATCTTAAATTGTTTTATTAAGTAACCAATAGGAACTAATCAGGAGCAACTATGAATAAAAAAATAAAGGTATGTTGTATTATATAATTCAATAGAAAGAAACAGAAATGTTTCTGCAAATGTTACAATTTATGAAGACTTTATCTAGTTTTGTTTGGGACCTAAAGCCTAGACTTCTGTGAACACATATCTACCAGCATGTTAGAGTTCTTTGAGAGAATATTCACATAGACATTTGCCTTGATACATGCATAAACCATGAGTGTGCTCACTAGGGGGCAGTGTCACATGTAGCAAACAAGAATTTGAAGTAAATGGAGAGCAGAAAAATTCTTAGAGCTAGAAATGAAGACAGCATGGCTGTACCAATGTTTTGGAAAGTACTGCTGGAAAATGATCACCCTGAAAAAGTTTTTGAAGCATTTTTAGCTCATCTATCAAGCAGCATCAACAGGTACATGGACTAAAGCGTTTTAGTTAAACTGGTGCATAAATTCACAGTTTTCGTGATGACAGAATGAAGCGTATATTCATATTATTTTAAAACTGAGTTGCTGTGGTTTACATGATCTATATCTTTACTGGAAAAAATGCAGACTGGGTAAATTGGTTATCATAATGACAGCAACTGCTGGTACAAAAGCCTCACACTTGATATTCACATACACCACATTCACTTATTTGTAGTTTTTTTTGTACATGACCTCATGATACAATGGTGTGTTCATGGCATCATGCATGACACAAATATGAAAAGATGGAAAAGAAATCTGAAAGCTTGAGCTTATATATACATTCATCACCCATAGCAAAGAAACTCCAAGATGTTAATTCTTTGTCTCCTAGACAGAAATGAGCTGTCTTTGGGACTTGAATGAGATTTAGGCGTTTTCTGCATCTTCTCAAAGGTGTCTCAAATGTGGCTCACTACCTTTAAATCTCAGAGGTAGTTTACATTTGTCTTGTGTGCAACTCACATTTGCAGAAATGAGCCATCTTTGAGACTTGAATGAGATTTTAGCTATTTTCTCAATCTTCTCAAATGTGTCTCAAATATGGTTCATTACCTCTAAATCTCAGCGATAGTTCATATTTGTCTTGTGTGCGATTCACATGTTTTTTGCTTTCCCAAAGCAGTGTTTCCCACACATAAAGTATACTGTAATTGTAAACTGTGCATTTGGGTTTTCTGATATGATCCTTTTTAAAAATCTTTGCTTAGTCATGTGTGTACACTTAGTTAAAATGAATAAAATTAAGTTCATTATTTTGTAGAATATACAGTGGAACCTTGGATTACGAGCATAATTCGTTCCGGAAGTGGGCTCGTATTCTAAAACACTACTAAACCAAATTGAATTTTCCCATAAGAAATAATGGAAACTCAAATTATTCGTTCCACAGCCCCAAAAAATAAAGACATAAAACAATTAACACAAAATATTAAGTAAAAATAAAACAAATTAACCTGCACTTTACCGTTAAAAAAAAGTAAAAATAAATCCCGACAGATAAGTGTTTCCGTTTGTGCGCGCAGGCGCTGTGTGTGTGTGAATCTAAAGTAAGCTTCCCTCTCCCCCTTCTCGTCTTACAAAGTTACCCTTCCTCCACTCTTTTCACACACGCACGTGCACACAACGGAAACACTGTTTTATCGGAAAAATAAACAAGAAATCTCTGTAATGACACTCGATTGAGTGACACACTAACGGAATCACCATTACCTGCACTTTACTTATGAAAAGAATAGCGACAGAGCAGTGTTTCTGTGTAGAGCAGAGAGAAAGAGTGTGTCTTTGTGTCTGTGAAGGCGAAAGTAGGAGGGGTGTGTGTGTGTGTGTGTGTGTGTGTGTGTTTGTGGCACGGTGTCCAATGATGCGCGCACACACAGACACAAAGAGCAGGCTCTTTTGAACAGACAGAGAAAATGGATTTTTAACCTCTCTAATGAGACTTGCTTTTGCCTTACACGTGCGCTGTACACACACGCATATAGACAGAAAATAAAATGTTTTAAGCGCACACACGTGGTCACAGTGTTATAGTAAACAGTACACGCATGCACAGATGATGATTATACCAGTAAGAGACGCGCACTAAGACTCAGCAGAGGAGACCATTACCCACAATTCCGCAGCGCAAGAGAGAGAAAAAAACGTTGGCTCAGTTGTGATCACGTGACGCTCGGCGTCAAAACAAGAAGCGCATGCATGGTACTCGTTAGACTTGTTAGACTCGTTAGTTTTCCAAGTCAAAATTTATAATAAATCTTTGCTAGTCTTGCGGAACACTCGCAAACCACGTTACTCGCAATCCGAGGTTTCACTGTAAAAAAATTTCACTCTATAATGCACAATCCTGACTCATATACAGTATACTTATTAAAACATAATGCAAAGAATGTCTAAAAATGCTTTTGGTTTAAGTGCTAGGGTTCTCTGACAAAGAGTGCCATCTACACTAAAGAGTGTTTAGTATTTTTTTATATACTTCATCTTACTCTTCACATACGGGTAGATGGAGGGGAGGGTTAGTCGGTTGGATCTCTAAAATGAAGATATGTAGATAGGTAGGTTGGTAACAACTAAAGTCAATTACAAAATTACTTTGTAATAGATAAATGTTTTATTTTGAAATCTAGCTTGTTTACTTAAACAAATTTAACCACCAGTTATTTTATTATACAGTACACCCAGGTGGCCCTAGTTGATCAACCCTTTACATGGCTAACCCTTTACAAATGTGTACACCTTAATGAATTTATTTAAATGAAACTGGCAAATGGCAAACTTACTTTACATTCTGAACAAATGTCATTACCAAAAAAGAACTAAAATACAATATACAGAATATTTTTTACTGAGAAGTGAAGCAATGAGATAATGTTTGTGTTCAGTGATTTCTGTATACACTTACCATTTAAGACCAAACCTATTTTTGATTATACTGTACATTTATGACTAAATGCTCAACATTTTTTCATGGCCACCCCAATTAAGCCTGCAGTAGATATAGATTCTAAGAAAGACAATGACAATTTCTCCCACACAAGCTCCAAGCCTGCAAATGTTTAAGTGTCCAGTGTGTTAGAGAAATGTGCAGGACATCGTCAGGCCACAACAAGTAAGAAAAAACACATTATCCATCATTCATCCAGACCCATCTCTGAGCTTGTAATGAGACAGCTCAATTAAGTCTCATGAAACAAGAAAAGCTCATTCTGAGCAACAAAATGTTGCTATGGGAAGCCACTTCACATACTGTAAGTAAACCTGTTTAACTGCTTGTTAACATAAATATCTAATCTGCCAATCACATGGCACATTTGTGTCAATGGTTCAGGATGCTGCTGGTGGTGTAATGGTGTTGAGGATATTTTCTTGGCAAACTTTGAGCCCCTTAATACCAACTGAGTATTGTTTAAACCCTAAAGCCTACCTGAGTCCTGTTGATGCACATATCCATCCCTTTATGACCACATGATAATATCATGAAGCTAAAATCATCTTAAACTTGTTTCCTGAACATGACAATGAGTTCACTGTACTCAAATGGCCTCCACAGTCATCAGATGTTAATCCAATAGTAGCACCTTTGGGACGTGGTGTAACGAGAGTTTCGCATCATGGATGTGCAGCTGACAAGTCTGCAGCAACTGCAAGACACTATCATGTCAATAAATTTCTAAGGAATGTTTCCAGCACATTGTTATGTCTATATAACAAAGGATTGCTGCAGTTCTGAAGGCAAAAGGGGTACAACCTACTAGAAAAGTGTATCTAATTAAGTGGCCGGGGAGTATAAATGTTCAGAAAGTTTTATCACACAGGAAAAAAAAAAAAACGACAAACCTCATATTTAAGTGTTTCTGATCAGTATCAGTCATGAGCTATTATACTGTATATATTTCTAAACATATCAGTTCATACTTTCAAAATGGGTTGAGATTCTCATCTCAACATCCCTACCATGGAAAACCCAAGGTATTTGATAATATTAGGGAAAATTGTTGTTGAAAATGTTTTTCACCCTTTATCCTTTCCATCATTGCCACTCAGCATTCACTAGAAACACACAACATTGTACAGTAGATAGATAGAACGGGCTTTTAGTTTTTTTTTTTTTTTATGGACTGCATCTCAGTGTGCCACAATTACCCATAAACCCTCTCTAGGTATCACAAAACATACACACAAATGCAGACATTTAACACAGCTCTAATCATTTTTCATCTAATAATTGCTCAGTAAATGCTGAAGAACCAAAGAAGGCACTCATCGAACTTCAAAATAGTCTTTGTGATGTATATTATACTGAAGCTTTACATATGTTTCTTAAGGATAATTGAGACAATGTTATTTGACAAGGGACAAAAATGCACCTGTCTTTATGCAGCCACAATCAAAGGTTTTTCAGCTGTGGGAGTAGTGACAGCTCAATTACTCTTCCACAATGATGGCTGCTGATGTTAATTAGTAAGGGTTAACACACATTAATGATCATGGTACAAGACATATGGAGAAAACTCTGTGCTAGAATGAAAAGCAATCATACATTTTGCATTTGAGGGTTTTTTATTTTCATTAATGAATGACACATCTTGCTTTTTGATCATTTTTATTTCATTTTAATGTTATGGAACATCCAGGGGACTTGAGTCTTCAGGAGAAAGGAGTTTGTACGTTTTCCGTTTCTGTTTCTTGTTTGTGACTTCCGAAGCCAGATTTTTGTCTATATAACTTATTACTAAGTTATATAGACAAAAGTAAATTGTCGGGAAACTTACTAACTTCCAATCATGCAGACTGAATTGTCCTAACAAACAGAGAATTTTATCATATAGAATGCCTTTCTTTGACATACTGTATAACCTTTTTCCTTTTTAATTATTAGGTTATGTGGTGCATCCACTGTAAAAATCCATGAAAATAACCTGTTATAGGAATAAACATGGATTAAAATGAATGCATTAATACACTTATAGGACTATCATTTATGTTAATCATATATTCAGGTCTGTGGTATTATCAAAAACATGAATCAACACTTTCCAATTGGATAATTCAACATGTGGTATAATTATTGTAATCACCACACATTATTATTCAACTGAATTAAAATCTGACATCATAGCTCACCTTATATGGTTCTCAACTGTGGTCATAGTTGACGTCTTGCCCTGCATTGTCACAACCACTTCAATTACGAAAAGTATAAATAGTACATACATACATACTGTACATACATACATACATATGTGCGCACACACACAACATTACAACCAATAAGGTTCAGGGTCTCCCAGACCTCTGAGGTTGTGCTGTGATGGCTGGCCCTGGGACGTTAGCGGAGGACCCTTTGGATGCTGTGGGTTAGATGGTGCGTCTTTGTCCAGCACATCCCATGGGAGCTCAATCGTATACAAATGTGAAGAATTTGGAGGCTGGATCAACTACCTTAAACTTAAGCCACAAATACAGCATGTTGTGATCCACTTGGTGTTCTGATACTTTTCTTTTGTGGCCAGCATTTACTTTTTTCAGCGATATGCGCTGTATTGGCTTTTCTGGCTGGGCAAGCTGACTTTTGGTTCCCACAGTCATAGAAGAGCCTGGTGTGCCCTTGATCCTGTATATACCAGTAAATATTTGATAATCAATGTTATTCAATTCACCTTGCAGTGGTGGTAATGTTATGGATGATTGGTGTACAGTACATACTGTACATGTGCATACAAGTGGGTTCTCTGTGTTCCCTGTACATACAAGTGCTTCTTAAATATATGATAAAATATACATTATCATTTAACATACATTGATTTATTTAGTGAATTGATCACCCTTTCATTTGCAGATAAGGTCATTTTTCACCTCTTTTGTGGTAAAAATGTATTTTTGTCTTTTGTGACTTTTTTTATTTTTTCTTAAATTGATTGCTACAATTAATTAGTATTTTATTATTTATGAGGAATATGTTGGCTAGAAGATTAAAAAAGCAAAAATGTTACCATTCATAATAAGTAGGTCATATCCTGACTCCTCAAATATAAATATTCTTGTATAATTAGCACTCAATCAAGTTGTCAGTAGCTGTGATTGTCCCTTTGCTAAACTCTGTGAATTGCTCAGTCTTTTTGCGCATCTCCGGTTGTCTTCACACTTCCGGATAATAATAAAGAAAATGTCCAAACATTACCTTTTCCATGCTTCCTTTAAAATGTTAATACTTTTAAGGTTTAGTACTTTTAGGTTAAAGGTCTATAGAACTACAGGCTTTTATTATTATTGTTGTTGTTTTTGTTTCTTGGGAAATAAAACATGTTTTTTCCATGGTGCATGGAAACCTCTTGAAGAATTGTACTGATGGTACAAGAAATCAGGACACTTGAAATATAGCATAATGCTTTGCCTCTGCTGCCTGTAAGTCCTAATCAGCAGGCCGTATGCTTATTATCATTAGCATGCTATTAGCACACAGGAGGCAGTGAGAGATTTGGATTTTGTTCACAGCCTGTGTCTCAGTGAGGAGAGCCATCAGGCTGAATGACAAGGTCACACCCTCAGCCTTTTGTTGAATTAAGAGAGGATCGCCGCTGACAAGGTGCATTATTGAAATGCTCATTAGCATAAAGTGCAGTGATATTAAAAAGAATGAGCTCTTTCCGGTACGAGACAACAAATGGAGTGAGTGGAGCAGCGTGCTTTAATATCACAAATTACTCCCAGGGAGTGACCTCTGCACTCTAAGCTTGATTAGAGAGTCTTAATTAGGAAGGATTCCCATCTCTCACCCATCCCTGGCTCCTGCTCTCTCTCTCTCTCTCTCTCTCTCTCTCTCTCACTTGCACGGAGCTGAGAGTTTAGTCGCTGATTCAATATTTACCCTCCACTCCTGTGCTTGTACGAGTCGGGGGGTGATGGCGGGAGGGGGAGGTTGGAAAAATAAAATTAATCATAAAACCTGAGCTCCGTGTGCAGGTGCAAACCAATTAACAAGCTGGCATTTAGAGCTGCCTTAATTAATATTTTGTCACAGATGAAATCAGATGTCTGACGTGTTTAAACACCCTCCTGGATTGTGTTCCGGCAGCTGAGGGAGCTTAGTGTCCACACACACCTTCGCTCTGTCTTCCTCACCTTGTAGGTGAGCCAGTAAAAGTTAAACACAATGATAACCTGCTTCATCACCTTAAAAAACACACATACACTCTTATCTCAAACCTAGAAAGTCAGTTTGGTTAACCTATTTCTCAGAGCAAGCACATGACCTGAAAGGACAAGGGCTGGTGTTATGGCTTTTTTCACCTGCTGGAGTTCCGTAATGTCAAAGGTCAACTGTCACAGGAAGCAGGAAGAGTCCCCTAAGGACCACACTGCCTGGAGAAGTTCTCTTGAAGGCAAGACGCCTCTACCCGGTTTCACAGCACAGCCCCAAACCGCCCCGGGGCATGAATGCATTTTTGTATTTATGGGGCAGTCTTTTCTTCACTGGACATACAAGTCCCAAATCGCACGTGTGTGTGTGTGCGTTTGTCTGTCTCTGAGTGGAAAAGGTGCCCTGCCAAGACTGTTTTTTCAACGTTTTAACTGTCTGTGATGAACCCTTCCTACAATTTGATGAAGCCCCCTATTTTTATTTATATTTAATAGTCAAGACATGCTGCTAAACACAGTAAATGTCTTTTTTGTGAGGTATGAACAACATAAATGTACTGAGGTCTAATTACGTCAAATTGTTTAAAATACATTTCCATTACATTCGTTTTTTATGGCGCATAAGAGTCACATCACAGTTACTAGCATTTGCAAAATTTAGTTGCAGTCGTTCATAAAGTGTTCAATAGAATGATAGCTGATCCACAAGTGTTTTAGGGCTTCCATTTAAAAGTCACAACAGTTTTTTTTTTTTTTTCCTACTGTTTACTTTGTAGTGCCACCAAATATATATATAATAATAATAATAATAATGATTAGATAGATAGATTGATAGACAGAAAGAAAGAAAGAAAAAAACATTTAAAAATAAGGTTGTCTTGTAAATCCTGGCTCCAGAACCTAATTCTTTAGTCAGCTCAGAATTAAATCTAATTCCACAAAAGGAAAAAGAGACAAATATATTAGCAAAAATATTCAGCAACAAGAGCTATTAGAGGCTGCATACTTGTGTGTTTTGGAGAAATCTGATGGTAATGAGTCAAGAGACAGAGCTGGTTTCATATTTATTAACACAACGTTAGGACGTTTGGGATCAGACTAATCCCAGTAATGACACGACGTTGCCACTGGGAATAACAGAGGGGGCCCAGATGTCAGACTGCGACCTGACACAACTCAACTCTCTCTTTCCCCTCTTTCTCCCTCCTTTTCACTACTCTTCTCTTCCCATCTCTATGCCACACATTGAGAATCCTCATGCATGGCACAGCCACTTCAAATGCAAACGAGGGGCACGCAATCACAGCAAGACTACTAATGAGAATCACATGAGACAGAGTGAGAAAGGGAGGGAGATAGATGAATAAATAAAAAAAAGGAGAGATCTGAACTGTAGATAAGAAACATCAGCAGGAACCCTGATGTCCCCAATTAGGCAGGATGTCACCCCCTGTCTGCCATGCTGTAAGAAAACCCCAGCTCTGTATTCGCCATCACACAGCTCCAACACTGTTAACATTTTAATGTACTGGGCGTGTGCAGGAACACTAATTACCTCGCCATTTGGCTCACTTGTGAATCCTCCAAATGGAAATATGATCTCAGGCTTAGGACCGTTACATTAAAAAATAATAAGGCATATTTACCAAGCTAGCCGATAGTCGCGCTTCCAATTCCGTCAATTCACTGGTCTTATTGACCGCCTGGATCCAGAACCGTAAAAGGAAATGATTGAGTGAATTTTAACGAGGACATGATCCAGGACCATGTCTTTTTTTTTTTTTTTTTCTTTTTTTTGGCACTGTTCATCTTTCTCTTTCAGCCTGGTCGTCAAAAACCCACTGTTTGAGAGAGGCCATGGCACATTTAGATTTCATTACAGGTGCTTTCAGTCTATGCAGATCCTCCTACTGCAGTCTTAACAGGCAAATCCAATCATTTAAAGCAATCTCTCTGAACCGTTTCAGCCAGCATTAAAATTTATGATCACTTGGAGGTTTATTTTTTAACTTTATTATAAAAGCTTGGGCCTATCTGTGTCGGATAAAATCCTATCATCTTTAGACATTCTCTGTCTCTCTTTCTCCCTCTTGTTCTTTGTAACTTCTATCTGTGAATAAAACATCTTGTTCTTATGAGGTGCCACGGCTGTGGCACACAGGAAATGAACATTCACCGACTCCGAATTGACAACTTTCATCTTGCAGATCCCTCGGCCGGTACATGGTTCTGAATGCTCGGTGAACCCAAAAAGGAAAAGGCTAAACCCATTTGTTGTGTCTCTGTGAGCAAACAGGGCTGAGACACATTACCTTTTGTTAGCAATAACACAAGAGGCTGCCTTAGATAAAGTGAAGAGATTTGATTTTTTTTTTTTTCCCCCTCCATAATTCGAGGCCAGAGCCGTGCGAGAGAGTGGAGAGACGCGAATGTACTGGTTGTATTACTGCGTTTGGCCATGTATTATTAATGTTAACGTGATCAAGGCAGGTGGGAGAACCCAGGAGAGATGGTCCTGCCTAATGAACACGGCTCTCTCTTGCTCGCTCTCTCAGCGGACAAGGCCTTGGCAGCTGTTACTGTTTCAGAACGAGGTGTTAGCCATGGCGCCTGAGTGGTCCTCGCTAGTCTCGTATTTAATTTACAAATAATCTACAGCCACTCATAATTGACACTGTTCTACCAGCATAGCTGGGTGTCACACACTTCTGCTTTTTAAATTAAGAGGTAAAGGTGGCCCCCAGATAATTGTCAAGGTTTAAAATACCCACCAGACTCTGTTCCGTAATAAACAAGATGGCACAATATGTCATTAGGGTAGCTGTGTATTTATGTAAACAGAATACTGGGCACTCATTTGAACATGACATACAAAGTATGTTCATTTGGGAAATGAAAGGTATGTAATATAATTGTGCTAATATAGAAATATAGAAAGATGCTGAAATCTTCAACACATTCAGTATTAATTTAAAACCAGACAATCTAAACATTTCCTCGAATGTAATGCCTCCATTCGGCACTATGTTATGGTTAATGGTGAGAGAGGTGGCAAAAATCATTCTTATAGAAACAGTAATTTTAAAGATGTAATTGAAATCTATCAGTTACATTTATTGTGTTAAAGTAGTGTAAATTTGTTGCTATTTTTTGGCTGAATCGTTTTTTTTTTTTTTTTTTTTTCAGGCAGGAGAAGATGCAGAAACTTTGACCTGCTCAATAACCGATATATGGAACATGCACTATTTATAAGAAGTGGAAAAAAGTAGCTGTGAAAAAGTGCAGTGCAGCAGCCTTTGTCAAGGCCGTGGCCAAATGTTTAATAGGAGCCTCCTCAAACTACCTGCAGCAACTTACAGCAGCTTACATCATTGTTTCAGTCGGGTTAGAAACGCGCACAAAGCAGAGAATAAAAGGGAAAGGAGAGTGTGTCCAGTGCGACTTCGACATAGACTGTATTCGGGCTAATAATGGCTATGAGCATTTGAAACTGAGTTACCACCATGGACTCTGTCTGTTTTTCCCTTCCCTTGTGAGTCAAAGGGCCACAAAGGTGTGTTTTCAGGTCACATACTGCCCTCTAGTGCCCAAGAAAATAACTACACAAATCTGTGCCTGTCTTTGCCCTTAGGAATATACAGCAGAGATTGAAAACTATCAAAGGCTCGTAGGAAATACTTAACTTTCTGTAAAACAATGGTAATTATTTTATTTAAAATAAACAGGAAACTACAGTTTATTTAAATTTCTTGATAAATGTTTGCTGAATGGTAAATATTCATCACTATTTATTACAGAAACTGGAATTCATTGACTTAAGTTATTAGCATTCTGTCGGCTGTGATCCAACACTAACCATTTAACTCCTGATACACTTAATTATTTCTCAACTGAACATGAAAAAAAAAAAAAAAACCTGATCTAAAATGCACCTTCATTACACATCAGACAGCATTGTTCACTGTTGAAATCCCATCTTTCATTCCAAACTTTAGTCAGTCAAATCTCTGTTGCAGTGTTGCTGTGGATGTATGAAGCCCAATTTTAAACACTTTCTCTCCTCCTCCATTTTTCAGCAGCCCATCATTAGCCTGTGTGTGAGGCTATTCATGCATGAGGTGGAAAGGTGAATGGGTTGCTAGTTTAATGGATGGCATGTTAAAACATGTTTACCGGCAAGATCTCCATATTGATAAGGAAGAAGCCACTGCATGGAATGTATAAATAGACAGAGAGAAAGAACAACAGAGACGGAGTCAAACACAGCCAGACAAACATATTGAGTCAAAGCTCTTATTTACTTTTATATAACTGATGCTAATTTTGCTCATCTAAATTGGAGGTGTTCGTTAGAAGTTAGGCGTATGTGAATTCAATAAAGTTAGGCTGTGCCTGAAACGGCACACCACACTACTTTCTATCCTTTTTTAACAAAAGGCAAAGTGTGTTTTGGGTATTTCATTATACTGGATTATTGTTCATAAACCAGCATATTGACTTACAGTAACTTCAGTTAAAAAAATAGCAATCCTAGCACCATCATTTAAACCCCATAAATGATGGTGCTAGGATTGCTATTTTTTTTTACCATTTACTGTATAAGCTCAAGTAGCAAATATAAGCGCTGTTTAAGTCAAACTGGGACTTTTAATTGTGCAAAACAACAGAAGACAGTTATGAGAGTAAAAAATACCTTTATTTATCTATATAATACCGTGATACACTATTCCAGCATTTCATTAGCGCTTGGATACCATCGAATTTGAAAGATTTCTCAGTATGCCGGAGCCATGATCTGACTGCCCGCTTCACATCTGAAATGCTGGCCTCCCAGGAGCTCCTTTAATGGCCCAAACTTGCGGAAATCGCTTAGAGCAAGGTCAGGACTACATGGAGGATGTGGCAATAACTCTGAGCCAAGTTGATGTAATGTGAAAGTGGTGTTCGTGAATGATTCTGTGTACAGATCCCACAGACAGATTCATCTCTTCTTGCAAGTAATGGTCAATCTTTTTATTCTTTCATTAAGAAAATTTACATCACAAGTCCTGGTTTGACTTGAATGCTTCTGTATATTCAGACTGTGCTGTTTAGTACAATTATTGTACCTTTTAAGAGACCAGAATTAACAGTATTATTTAGACTTGAGGATACAGTATTTGTTTTGGAGTAGCGACAAACGCACATTGGTTTCAACATTTAGGGATATTTTAAATAAGAACATAAATTAGCATAAAATTGATTCATTTACTTTAGATTTCTTAATCCATCAAACACACTGTAAATACAGGTTTAAAACCAACCCTATTTAGAGAATCCAAAACCTCAGAGAAAAAGCATTTACAGTATGTTAGGATTGCACAGTTATAAAACCCCAAATCAGTCCCTGAGACAGAAACTACTCTGATCTGGCACAGGCTTTTCCCAAGATCTGTAAGAAATCCAGAAAAAAAGATTTGGCCCAGCCTATTTTTTCCACAATGATACAAAAATGTCACAGATACGTTATACACATTTGATGTGAATTTGTGCCAGAGCTGGACCATCTCAACCTTTTATTTTATTAGATTTGGTCCAGATCAGGCACAGCAACAAAACCACTCTGACCTTGATCTGGTCCAAACCTTTCCCAATATCTGTATCAAATCTGGTAAACAGATTTGGCCCAGCTTATTTTTGCACAGTCTGCCAGACCTGGCACAGATACATTCTGAGAGAGCCCTGTGCAGCTCAGACCCAAGGACTCTTTCACATCTGGTCCAAATGTGGCACAGAACCAACTTTAGTTAGACTAACACTTCCCCAGCTCCACACCCTAAACCCCTGTTATCCAAGGCAGATGTGGCCCGCATCCTGTAGCTTTATTTGCATTTGAGTGCTAATAAATGATTTATCTTTACCACATTGTGGTGTCTTTCAAATTCTTAAAATTTAGTTTTTGTTTTTATAACAAACATTATCTTGCCTTATACCAAGTGTATAAGCTAAAAATAATACAAAAAAGACTACCAGTGCATACATATAATGAAATATTTATTTTCTAGCTGTTCATCGGCAAGTTTAAACATGAAGGGTATTAATATTACGGAAATCAACTGCAGGCATCAAAAGGTAAATACAAACTGAACAAATAAAGAAATTTGTTTAAAAGGCAAATGAAGTTCCAATCACCAAAAGACAGAGCTAAAACATGTTCTTGCAATAGAGTGAGGATGGTCTTATTATTGGCTCCATACTCCTCCTGCCAACAAACGAAATGCCAGATGATACCCGTCATTATCTCACAATAACAACAATATGAAATGTCACAGCGAGGTTATAACATAATGATGGCAGATTTGAGCAGGATACACCAACATTTAATGTGCTACACAGTATCTACCCTGCTAGTAGCACAATTTGTGTGTTCATATTTACTTGCTTTTGCCCATATTTTGTACAAACACGCAGTGGAAGCAATCCAGAAACATGGTTTGCGAATAAAGCAGGTTTGCCTATTCAGTGTGTTATTCAGGGTCTCCTCTATTGCTTATGTATTGCACGAGGGCGATATCACACATGCTTATTGTGTTGGCTTGAGCAGATACAGCCAAAAGTGGCAATAAAATAGCAGTGGAATGCAAGAACCAAAAATTACCTGCACGCAAGAGTGATCCAACAGACTCGACGCAATCTTGATGTGATCCGCAAAAAGTTAACTTTCTCAAGGCAGCGAATTAAGTGAGTGTGTGGATTTTAAATGTGTGCACCCTACTGTGTGAATGAAATCCTGGAGTTCATAACTTCTCTGGGCTTTGGCTTGATCTCACAGGTGCAAAAAAACCTGCAAACCTAATTGGAATTATTATAGACATGGTTATTTTTTTTCCCCAAATGAATCAAAGGACACCCAGATGACAAGGTAAATATGCAGATTCCTTGCTATTCAAAAGCCTTTGTTCTTTTTATAGAACAAAAAAAGAAAAATAGTGTGCACTGCTTCCTAACTGGGGTTCATTATTCAGCTATTTATATTAAAATATATTATTCAGCAGTGGAATGTAGCTAGAATTTAGGCCAGTCTGGAACCACTTACTGGAAGTTTAAGGGGTTAACTTTTTCAGCTCTAAGCATATTTTTCCTTAAACACAGTTGTCACTGCAGTCGTTTACAATACTTGGCCCGATTTTACCAATGTTTTACCAAATATTTGCACTATTCAGTAAGTTATTCTGCACATAGTTCTGTAGATATACTTGGATATACTCTGAACAGTGAAGCTCTCATACATTAGACAATAAAAATGTGTGACTTTGATAGTGGCACTGCACATCTTCACACTAAGGAGGCTCTAGGAGTTACACGGAATGATAAAAAAAATAATAATGATGCCATGCAAGCAACAGCTCTGTTGCTTGAAACATCTTGTTGATGAGAGTTCATAAGAAAATGGTCAAACTGGTTGAAGCTGCAACAAAGGATATAACTCAAATAATCAGGCCTTTAGGTTTTATGTGTTATTACTATATTACAGGGTGGGTGAAAAGTAACTAGACTATATTTAATGGTTATAGAACTTGAACACTGGAGCACCACCTCATGGTGCACCACTCCATTGTACTTTTACTGTGCGTGCATGCTTACACCAACATTTCCCAGGACGTTGGGTGGGACTATGCACACCTCATGAATGGCCTCCAAGAAGTCCAGATCTCACTGGATCAGGTGTTTTTTTTCTTGTGGGACTAGGAGATTTTTATCTGTCGCCTTTCTATTTATACAGGACATGCTTCTCTTCTTAGCTGTTCATTTTAAGACAATAAAGCAGATAAAGAGATCTGAATCCTTGCAGAACGGATTCGGAAAGTAAGTTGTTTAGCTCAGCTCTCTTGACTTTTGTATACAAACAGCCATCAGCCCCTCCTTGTATAGGGGGCATCTCTGACAAAGCAACTAAATCACACTTCTCACAAAATCCCTCTTTATCTCTGCACTTCCTTCCATAATCAATATCAAGGGCAACACGTAGGCGAAGACAAGTAGGGAGGATGAAGGGAAAGCAAACAAAAGCATGTTCTGCGAGGGGGAAAGAATTAACGCCGCTCCTGTCCTCACCTGTCGTTATCTGCTTCAGCATTTAATGAGAGCACCTCTATCCCCGGTCACATCACATTTGTTTTAGACGAGTCCCTTTGAACAGCTGGGAGAAGTTGAGCCCTCTTTGATCATGAAATCTTTCTGAAATCAAAAATAAGAAATGAGTATCTCTCTCTCTCACACACATACACACACACAGTCATTTTCTTTATTTCTGGGAATAATTTGCTTGTTTTTTCCACACAGGCTCTTTGCCAGATTTTGTTGGATAATATGTAAAGAGAAAACTTTACAGAAAGAAATAAAGATAAAAGAAAAATAAAGGAATAGCAAATAAAATAAGGGAAGAAAAAAGCTCATGAGGCTTGCACAAGCAACTGTGTGGGTTGTATAAAATTTTCTTCATTAATGCTTATAAATACAACAAAGGGAAAAAAATAAAAGTAAAACTAGCCACAAGACATGGAATTTCAGCAGGAGGCGTTTTTTTAATGATGACCCTTGGCATGCCATGGCGCCTGGGACATCCCCCTAGTGTGAGGGAGGCTGACGAAAATGAGCCCGTTCCCATTTCAAACGGAATATCAGCCGGATTGTGATCACAGCACCAGCGCTGTTTTCTTAGAGCCCGTTGAGAGGACAGGGAGTCACCTAAGTAAAAAACATTGCAAACTGACCCCTCACTGGGCAAAAAAAAAAAAAACTCTCTGAATTTACGATTCGCCCTCTGCTGGCCGCTGTTACTGCAGTGCATAGCGACACGAGTGAGGGACAAGAGGGACATGCAATGTTCTCTGGCTGTTATTCCATCTTTAAAGATTTAAATCATCGGGCTATGATCGTACCCTTTCATGTCTTCTAAGCCGAGATTCTCGGGTACAGGAGTGAGAGCGCAAAGAGATGGGTAAAAATGAGTGGGAGTGCGAGTGAGTGATTGAGAGAGTGGAAAAGAGAAAAGGAGGAGAGATGGATGAAAGATGGACAGGGTGAGCTGTGGAGCAGTTTCACAAGAAAGTAATCATCTTGCTCGGAGTCACAGTGAAGGAGAGCAGGAGAGAGGGAGGAGAGAGGAGGACGGCATGTGAGAGGAGTATCAGTGCACTCATCCCGACAAAGAGAAGATGAAAGAGGAGAGGTTGAGGCAGAGGCCACGGCTCGCTGTGAGCCTGAGATTACTCGCTCCGAGACCACAGGTTTTAACGCTTCTCCCACCACTCTGCAGTAAAACTTGTTTTTTTTTTTATATTATTATTCTTGCAATCTCTCTTTCGTTCTTTCTCTCTTTAATCCCTCTTTGACTTCAACACTCTTAGAAGAACAACAGATTTGTGGCTGAGGTCCTGGAATACAAAAGGTCATTATTTCGAAGAGTTTCTTAAAAAAATAAAATAAATGGTGCACAGCTTTCCAAATTCAGTCTTTGCCGCCTAGTGTCAAGTCAGGCGTTTGAGGAACCTCTACAACTCATGGGTAAATATTACTTGAAGATTTCTATGTATTAACACCTAGGTTGATATATACCACATTTAGATCAAAGACTGTTTCTCTTTTCATTTATATTTTAACCCATCTGTGCAACACAGCATAGAGGAAAGGAAAACCATGTGCAAACGGGGGATATGATCGCTAGCATTTCCTTGCATCTTTCAGTCTCTGCCTGTATAATTCCATCTTACTTGGACTCTGAACCCAAAAAAACAAAAAAACATATGCAACTATGTGAGTTTTTTGCGTTCTCCTGGTGTCAAGCAAGAGTTACCATTTCATAAAATTTGAACACAAATCATAATCAAACATGCAATTGCATTCTGTTTGTCACTATGTTAAGGGGAAAGGGCCTGATTGCACGTAGGTTTGGGGACATTTTGAAATGTAGAAGCTATATCCTTTGTTCTTATTGGTAATCAGCCACATCAAGCAATGGGTTATTTGTTACAGAAAATAGATAATGCCTTAAGCAAAAGTCTTGGATGCCTTGAGCTTGATTAGTGTATATTATAGATAAAGGATCATTTTATTTCTGTTCCTACAAGGAGACAAATTTACATGTATTCCTTTAGGGGAAGAATTTCCTCCAGAGCAACTTTCAAGTGAGGTGATATCCAAAATGTGCACAGTTCAGGGTTTAGGCTCTGGCACAGAATTTTACCCAATAAACTACTCCAGACATTAAAAGCAGCTTCAATAAAAGACCAGATAAGACCAAGTAGTCATATATTTTTCCATGCATGACCTGCCTCGAGGTCAACCAACAGCCCTCTACTTGTCTAGAGTTATAGACTTATGTCTAGCCATGATATTATTATTATGCATTTTAAACAACCGTGGAGTCTCTATCGGCTCAGGAGACAGCAGCGAAAACACTGGTTTCGATAATTACACCAGCACAACGTGGACACATTCTTCTTCAAACCAGTCTATTTTGTCAAATGTTTGCTTTATGGGCCTTGACAAAGAATATTTAATCTTCTCAGCATTACAGAGGACAAGCATCTATTAAACTGCCTAATGAGCTTTTTCTGACCCATTTTCCTGGAGGCTTTGTGCGTGTTCATCAAGAGGATAAGCACAAGAGATTCGTGTGCCATCTGTGGAATTAGCAGACTTCTGACAGGACTCGATAGGGATGGCTTGGCTGCAAGTGAAACCCTGCTACTTTCTTTTTGTTCATATTGCTGTCTGACATTTTAATTAAAAGTATATCAACATGGAGTCAAAAATATATTCACATTGTTTCAATATAAAAGATAAATATACTCATGCACTGAATTGCAATTGGGTGGTAATATGGCAGTATTTTCACCATCACTTCACCTTTAAAAGCCAATCATTAAGATAAAAACCTTTCTTGTAAACAGGGCTTTCATTTTCCAGATCCTAATTGTGAAATCACACAGTGGACTGCGTGCACTCCTGAGGCTCAGTGCTTGTTTTCTGTTCTCTCTTCCACTTGTCAGTGTGCAGTTTGTTTACATTGTCTTAAAATGGTGTAAATTGAATGTGTGGGTCTGTTCCCATCAGTGGCTACAAGTGTAAAGTGGTGTGTACGGAGGCATAGGCATGTCCCCTATGGACTCTAGCTCCTTTAAGCTCTATATAAAGTGTTGCTCTCTGGAGGAAGGAGTAACAATCAATAAAGTAACACAAAGTCATGTAAACACTTTGTAATTCTATTTCTGCTAAGAGCTACTGCAGGTACAAAAGGAACAACAGTCAGTGTGTTATCACTGTCACTTCTGCAAATTTCGAGAGCAAACTTGCAAAATAAGTATGCCAGATATATAATTTTACACATTCATATCTACATCTTGGAGAAGAATGAACAATGGTTTGCAGGTACAAAACACAAATAAAACCAAAAACATTAAAGCGAATTCATGGCCAAAAGAAAGAATGAAAAAATGCTAATCAGAAACACAGCAGGAAAACCAAAACTGGTTTTGGCATAAAATATTACGCCATATTGCATTTTTACTTCACTAGCATAAACAGTGACAAACTAGGGTTTCAGTCTTAAATCAGGAAATATCAACTTCAAATTCCCACTATGTTTGAAGAAACTATTCATTTCCTCTTTCTTCTGCTCAAAGTCATGCCACCTACAGTAGGTTTACCTCAGTGAAATACTGAAAAAAGAACTAAACATTATTATATAAGCCATATTATGAGCTAATATAATAGGAAGCATCGGAAAAAGTTGATAGTGCCAGTAGAAGAAGGAAACACATTATCAGCATGGCCTGCATTGCATCAGAACCCAATTCATTTGCATTAAGGTCATCTACTGTACCTGAAAATACAAAGGCATCTTCAGAAGATTCCATAAAGTGTGAGTATCTTGTCTGGTCAAAGGCCTCAATCAAAGGAGTCACTGAAAAGGCCATGGACGACAGTGGCAGTTCGGCCGCTGAGCTTTGACACATCCTCTGAGCTGGGGAAATGGAAGGGTGCAGCACTGAGCTGAGTTAAGGATCAAATGACAGCACAGATGTGAAATCAAAGGGAATGTGGTGTGCTTAGGCACCTTTACCCATTTAGAGATAGGTGAGGAGGAAACGGTGTCTTTCACTGTGGATGTAATGGAGGAAGTGAGGGGAGGTCAGGAAACAATCATCACCTCAACACCTTCCATCTCAGCATGAGGTACTTTCTTGACAGAAGCTAGATACCAGCTCACTGAACTGTCCTGATAATGTGGACAGACAGAACGATAAAGTCATGGCCCCTCTAGCACCAGTGACAATGGAAAAAGACTTAAGAAAATTGTTTTCACTAAAAGAAAGAAAAAGGCTGGTGCTGGGCACAAAACAGACAACTGTGCTAAATAAAAACAAACTCAGGACTTTGCAGCTCCACTATAAGGTGCACCCTGAAGAGGATTGAGGGTTGATATTTTGAAGATCTACTAATTGGAAGGAATGTTGTAATACAGAATCTGGATTAAGATTAGTTTAAAATTTACTAATTCTTGATCATTAAAAAGCTAATTCATTATTATTATTATTATTATTATTATTATTATTATTATTATTATTATTATTATTATTATTATTATGTTACTTAGAGTAAATCACAGGATATTGACTCATTTAAGTATTTTTAATCTAAAAATTGTAAGTTTATTTCTGTTACAACCTCTGACAATTCATAAAATAGCAGTATGACAACAACGAACAAAGGAACTAAGCCGCAAAAGCCTATATATATA
>JAQQZT010000037.1:13123371-13134148 GCA_030068275.1 Clarias platycephalus | reverse complement strand
AAAAAAATAAGGAATCAGATACATTAGGATAACGAGGGTACAAAAAAATTCCCCTCCCAGACTGTCCTACGGAAGGGTGTGTGTGTGTGTGTGTGTTGTTGTTGTTTTTTCCTTTTCACTTTTGCAGGAACATCCTGTTCTCAGTAATGTCACTGTGGTCTCCCATTTCTCCACTTCAGCAGTCAAAGGAAAACAAGAACATGTGAAGCAAATCTTACAGGAACAGCTGGGAGCAGTACAGTGGGAACACAAGAAAATATGGAAGCATGCCTGGGTCATCAACTATGTATTACCTGCTATTCATAATTTGCTTATATCATGATTTAATTATGTTACAATTTCCTAAATATGCTGATTTAAAAGTGTCTCTTAAATCTGTTCATGCATGTACATTGTGCTTGATTCCACTGATCCTTTCTATAAAGGAAAATGAAAAAAAATATTTTTAATGAAAGCAATTAGTGTTCCCCGGATTTTGTATATAAGCCTACATTATTCCACATTAGAATAACACAAATGTACTGTATGTATTATAATGTAACCCTTATCCAGTCTTGCGCCACATTGGTGCATTGGTCAGGGTGGGGGTGGATCTGGTGCCTGGGCATAGGGCAGGCATACTTTACTCCTAGATGGAACTCCAACACACACACGCACACACACACATATTTATACAATTATTAACAGGGGAGATTTAGCATACACACAACTCATACCAGCATAATTGTAGGAGGTGGTAAGAAATTGGAGAACCCAAAGGAAACCCATGCAGGCACAAGGTGAAGCTTCAAAAGCTTACACAGACAGTAGCCCAGGATCAGAGTGGAATTTGGAGCTCTAAGGTTGTACTCTACTACACTAATCCCACCAAGAAACATGCAGTGAGTAGGATTGGCCATGTAAAATTACCCCTGATGTGCATGTCTGTGTGTTGGTGTGTGCACGGTTCCCTGCAATGTTTTGGCATCCTTTCCTCCTGTATTCGCAGGATATTCAAAGTTTTCCCAGGATAGGTTTCATCACTTACCAAGGATAAAGCAATAAGTAAAGAGAAATAATTGAAATTAATAATCTCAACATACAAATGAAACAAAGAAAGGATATTTTTAAAGTGATTTACTAATGATTTCATGAACTTATTTTGGATGGTCCAGTTTGCAGTTCTTGCTGATTAGTAGATGTCCAAATACTTGAATCCGATTTCGGAGTCTTCTAATTCTCTTCTAATTAACTTACATGATGTTAACAAATCAGTTCTGTGATTTCTGAATCAAGTGAGTCATCAATGAAGACTTTGAAACCTCACACCAGCTTCTCCCTCTCAGCGAGAATTGCATCCCTACCCTCCTTTCTTGCTTTTTTGCTCTTGTTCACTTCTTCATTTTGTCTTGTCCTCTATCTCACTGCACAGCATCGACTCTTAGCTTCTAGGCTTCGGCGAGGCATAAGAGCCCCCGTATACGTTACTGATAATAAATTTATAAACCAAACCTAGGAGGGAGGAGTATTAAACAAGCCGGCGAATAGCCGCAGCTCGCTTTACCGAGCAGACGTATCCTTTTGATCAACCAAAATAACTCTTCAAAGGCCATAAAAGCATGCTTAGAAAGTAAAGGGCCATTTGAGCAGGCGTGCAGAGAATCATAGAGGGGTGGGGGTGGAACAGAAACGATTCAGTTTGAGAGTGAGAAACATTCCCACCAACCTACGAGCTAAATCAGGTCTTTGAAAAACATATAGTGCTTTAAATAATTCAGTCTTTGGTGGGATTGAGTAGCTTCTTTAGCGTAAAAAATCTGCTATCTCCTGACATAAGATCAGTCCCCATGGGGCTACCCCTCTCTCTCTGTGCACTGAGCTTTCTCGGGCGACCTACAATAGCACCTGTTTAAGGCCTCTTCAGTGACAGATTTCTCCTTAAATCTGATAATTATCACTGGAGCTTTATACATCTGTAAAAGGAGGATAGATTTTCAACGAAGCAGTTATGGTAGATGGCTGGCATCTTAACTGGGGTTGTAAACTAACACTCAGTTGTAAATATTTAATTAACTTTGCACCCCGAACACATCCATATTTCATCACGCAACGTTTTCCGTGCAGTTTATTCTCGAAGCAAAGTGTTGGACTGCATAAATATTCCAGTTTAGCATTTTCTTTTCCAGCCTATTACTTACATAAATACAAAAATTTGAGTTATCATTCCCCTGAGGGCTAATTTAAGAGAAAACACATATTAATTAATATAACCTAGATGGAAAAGAAGAAATCCCTGAGTCCGTCGATGCCGACTATCAAGGTTCATTGACTTCTACAAAGGAAATTGGGACAATTATTAGAGGAAAATGTGATTATTATTTTATACTTTCAGAGACTCGGGTTCCTCAGACTACTAGATCTGATCTTTTAGTTTCCCCAGGACAAAAAAAAAAAAAACCTTGCAAAAACAACAGTTATTGTCAAAGCAAGGTCAGTGAATACACAGAAATCATTCATGTATTCAGTTATATACTAATTCAAGTCCTTATATGAAAAATGTCATTGCTACATTGGATACTACAGACTATTACATACAGAGTATATCACAACTAATAAACAATGAACAACTAAAAAAGTAGTGGTATACATATGTCTTTAAATATTTCAACGACATTTTACTTCTTCCTTTGTAACAAATGCATTGTCTGCTGTGCCTGGCCCAATCCATCACTCTTTGTCTGGCCTGGAAAAAAGCACTTTCCTGCAGTGCGTGTCTCATTCCTGCAGCACTCAAGAGACCAGGCTGATGGACACTGCGGACAAAGCAATGCTACAGCAGGTTGGTAAACCCCTACGCTCCCAAATTCCACTTTTACACTCACACTCCAGGCTAAATTCCTCTGTGACGCATCTCGCCATCCCTCCTCTCGGAGGAAAGAATGGGCTTCATGATAACCTGTGAAAGCACCTGATTTATCTCAGACCATAAGTAGAACCTTCTGCCCGTGATGGTGCAAAGTTATGAGCTGTGTTTACACAGAACTAAGTAGACACAAATTAGACAATAAATGCATCGCTAATTAGCAAGACAAGATAAAATCACAAATTAAATGACATAGCATGATTTGGTATGCTTCTGGGCATGTTAGATTGACTCTTTTTTTTTCCCAGAAGAAGGCAGGTCTTTCAGTGGGAATGCCTTACCCAGAGATCTTGCTTGCATGTGCTAATGCCTCTTTAACATTAGCATTAAACAGGGAATGTTTTAGCACATCAGTGATTGGAGCAATTACGCTGTTGTGAGTGTATTCAATCCGAAGCACACCACATATTCCCTCTGACAAACAGAGATTTGATTTCTAAAACGCTCTTTTGTCTTTTGTCGGGGGGGAAAGACGGAGCCTTCACTAGAGAAGGTGGGCTGGAAGGCAAATCTAGTTGATGTGTACTCTCTCAGAGTGCCCCTGGCTCTATCTCAAGTAAGTAGGGTCTGATAAAGATCTGTACAGAAGAGGAGGGGAAAAAAATCCACCGCTCTGCTCAAGCATGGGAAATTAAGCCCAGCTAAAGATTCGCTCTTAAAGTGCATTCCCAGCCCTCTCTCTCTCTCTCCTCGCTTTCTCATCTCGAGTCTCTCTTTTGTCTCTGCCATGGCAGAAGAAATTACGGATCATGCCATTAGAGAAATTCCCAGCAGCATCTTCTGTTAAGACCTGAAGGTCCTGGCAGAGTCCCACACCATGTGATCCCTCAGGTTTGTTCAAAGAGAAAAACTCCAACAGGCCTCGAGGGGATGTTTAAGTGATCACAAGGATGAGCATTTAGAGAAACTTCTGTGGGGAATTTAATAAGTTTGGCAACAGTAGAGTTTACCTGTCAGGTAGCATTATGGCTCAAGTTTCCCTCATAAAAAGAAATGATCTTGATTTTTTTTATTTGATTTTTTCATTTCCTCCAACAACCACAGCATCACCACAGGCAAAACTTGCTCACAATCTCACAATGTCAAGCCTTACACTTCATTTGAATTTAAAATACTGTGGCTAAATGATTAAAATGGAAAGTTTACCAAAAAAAAATTATAGCTGCAATGAAAATGCGATTCCCTGTTTTTCCTCTCAGTAGAAAACACGGAGCGAGCGAAGGCAGGCTGAGGGTGTTTTTAAGGAGACATGATGAATTATTAAAGATTGTCAGACATGGATGTAATAAACCATTAGTGGGTTTTTTAAATATTGGAAATAGGCTTACAGAAAACAAGCTGGTTGTCATTGGCAGTAATTGAAATGGTTTACGTGTTTTCTAGTGTGTATATAACTTAGAAACAGACTACAAATTTTACATTTATGCTAGATAAAAATATATTAATCAGGAATGACTGATTTTAATCTGTGACCTCAGCGCACACCAATGGTCTACTGTGATTCCTGGAGGTGTGCAAGTGAGCTCAAACAAAGAAAGCTGGATAGTACATAAAGTAATAAAAAAGTCAAAAAACATGCATCCATAAACATTAAGACTAAAGCATACAGTTGGTAATTGACATTGAAACAAACACTTAAATATTTTCAAGGTTTTTTCAGAGTGGTGCAAAGCTATACTGGAGGGCCCTCTAATGTTCAATTATGGGACTTGTAGAACCTGGAAGGTTGATATTCAGTGTACTGTATATACCAATTTCTTAAGCCAGATCTTCAATTAATTTTAGTCCCAATTAGCTTTGTTTAGGGTTACGCCTTATATACAACTATAAAGTATTTATAGTCTTAGTAGAAAAGCTTAGAGTATTCTTAAGCTTTGGGTGCAGTTAATACTGTAGCCCTTTTGTTGATTCACACGTTTCATATTTCAGTGAGTTTATATTTTGAATAATTCATCACCGAAATGTAAAAGTTTAAGAAGCCATGATGTTCCAACTACAGGTTATTTTGTGAAAGTAGTCGAGTCTGTGGGGTGCTCTTATGCTGTGTTATGATGGGGTATTGTTCTGCCCTTTTCTCCCGTGGTCTCTCCTGACCTTCTGAGTGCTAGGCATGTGGATTAAAGCAGCCCATTTTGAAGCTCTTGCTTGACTCCAAACTCCATTATAGATTTTACCACAGGTGGGGGTGTTATGAGACACAGGAGAGACTCTTTGCAATTTTACCTGTGGAAAAAGCTAAAAGGATGAGGTGGTCCTCCAGAGGAGTGGCATAAAGAAAACAGAGGTGCCATATGTGTATGTGTTTGTACACCACGACTGGCCTGAGTGAAAATTGAGCTTTAAAAAGTCTCAGAAGCCCAGTTCAAGAGGACCAACACCTCAGGGGGAAAAAACAGAGTTCTCAGAGTATTGAGAACCAGATGAAGATTCCAATACCGAGAAAAGGACAGAGTGAACACATAAAAGGACAAAGTGAAAGAAGTAGAGGGAAAAAGGCAAAAAAGACATGGCCTCAGAAGGATAAAACTAACAGTTATTAATGGAAAAAAAGTCTTCTCAGTTCTCCATGCCCTGTGTACTAACAAGCCAAAGACCCAGACAGATCCAATCATGACACGTGTCACTTTGTGGTGACAGGCTCCTTTAATAAGTGACGAGGCCACGATGCCTATGGGAGCAGGAGGAGCAATCGAGTCCTCACTCCAGGCCATAGAGGGGCCAAAGCGCCTGTCAAAGTCAAGCAACGGATGCCCTTTTTAACAACAACTTGTCCCAATTACAGCCACTCAGTGCCCAATTGGTGCCTGGCTGTCTCACAAGCTGCCAAGATATAATGACCGCATGAGGCTCACGTGGCAATTAGTAGACCACGTAGAGCTGCTTTTAATCACTGAATGTTTTCAAAATATGTCTTAATTTGTAGATGGTTGGGGGTTTTCATGCAGGGTTGTGTGTCAGTGTGTGTGTGAATCTAAGATGGAGAGAGAGAGATGCCCTAAAGATATAATTAAACCATAATTACTGCTCATCATCTGTGCAAGTGCTTACAAAGTGCCAACGCTGAATCTCAGCTCCTCTCCTCTGGGCAACACACACTAGTTAACAGATCTGATGAAAATGCAGACCATCTCCACTTAATGCCCTACTAACACAGTATCCATTTCCAGAAAAACACACACACAGATACACACAGAGTCTAAAAACCCAATCAGATGCATTTTTGTCTTTCAGGGAATCTTGGCATAATTGTTGAATAAAATCAAAGGCTAATTTTAGCTACATAATGTTTACCATCTTCTTTCCACAAATTATCATCTTTACTTGCTGTCATGATTGTAATGATTTGCTTAAACCAGACACATATTCTCCATCTTTGCCTACCAAACAACAGAAGCTGTAGACTGCACCATTTCATCACCTCAGGCTTGAGTTTTAAAGTTTGTTTACTGCTGCAGCCTTTGTGATTACTGTCTCGTTGAATTCATGAGACACGGACTTGTCTTGCTACACATAGATGTGCTGCTATTGTAAGCTTCTGACAAGCATGTGTATTTGACACGGAGCTCCTGTCTCATTAGAGGCAACAGAAAGAACCACAGAGGTGGCAGATATCCCAGACAGGACACTGGATAGTACAAGGCAGAAGTGGGTAAGGGGGCATCATGATGCAAAGAAAATAATGATGTGTTCTCTGTGGAGGAGGTGACTTGACTTCTCAGTATGATGACATTGCCATAACGGGCCTCTGCAAGCGACTCAGAAGCCCTTTAGACCATGAGATATGTTGGATTCAGACACTATAGGTGTGTATGTTTTTAAAGGCTCAGCCCTAGTAGCAGCGGTCTAAAAGCAATCCTACTTCTAAGAGATATCTAAAAGTGAGACGGCCAGGAAAGAACATGTGTTAGCTGATTCTAAAAATAACATTCAGTTATGTATTTAAAGATCTGTCAGTGTTTGTTTGGTTAATAAGTGCATAGTGCAAATACAAAAAGTGTTTTTTGTGTTCATCTCCACAACTAAACCCACTAAAGCTCCACATAGCTGGAGTGAAAATTAAGTTCCTAAATATGACCTAAATATTTCTACATAAATAATTTATTTGTTTAAAATAAGGCAATGAGCCTTGCTTTAATAACTTGTAATAAATGTAAAACTATTTTTACTTTTGAGTATCCAATTCTCTCTTTGCTTAAACATCATAATGGAAATCATTAGGATTATAATCACATTTAAAAGCAATTTAGCAATCTTCATTTGGGTTCACATGGAACTCTTCTCCACTTCAGCCCTCAAAGCTTTTTACAACCTATATACATGAATATGGCAGCACAATGGCTTAGTGGTTAGCATTGTCTCCTTGGCCCTCCAGCGTCCTGGTTCGAGTCCTGCCTCGGGTGTGTGTGCATGAGTTTCCTCCCACAGTCCAAAGACTCACCGGCTAATAGGCACTCCCAAGTTGTCCATAGTGCGAGTGACAATCGAGGGTCGAGCTGGCAACCCAACCCCATTAAGAAAATGCCACAGAAATGACAGCTACGTACAGCTCCAGGGTGCAGAGTACCTGTCGCCCAATGCCAGATGACACATGGACAGACCAAAATATACATAGACAAATCAATGCAACAAATCTGGCTTGGGCAATTTTTTGTACCAATTTCTTACTTTGAAAATATACACAGATCAATAAGTGAACAAGTCAGGGTGATGAATAGGAGAGGGGGGGGGGAAAAAAAAAACTTTAAATATAGTAAACATACAACAGATCACTAATTCACAAGAGGGACACAATCGCTATATAACCATTTCTCTGTTGTTCAATTATGATGCATGTAGGTGACCAATGCAGAGCACAGGGACTGGAAACTAGCAGAGGAAAAAAAGAAGAGACAGACACAAGAATGGCATGAGAAAGACTTCATTGCATACATGCATTGTCCAATACACAACTGCACATTCATTTAAACAACTTTCCACTACTAATACAATACTCAACACAGTAAACCTGGTATCTTACACAACACCTGTAATTCTGCCAATAAAGTTAAACTAAAAATTATCAACCTTATATTGAGAGGCATAACCTCCAACCTCCAACTTTAGAGACGGCAAAGCTGTAGTCCATTACATGGACTGAGAAGACATGTATATATAAAGCATTAGAGCTTGTTCAAGTCAGTCATCATTTTCCATCTTATCCTCAGGTTCAGACAAATCTGAGCTAGTGTCTTCTTTCGCATCCGTTACAAAAGGGTCTTCTCCCTGAAAAGTACAAATCATCACTACACATTACACTAGGACAACCTTGTGTGTATATATTATATAGGCATACACACTGATCAGCAATAACATGACCACCTGCCTAATATTGAGTAGGCCACCAAAACAGCAATACACTGTTCTGACACCTTTCTATGGGATCCGGTATTAAGTATTCAACAATTTCAGCTACAGTACCTTTTCTTGGATCAGACTGCAGGGGCCAGCCTTCACTCTCCATGCGCACCAGTGAGCCTTGGCTGCCTGTTCACTGGTTTTCCTTCCTTGGACCAATTTTGGTAAATCCCATATGAGATGCAGTTTTGGATTTGCTCTGACCCATCAAATATCACAACCTGGTCCTGGTCACAGTTACAATGGACCTGAAAGTGGGAGGGATCTATTAGGCAGCAAATGAACATTTAGCTCCTGAAGTTAATGTTTTGGAAGCAGGGGGGGGGGGGGGGGGGGCCCCCCCCCCCCCCCCCCCCCCCCCCAAAGATACGAAGTTGGGCAACTTTTACAAGGGCCAAATTGTGAGGGCTAGATACAGTGTACAGTTGGAGATTGAAACAAATACGTCAACACTTCCAAGATTGTTTACCTGAATGGTGCAAAGTTATATTGGGCGGCCCTCTAATGTTCAATCTAGGGACTTGAACCTAGGTGGTTAGTTTAGCATACATACCAATTTCATACTGCAGATCTTAGTCTTGTTTAGCTTTCTTCAATTTTTAAACCTCATATACACCTATAAAGTATCTACATGGACCAGGGCAACTCCAAGACTGTTGCTCTTGGGGGATGATCCCAATCTGCAGTGGTCAGGACCTACCAACAGTGATCCATGGAAGGAATTACAAGTAAACCAGCATGTGGGGAGTAGAGGCTGGTCCGTGTAGTCCGGCCCACTAGAAAAGCTACTGTATGTCAAAGTGCTGAAAAGGTTAATGCTAGTTCTCTCAGAAAGATGTTGGACCAAACAGCGCATTGCTGTTTTGGTGGCAAAGCAGGACCTACTCTATATTAGGCACATGGTCATGTTATGGCTGATGCTTAAAACTCATGAGATCATACATGACTGCAGAATTCATACAGTATATGAGCTCATAAGTCTTAATCGCAATTACCTTGATGTACTTCTCATAGCGAACTTTAAAACTGTCATTATTTATTATGGCTTTTGCCGTCAGCACGCTCTCCCGTTTCAGCTGCTCTTTGTACCCCTTAAAAAAAAAAAAAAAAGTAAATCCACATTTTGATTTAAAATAAGAAAATAATTATATAGCAGAATAGTCTAGTTGATGTACCGCTTTATTTTTTTGGTGTAGAGATGAACGGCGATGCTGCTGAACAGAAGTAAAGACAGCAGGAATGTAAATGTTGCAGGCCATACAGTGCACCACTTCCACCTTCCTCATGTAGTCATCCTCGGTAACCGCTGTATACCATGAATAAAATTTGGGCATCTCAATTAGAGCATCGTTCAATTATATGTAACAAGACAACGTAAAAGTGCTGTTACAGGATGATCGAAATGATGCGTTCCTGGTATCCTTCAGGAAAGAGAACATCCTGAATGATTTATTTCTTTCACCACAGCAAATTGTATATTTTTCTTTATTTAATACAGAAAAGATGTAGCATGCTTTACATGTAACAGTTTATAACTATATTTAACTATGTTTTTTATACAAAACAGTAAGCCAGATCATGGAAAGGGCAACGTTTCCTGTCCTGAAGTGAAAACCTTGACTATTACAAAGCACTGACAGCTCAGACTGCATCCATTAATGTTTAACAGAAAAACTAACAAAACCATACCTAATGCTCTATTAAAAAGTATCATTACATCAATATTTATTATTATTTGGCTTAGAGTATGTGTAGTTTCTGTCAGAACTATTCCTCTAATGCTAGGGGTGTTCAAATCAAATTGGGAATTTAGATTTTTCAGAATAACGGAACATAGTCTGAGAGTAAAAACTACCTTTATTTATTTATACAATCCTCTGCTACACCAAAGCACTTACCCCATAGTTTCACTAGCATTGGATACCATTAAGGCAGAAACCCTGAAACTAATTAGCGGACTACCTGAATCACATCTGAAACACTGGCCATTTTGTGTAGTTTCCAAAGACGCACATCTTTTCTGCAAGATGCCGCAAATTATGTCAATTTTCAAGAATCGGGTGTTCCACACACTGAATGTCCACAGAAACAATTGCAGTGCGCTTCAGCAGAGATCCTCAAAGATCTTTAAAATGTTTGCATTTAAATTTACTGTGGATAAGAGTCACCACCATATCGTGCTTGAAGTCTTCCGGAAATGTCAATTGGTTTTATGTGTATTCACAAGACATTTCATCACAAGTCCCGGTTTGACTTGGAAACCCATATAAACTTCATGGCGCCATCATAAGAGCTAATCATGTGGAAAATTAAAGCAACAATCTTACGACCAAACAGATTTGTGAAATTACCAGCTCTGTGGTATTAATGTTACTAGACTAGATACAGTGGTTGATAAAGCAGATAAAGCAGCGGTTCCCAAACTGGGGTGCGTGCACCCCTAGGGGTGCGCAGTCTGACCACCAGGGGTGCGCGAGAGAA
>JAQQZT010000037.1:13096067-13115486 GCA_030068275.1 Clarias platycephalus | reverse complement strand
ATATAAATATATCTCATGCTGTTAACTGCTTATAGCTACAGTACATTTAACATTGTGGAATGTCTGTGTTATTTCTTACAGTGTCTCAGCTATGCACTTTGGATCTTCCCAAGCCTGTCCTCTTTGTCTTTCTTGAAGTTAACAAGATAATAAAAGAAAGACAAGGTGTCATGTTACCAAGAAACTGGAAAGTCTCCTGTCCTGAAGGCTCTTTCACAGTGGAAAATTTACTGACTGGTTTTACAAAGCCCTGACACTCAAGACTCCTTCCAATTTTCTTCACAATATGTTGATTTGTTTTTCTGTGTTAAAAAAAACTGTACAGTTCCTCGATTCATTTATCTTTGTTCTCGGGTTATGTGGAATATGTGTACGTCCCTGTGAATAAGCTGTTCCTACAGAAAGCAATCATATAGTTAAAGCTGCTGTTATGGAAAGGTAATCAACAATCAGATCATATTTGAGAATGTGGTATAGTCAAAGATTAAAACTGTCACTGTGATCAGCTGTCACAAAATATTAGGGAATATAGATTACTCAGCTTAGACCTGCACAAAGTTCCTGAGCTAATTTTAAGATGTGCAGCATGCTGATTTCACATTCATTATTTTCTTATATGTTGAACTTATCCAGTCTTGTAATGGTTTAGTTCTTACTCGATACTTATTTGCACTTCGTCTTGAGTATGTGATGTGGCACGTTGAACATGTCAGGCTTACTTGTCAAGTTTAAGTGTACAGTAATTTAGTCCATTTAGTGAATCAAACAGTTTCTAATGGAAACATGTACATGTTAAAGCTCTAAGCAGTTTAACTCTCACTTCCAATTTTCCAGTTCCTCAAAAGCGGACGGTGTGCAGTTTAATGAAGCTGAAGCAGCATATAGTGTGTTTCATAACCTGGTAACTAAAAACTACATTGACGCGGTTTATAAAGACAAAAAATATTTATAAAGTACAAGCATTTGTATTTCCACTTAGAGTACAACATTAAGCAGTAGTTTTAAACATGAATTATGGTTTTATACATGTCTCCTAACTAACATGTAGAAGTAGAACAGTAGAAGAATAAATATTAGCACAATCATTTCTATGCTGAAGTGTTAGGATCAGCAAGAACCATGCATTGGGTGCTCTAATGGTTTCCTATAATATGTTGCCAAAGATCTGTGTGATTCTTGAACCACTTTCCTGATTTCTTCCCAAAAAAAATTATAAATACAGTCAGTCACTGCACCACAATGTGGGTTGTTCTGTGTGGAAAACCAATAGTAAAAATACAAAACATGGCAGCATACACAAATGAAAAACTGCAACAAAAAAAAAAAAAAAAAAAAAGAGTGGTTTGCATTTAAAACAAAACTGTTGGCTTTGTATCAGGGAAATTAAATATTGCAAACAGGGTTAGGGTTATTGTGCCTTCTTTGTATAATCTCATTCAGCACTAAACCAGATTTTGGTCAAAACAGGACCAGCAGAGGGAGACAGAGATACTCTTACATTCCGTTAGCATACGTGGCATTGCTTTCCTGATTAATGCCGTCTTTGACCTCTATCGGGAGGGAGTCGAACAGGTGATCCTCCACAATCAGACCACTTCGACGCAAGAGTCTGCACTGTCCAAGCTGGGCTGGAAGGCGGTCCAAACAATTTCCCTTTAACTCTAGATGCAGCAGCTGCGCAAGCTGGCCAATTTTCTCTGGCAAAGAAGAGATACAGTTTTGTCCCAAACACAAGGTCCGGAGCTTGGTGCATTTGAACAGGGTCTTTGGCACCACTTCCACCCTATTTCCCGTGATAGCAAAGTGCTGGAGGTTCTGCAGGAAACCCACCTCTGATGGAATAGCCACAATGGAGTTGTGACTTAAGTCCAAATATCTCAGCTTAGGTAAACTAAACAAAGATGCAGGCAAGGACTCAAGTTTGTTGTGAGAAAGATACAAGGACTCAAGGTGCTTTACTTGAACTATGGACTGTGGAATGTTTATAATCTTGTTGTGCCAAAGTTTGAGGCAGGTCAGCCTTTTTAGGTGCTGGAAGCTGATAACCTCCTCAATAGTGCGAATATTGTTGGATTTCAAATCTAACTCCTGCAGATTTGTCAAACTAAAGATGGCATGTGGTATCCTTTCCAATTCACAATTATGCAACTCAAGATCAGAAAGATTCATCATCTTTTTCAAACTATTCAATACCAAGAGCTTAGTACCATCGTTGTGTACCACAAGTTTGACCAGATGGGGGGCCAAGTCTGTTATGTTTGTTGGGACCTTAGTAAGGTTGCTCTTCAAATGTAGCATTTTCAGATGCCTCAGGTCTCTGAGCGATTCCAAGCCAATCATCTTGTTATTTTCAGAGTTCAGGTGTCCCACCAAGTAAAGCTCCCTCAAGTTCTTCAACAAGTAAACCCACTGGGGTATCTCTGCAACATCTGTAAACTTGACATGAAGGCACCGTAGGTGATCACGGAGAAAACTGAATGCAGTCTGCTCAACTTTGGCAGGGCAGTGATATAAATGAAGCTCCTGAAGGTTGATCATCTGGGAAATCTTTGCTGTTATCCGTGCTTCAGGGATTAGCTCAAGCTTCAATATCTCAAGGTCAGTGAGGTCGAATACTACATCAGGAACACCTGAGAGCATAAATAAATGGAGCTCCAACTTGTCTTGCACGTTCCGTGTCACGTGCTGCCTTAGCTTCTCGAATGTCCACTCGTGATTCAAGCTAATTTCCCGCAGTTTGTTTTCACTGACCTCTGAGAGAAAGACACCAAAGCGTTTAGAGTATAACTGGTCATATTGGTCTACCATGTGCAAGAGGAATGCAAAGTCGTTCTTTACATCTGGTATGTCACTAAAGCTGCTCTCTTCTCTCACCTTCTCGAATGAGTACTCCTTCAGAGGCCGCCTGAATAACCAGAAAAGTGTGTGAATGCATACCAAGCCATAAACACAAATGATGGCAATGTAGCTAATGAGCAGCTTTTTTAACATGAATGCCATATTATGAGTGCACTCAAATTTGGTGTAGCCAGTTAAATGCTTAACATCTGGGTTACAATCGTGCTCAAAATTAATGTATGCAACAAATGTTGTTGTATAACACAAGATCAAAATGAACTTGACCGTCTTAATTACAGTCTGCGCAACGTAGAGTTTGTAGATCAAGTCACTGTCCTCAACATGCACACGAAATTTCCTCACTTTTTCAAAAAGTGCCTTGGCTTGCTCACCATCTTTCTTGTCCAATATGGTCATGATTGGAACTTCAATGACGGGCTTTTCAGTGGAAAATTTAACACTGGATTTTCCCAGCATTGGTGTGGATGAGTTTGGACTCCCCTCCTCACTGCTGGTGGATAAATGCTTTGGTAATGAGATGCCTCCTGTCATTCTTTGCTTATTCTCCTCTGAGTCTTCACAGGCTGTCTCTGACAATGCTTTAGTGGTCCAAGGGGACTCAAAACACTTCCCCAAAATTGACACAAAATGCTCGATTTTTGAACTTGTCTTTGGATACTTGAACCAAAAGTTGCTGCTGACCATGAGGACAATTGTGTGAATGAGAGCCAGATATGGAAAGTATTTTGAATACCAGGGGAGGGCGAGATGGTAGCACATCTGGTTAACAAAGACATACTGCTGAAAGTCCATGTTTGTTTTCACCCCTGTTGGCTGAGGATTTATCATTTCAGCTGGCTGAGAGAAATGGTGGATAACTGTGTCATGCTGGTCCTTGCCCGTTGAAGGTGCAGCTGCTAATGTCACTCTGTTTCCTGCAGTACCAATGCCAGAAGTGGTTTCAGGTGGCTTCTGTGTGGTGATGGACTCCTCCCACGAATTCAGAACAGGCAAGCAAACAACCTGGTCTTTGGTTAACTGCATCGTCCCAGCAAATATGGCCACCATGAGCATTACGATGCCCAAATAATCCATGAACACATCCCACCATGGTTTCAGAATTCGATATGTTGGCTGGATGTCGTTCAGAGAAGCAACTTCTGTGAGGGAAAACATCCCTATGGGAGAGAACACAATACCACTGATTAGCATTGCACTGACATTGATATTTGGCATCGTTGTCTAATAAGCAACCGTCTATATATCCAAAGATGAACTACATTTAGTTTTAGGCACACTTCTTTTTTTTATTGCACAATTACATCGAATTACACAAATAGTTTCCTTGCGAGATTCCGTTTCTTTATTATTTTTCCAAAAAAAACAACACTCTCTGGTAACTTCTACTTTTGGGCTGCTTTTAATAGTTTTTTTGTGCATGGTCCTTAATTAACTCTCTTTAATACATAACTTTTAAACATTGAAACCAGTTGCCAGTCCTTTGGTCCAGTCCACATCTAACAGTGAGAACATTATATCTTACGGTTACATTAAAATAAAAGCATTTATAAAGGAAAGAGCAGGCTGTAAAGGCCAGCATCAGGTTCCATGAGAGCTCTCCAGCTTGCAAAAGCCTCACCAACAACATAACAGACACACACAGACAAACACAAACACATACTCTTGCTTCTGTGGTGGACTGGCCAAAAATAATATTTTTTTATGTGTAATATCAAATTCTAAAACTTGTTTTGATGAGTGAGACTCAACTTTCCCACCTCCGGGCATTAGATCAAATTAAGAGAATAACAACTATCAAATGAAAGTTTTATAAAAGCTTCACAAGCTGTTTATCTGAATCATTAGTAAAGGCATTTGTTATATGAGTAAAAGAAATATTTGATTCCCGATAGCTGGACTGAATCAACAGAAAAGAAATGCTAATTAGTTGTATAACTTATCTAGGTTCATTAGACTCCTTTTCACTGTAAGGCTAAACAATTCTTGTACTTGTTCTAATTAAATTGTTCTACTGTTTATTCATTCATTTGTTTTATGAAAATTGGATACATTTTGACCTCACATAATTACAAGCTAAACAGAAATCCATCACAGATTTTAGCACTATTCAAATTAGTACTGCAATCTTAGATGTGTTTTAAGGTAACCTTTGAAAAAGTTATTTCTGAGGGAAATGGTATCTGTATTGTGTCCAGTCCTAACAACTAATATTCCACTGAGGCACAAACGTTTGCCTGGACACAGTTTAGCTTATGAAATGTTTATATTTACATTCAGGCATTATCCAGAGGGACTTGCATTTTATCCCATTATACATCTAAGCAGTTGAGGGTTAAGGTCCTTGCTCAAGGGCTCAACAGAGACAACTTGGTGGTCATGGGATTTGAATATGTTCAAGTGAAATTTCCTTTTAACTGGAATTTTACATTGTAGTGACCTGGTCTCTTACTATTTAAAGTTTTAATGAACTCTCAAAAAAAATAAGTAAATAGAGGAGGAAGGACCTTAACTGCATAACTGTATTCAAAAGGTTATACACAAGACTGCCAACACTTCCTCTTTTTAAATCATTTAGTTTAATATGTTTGGGTTTTGTGGCAACCCTATTGCAGACACACTGGCAAAAAAGTCACCAATCGGATTTAAATAAGCATTTGATTGGATAATTACTCCAGGGGTGACTATGTTTCAGGCGACAACAATAATTTTAACCGTAACTGATCCAGTGAGTAGCTTCTCATTTCTTGTTCCAAGATACATTCTGTAATCATGGAAAAGATGTCAAATTATTGGCACTTGTTCCACCATATTAGTCACGATTTCAAGTTATCTTAATTGTTGATGAGCTTATTATGGAGCAAGGGCCTTAATTTTTCACATATTTATTGCATGCTTGGGACACCAAACTAACTCACAGTGCCTCTCATTTATCACTAGATTATACGGAAGGAATACTGCCTGGCAAATGGGCAAAGAAACATCAACTGTTCCCACAGAGTTGTTTAATCCTTCATAATACCCTGTATTTGTCCATGTTTTTGCTCTTCTTTTGACTTTTGTGTTGTGGGATGTTTATTTTGACATTTTCCATGTTTTCTGCTTCACCATTAGGTCACATGCCTTTGGTATTCTTTTAAACTAGTTGTGTTATAAAGTTTTTTGACAAACTGTACTGAAAGTAATATGGAATTATTAGTAAATAACTGCATGAATTCACTATAGAGCTATTGTGTTATTCTACGACATGCTGTTATACTGATACTCAGTGCAGATAAGCAGTAAAGGTCTTGCGCATTTTTCACACTCGGATCTACTGAAATACATGTCAAGACCTGTGTTCCACCTACAGCAGCCACATTCTTTTCCCTCACTGGACTAACTATTCAAGACAACTTTGTTCTTTGCTTCTTTTTTTTTGTAAGGTCTTGTTCTTTTTTTGTACAATTAGTTAGAAAGGCTTTGATGTCTAGACAGTTGAACATGAGGCATTTCAAGATGTCAATGGGATTTGCATGAGACTATGTCTGAATCATGTAATCAAATAACCCTCATCAACCTTCAAAAACCAGAGGGAAATGCAACATGTGCTTCAGAATGGTATAATCCAGAGGATGTTAGACAGTAGTAAACAGTTGTCCTACAACTGCTCATTAACAAATGTGTAATTAAGTGAAATTATATTGATTGCTGCGCAGAAAGAACAAAAAATAAACTGAGAGAACAAACAGAATCACCATCTACATACTGTATAGCTATCCTGAATATGAATTGCTTATAGACCATCAGAGAATCTGAACACAATATTTGAAACAAATAAATGAACAAATACATAAATAAACGTGTGTATTATGTAAAAGAAAAATTCCCTGCTCTCTAAACTCTGGGAAAATTACTTAATGTCTTGAACTTCTGCAAAGTTCATCATCTGTTTGCAGACTACTGTTTTAAAAAACCTTCTGAAGCTTCTGCAGTAATACAAGATGTCTACCATTAAAAACAAGAAAGAAAGAAAGCTCACAACTGGTCAGACGATACGTAATAGTGACACATACTTTCTGTTGCATTGTGACAACAGGGAATTGAGTCCTGACTGTTTTCCCCACTGTTTGCACAAAACACTAGCTTCATTATCAATCTCATCTACTATTAGTCTCATTCAAAGCTCAAATTCTAAGAAGCCTTGTTTAAGATAAAAAAAAAAACATGGTTTCAATATTTTGCCATATAGTTTTGCACTAACAGACTGTGATGTTTAAAAATTAGGCCTATAAAATATCATATAATAAGGGCGCACTGTATTGTAAGCAGTATTGCATTATTAGCAAATAACTGTATAAATCCACTATAGAGCTATTATGTTATTGCACGACACGCTGTTATACTGATACCCATCAAGATGATTAGGAGTGATATACTTGCAACTGTACATGCAGTACTTTATTAGTCCATGAATAAATATCTTATATTCATGCTTAACACTTCAAGCTGCTTAAAGTTACATAGAAAGAGTAAAGTTAAAAATGCTTTTTAATTCTTGATTAACAGCAAAGCCTTGCTGATCTTTTAAATTAAAGTTCAATTAAAAATTCAAAAATATAGATTCAGAAAATGAACCCATCATCCAGTATTGATAATGAGCAGTGGACTTGCTTAACATGCTCAACCTTTAGCTGATATAACGTGAAACACAAAACTTTTTTGTGCCTCCTAAATTAGTCTCCTCAGACAACCTGACTTTACAAAATTAAAAGCAGACCATGCAAGATAAAATCTAACTGCGTGTTGTTTCTTGCTCAGACCTGTTAGCTTCTAATAAAAATTCCTGGGTTGTATGGGAATGCAATGTTGCTCTAAAAATCACTTCCTGGCCCCTAACTGAGCCATTTTTAAATGATTCATCTAGCATCCAATGTGATCCAGAACAACTCACTTTTACATCATTATTATAAATATTTCAGTCATCAATGCAGTTGACAGTTTATCTTGCCAATTTTACTGCTTTCATCACACAATAAAGAGAACTACAGGGTCATCTTCTTTAAGAAGAATTGATGACAGCATATCTACATCTATAGAGCTACATCCATCAGAAACTGATAATCATACTATGTTTTCAGGTGTGCAGAGCTTACAGAGACCTGAAGATCAACATAGGAAATCACATTATCTGTGGCAGCATTATGTAACAGCTTTAACCGCTTCATGGTGTTGACCACACTGTGTTGTAACCACATGGGAGTGTGTAGACGTGGTACATTGTTTAACACATGGGTTCTCTCTCTCTTAACTAGGTCACTGACTGCAAAAGATTTACTGATTTGCTGAATCGTTTATGGCTGTTTAAAGTGACACAAACGGCAACCAAAAGCAGCCGTTTATGTGCAAGCAGGCCGTTTAAACCAGACCTGTGAATGAAGAAGTCAAGCACTCAGAGGAAGATGATGTATGTATGACAGTTTTCAAGCAACCAGTGTGTTCATGTCGATGTAGAATATCTGGGATGACAAGAAATTAACTGTATGGTAATTCTACTCACTCACTTATTAGTCTAATTGAATTAATCATCTATACCGCTTTATCTGTATACAGGGTTGCGGGGGAGCCCTGGAGTCTACCCCAGGTGACTTACAGCACGAGGCGAGATACGCTATTGACAGGGGTGCCAATCCATCGCAGGGAACACACATATGCACACACCAGGCAGCTTTGGAACGCCAATTACACACAATTGACTCAGGTAAATATATGTGAATAAATTAATTGATTCAAGAAAGTCTGGCTCGCGATCTCCGTTTCAGTTCATCCCAGAGGTGCGTGATGGGGTTGAGATAAGGGTTCTGTGCGGGCCAGTCACGTTCTTCCACATCAAATTCATCAAAGCATGTCTTTATAGTGCTTGCTTTGTGGATTCGGGCACAATCATGTTGGAATAGAAAGAAAAAAAACTGTTGCAACAAAGTTGGAAGCATAGCATTGTCCAAGATGACTAAGACTGCCCTTCACTGGGGATAACTGACTGAAACCTGAATTCAATAATTAACCAGTTTGGACAAATTCTTGTGTTCATATAGTGTGTGTGTGTGTGTGTGTGTGTGTGTGTGTGTGTGTGTGTGTGTGTGTGTGTCTGTTTATTTGTTGCATTGATTGTGTGTGTGGGTACTACTTAAAATTCCAGTTTGAACTGCTCTGTGTTCCACCACTAGCTAACAGCCTGCCTGAGGATCTCTGTAAGAACAAGTGCTGGAAAGGCATGCAGGTGTTCAGTCTCGGGTTTCCCACCTACCTCACACAGCTTCAGACTTCACACCGCTTTCCAAGAAAGAAAAAAAAAATACATTTGGAAGAAATCCAGTGAAAACTGTTTAATGACATGAAAACGGCGTACTTACTGCATCCTAGAGCGTAGTCTGCTTATGAGCCACCATCCACTATCTCCTTTCCATCTTGACGCTGTGACAATGCTGCGCAACGTAACGCACAGTGCTGTCCTTCCCTGTCCTCATTATTAAGGTGAAGGGGGGGAAACGAACGGGGGGGAAAAGATGGACGTTTTTCCTTCCCTAGTTTTATAAAGACGACAGAGTCGCTTCCATGATGGACACGAACACCTTGTCGCGTCCTCTTGTCTTCATGCAGCAGTCAGTACTAACCAGTCTGCACCAGTTTGCCGCCGCCTCCGCTACTCCTTCCTCCAGCCCCTCTCTGACCAATCGTTGAATAATCCTAAACTACCTCACATTTCTAACAGCCTCAAAATCTTGCACAGTCCCACCAGCATGAACATGTCGATAAAACAAAGCGCAGTCTTTAATAAATAATAATAATAATTTAATTAAACAATTTATGGTTAGAATCAGGAAGTCTAGCAGAGGAGGCGCTTAAGTTTACTAAATCCGGGATGAAGTACAAACGGCACCTGATAGCACATCGAGTGCGCTACGTAAACTTCCGAATGGTCTATTTCACGGACTATGGAGTGCGCCTAGGTAGGGAGTAAGGAGTTATTCAGTATTCAGCCCCGGTACTCGGCTTAAAAAATGTTAAAAAGACATGTCATGGTTTAGGCTTGTTATTCATCTTTTTTTTCTTTTTTTTTTTACAGTGAGTGTGACGTTAAATATCGGAATATGGCATTCGTGACACTATAAGACACGTTTATTATCCAATATTATACATTAATTGAAAATTTAAATTAAAGGTCACGAGTGCCAATCCTGTTAATTAATAACTAATACTGTGGTAATATTTATATAACCTAGTTAACTGTTTAAGCAAAGACTTATAGAGATTATTAAATTAGATTATTTTTTGTTGAGGTGATATTACTTTAGAAACCCTAACTTTAGTTATGCATCCATATCCTTCTAGGACCGTCAGTAGTCCAACTAGGGACCGTGGAGGCCAATGGTGACCATTGTATTTATTCCCATTTTACAACCATAGTGGTCAACAGTCACACTACTGGCAATTTGGAAACGTCAATTAGCCTAATCTGCATGTCTTTGGACTGAGGAAGCCGGAGAACCCGGAGGAATCCCACCAAGCACATGGAGAGCATTCAAACAATGCAGATGCAGAGAAGGGAATTGAACCCGGACCGTGAAGGTGCAAGGCAACAGTGATAAGGACTAAGCCACCGTGCCGCCAAATTCAATTATATACCAATATTAATCATTTTTACACACACACACACACACACACACACACACACACATATATATACATATACAGTGGAGTTTCATTATTACATCTAGACTAACCATGAATGACCAAAATGGGCAGTAAAGCACGAGTTAGGCAAACATTACTAACAAGAACCCTGTCCGTGACAGGTGTTTTTCAGGTATTTTCACCAGGACATCAGGATTTTCATTTAGTAATCAATAAGTAAATAAAAAAGAACCAGAGCTTTTATCAGAGCAGATAAACAATAAGCAAGAAAAGAATAGCTTATTTATTATAATTATGACTTTGATTATGGTACCATTAA
This sequence comes from Clarias platycephalus, assembly GCA_030068275.1. Classification (NCBI taxonomy): domain Eukaryota; kingdom Metazoa; phylum Chordata; class Actinopteri; order Siluriformes; family Clariidae; genus Clarias; species Clarias platycephalus. The sequence goes on along the minus strand of JAQQZT010000037.1, from coordinate 13,104,637 downwards.
CTACCCATTTTTCAAGTTAGAAAATATTTAAACCAACAATGTAATTATTTACAAAATAATTAACAAAAAGAAGGAAGTAGTCAAGAAATACACATCAAGGAAATGGATCCAGAATGCTTTTATTATCTGTAAAGAGGTTAAAAATGAGTAATAAAGGCGTGACTGGGTGGGAGAAGCAATAGAGTGATCAGTGAATCATCATTGGAAACAGTGATGATTAGTGATTCGATGGGGCCAGTGATGATCAGTGATTGATCACTAAAAAAGAAATGGCTCTTAATGGTTTGCCACTGAGACTAGGAGGTGAATATTGATTGGTCATTACTAAAAGTAATGATCAGTGATTGGTTGTTGATGATCATGGCAATTGATTGGCAACGATGATCAGTTACTTGACATTGGGAACATAGGCTTGCACAAATGCAACTCAGGCTTGTGTACGATGCGTTCGCTAAAGGTTGCTAGATGTCAAAGTTGCTAAGTTGGTAACACAGAGCAGCTCTGTAGTTGAACACATACACATTAAATATTACATATATAAGTGACTAATAGGTAAATAGTGAAGGCAAGCAACTAATATATAAAGTTCAGATTAATGTTACTGACTCACTCATCTTCTATACCACTTTATCCTGTATTCAGGGTCGCGGGGCCCTGGAGCCTATCCCAGGAGGCTTAGGGCACGCGCAGGGTACACCCTGGACAGAGTGCCAATCCATCGCAGGGCACACACATACACACACTCACGGCAATTTGGGAATGCCAATTAGCCTAACCCGCATATCTTTGGACTGCCGGAGGAAACCCAAGCACCGGGAGAACATGCAAACTCCATGGACAGAGACGGGACTTGAGCCTGGCTGGGAATCGAACCCCGACCCTGGAGGTGCAAGGCGACAGGGCTAACCACTATACCACCGTGCCGCCAGATCAATGTTAATTGAGTAAACATATTACATCAGTCAAGTAAGTAATATTAATCCACAGCTAATTTTGCTATAATTAATTATAGTTTTCAAACTGAAATGTCCAACCTCTGATTAGGCAAAACTAAAGAAAATATTTCCTCTATTTGCAACCTAATTCAAGTTGGGAAAGGGTCCTTAATCAACATATGACATCATGTCAACATACCTTTTCACAATGGAGCATCACATCACCACTGTCCCTGAGTTTATAATTATATTTTACTTTAGATCAATCAACATAGACACACTAGATGGTCAAACCTATAATATCTAACATACAGTTCACTCTTTATGAAATGAAATAGGTCATAAATTCATGACCACTAATGCTAACTAAGCAGCTTATTAATAAGTAAACATGCTTTCTGTGGTGCATTCATGTTTTTTTCCTCATTATGTTGTTTGAATGTACTTAGCTGAAAAATGACCCAGATCTGAGGTCAGACTTTCCTTGTACAAGTCAATTTCAGGATTACTCCACCCACTTCAATGGGCTGTGTGGGTGGGAGAAACGTCATTACTCCCTCCCTTGTCAATCCTTTGGAACACTAACTAATCATGTGTGTATGTGTGTGGGCTCATCTGTGTGGACGAAGGCAGTTAGACAATACATCGAACTTGAGTAGTAAGCTTGATAAAGTCATTGAATCAAGATGAATGTATACCAAATGTCATACACTGTATATGTACAATGTACCATGTATACAGTATCAGTCAAAAGTTTGCATGAACCTTCTAATTATTTATTTATTTTTGTTAAGTGATTTATTTTCTACATTATAGAACAAATACTGGATATTTAAAAACTATGGAATTATGCAATAAAGTGACAACAACAACAGACAGGTGTTATTTTAGGACGAGAAGGTCAGCTGTTCTGGAATAGTTCTTGCAAGAACAGTGTTGTCAATTGCATTTGCAAAACCCATAAAGCACCATAATGAAACTGGCTTCATGAAGACCTCATTTCCATCCCAGGAAAGCAAGACCAAAACTTACCTCTGCTCCAGAAAAGTTCATTAAGAAATACCAGCCTCATACATCACAAATTAACAGCACCTCAGATTAGAGTCGTTATGAAGGCTTTACAGAGCATAAGTAGCAGACATCTCAATATTAAAGGCGATTATTGCATATTTTGGATGCCTTCAGCATTGTTTTACAATTTAGAAAGAGCATGGAATTTGAAGGTATGTCCAAACGTTTGACAGGTTGTGTAACATAACATGCTAACTAACTATGCAGCAACCTTTATGCTACTTGTAACAGTTCACTTCTATTCTGAAATTAATTTAACTGCTGGATACTTTCTTAGCAGGCTTTTATTTCACAAAGAAATAAAACACAAAAGGTGCACCTTGGCATCATTAACCATCAGACTATATACTGTAAATATACATTTTTATGATAGGTGTATGCAATATGCCCAACCGTCCCAGCTTGGTGGAGCTGATCAAGAGCTGAACTGCTGATCAGTAACCCAGGGCCTTAACCTGCTGCCCCAGACTGTTAATCTAAAACTGATAGTCTGACTGTCAATGCCGTTTGGTTATCGTCACATGAACTGAATATAAATACACCTATTCCTGGGATTTCACAGTTTGTCAGAGAATGTACCAAAACAAAACCAAGGAGCTTTGAAAACTAGTCGAAGAAATCCCACAGAACACCATTAAATCCATTATTTAAATATTCATAGAAATAATATGACAACCATAACAATGTGTATGAGATACCATCTACCAGAAGTAACCAGGCAAGGAAGACACTAGTCAAAGTTTATATGTGAACCTAAATTGATGGTGGTGCAGCAGGTACTGTAGCACTGCCACCTCATAGTTCCAGTGTGTGTGTGGCATTCTTCAGGGTTTCTTTTACATTCCTTGATTTCCTTCCACCTCAACACATGCCACATACCAGTAGGTAGCTAGATCTGGTAAGTTGTAAATCTAAGGTGTAAATGAGTGTATGTGTGCACAGGGCACTGTCATTGACATGGCATCCAGGGTGGGCATGGTGCCCTGTGATAGGTTTCCCATAAATGGTGAATTACCTTTTCAGTTTTTTTTTTTTTTTTGGATGGGCAAGAGATTTATAATTGTCCTGACTAGCATAAAGTGGTTACTGGGGCTTCTGAGTGGAGCAACTGAAAAGTATTCTCCATTTGTTACAAGACTGTGAGTTTGAATCCTGATGATCAATAGAGCTGCGCAAGTGGGAGCGACGGCACATCTTTCCTGACAATCATCTGTCCTTTTCCCTGGTGAGCTGCTAAAGCAGAGGACAAACATGTCTTGCCTTTGTATACTGGAACATAATAGACTCTTCTATTGAATAATGAATTAACAATGGGGTGTCATGTCTTCAACACTAAGAATTGTAAGTGGGCTTGGGTAGATATGTGTGCAAAATGAAGAAACATATTTCTTAAAGGATTATAAAAAATGTATAATGCTGAGTCATTTTTTTAAGTGGACATATTTGGACAGTTTAGAGCTGGTCAGCTTTTTGTGCAGTTTGGGTGACCAGTTGCCTGGGAACTTGAAGAACACAAAGAACAGAGGACAAAAAAACAAGGATCTTAAGCTCACTGTCTAACGGTTTGAGCGGAACAGATCTTGACAATGTGAATCACACATTCCAGCTCTAAAGCTGCTGTGCTGGCAAACTCTGAGCGCACACGGAGACATCTCAGCTTATACTGTTAGAACAGTCAGGATTGAGCCAGTTCTAACTAGATAAAGTACAAATGATCTAGCGGTGGTTTGAGCCTGTTTGGGAAATGGGATCTTTGTCGATGTTTGCATGCGAGTGTGTTTTCAAAGGCTACACAAAGGATTTTTGGTAATAGCAACAATGAATGTCTGCTCAGGTACACAGTATTGCATGCAGTGAGTGTTTACCCTTGAGTAACCCGTGATGTATACTTTTCTTTGACTCTAGCTCGTTTTTGTGAACACAGCTGTCTGTTATAAAGGCATACATTTTCCTACGACTCATTTAAATACTGCTTTGTTATTTATGATCCATGGCTACTTCTGGTGATACACATTCACAATTGTTTGAGTTTATAAACGTGGCCATGATAACTGAGTGTTTAAAAAGCAGTTCATGCATGATAAGAGCTGATAAAGTTGGACATGTTGTCAACAATTGGCTTTAATCAGATGTGAAAGCTGTTAACTAGAAGCTGTAAGCAAACAAAAGAAAGATAACCAGATTAAACATACCTGAAGATGAGCAAACTGTTATGTATCATGATTCTTTTTGTCTGGCAATTCATGTGTAGCCACACTAAGTCCAATTATTATTATTTTATATACGATTTCCGTCTCTGTGTGCATGGAGTTTGCATGTTTTCCCTGTGTGGACCCTTGGTGGGTTTCCTCCAACAGTCCAAAGACATGCAGATTAGGCTAATTTGCGTTCCCAAATTGCCCGTAGTGTGACAGTGGGTATGTGTCTGTGTGCCCTGCGATGGTCCAGGGTGTACCCCGCCTTGTGCCCCAAGTCTCCTGGGATAGGCTCCAACAAGGATATTTATAAAACCGTGATACAGTGGCAGACTGGCCATCTGGAGCACCGGGAGCTTTCCCGGTGGGCCGCTGGCCAATGTGGGCCTGCCCAGTCAGTACGCAAATATATTTGAAAAATGACGGAAACCATAATATCGCATCTCTTTTCTATGCACATGCACATTTCTATGCATTGTACAGGCGCTGCTGGCAAATGGAGTGTGTGTTTGTGTGTATGCCAATGTATTGCCCTCCCTCCTTCCTAATTAGTTTGGTCTATTCCATACGTGTTCTGAAACACCCCCTTTCACTTCTAATTTACAGAGGGAGCGATATTGATCCTTTTTCGGTACAGCGAATTTCTCTGAGCAAATAAATTCATAATAATTACTATCACACGCTAATGCTGCTACCGATTTTATTCCAGCTTAACTGTTCAGTTTGATAGCCATCCTTTTCACTCGGCTCGGGTAGAGAAGGGGAGACGTGTAGGTCATCATCAGGCACTGGTTCATCAGCACTGACCCTGCTGCACAGTCAGCATGCACTGATGAGCGGTAACACTGCATCAATATGAGTTGTCTTTATTGTCTCTATATGTTTATATGTTTTCCTTTGTTTCTTTGTTTTTGAAATATGACCCAATATATGTTCACTGATACTTTAAATAATGTGTTTAAATAGCATATATTTCATATATTAAGTAGTGTTAGAAATTAATCTCCACATTAATGAGCCAAATGTATTATGATGTGGGATGTGGTGGGCTGCTGTGGGCCATGAAGTCCAGGGCCCCTTTTTGGTCCCAGCCCACACCTGGATACCGTGATGCCTACAGAATTGCAATGCAAATAGGAACAGGACTTTGGTATTGTAATAATATCGTATCAGTGGTCCCAATAATATGTGCTCTGTTTATATTCAGTGCAGAATAACTGTTGCTCCCCTATGTTTTTACAATCACATGACCCCCAGGTCTGAAATGTTTTTCAGTTCTTCTCAAGGTTAAACACCTCTCCCTCATCAAACTGAATGACTCTCTGGTTCATTGGTCATGCTTGAAGAGAATTGCAGTGTTTTAGATCCAAGTACTGAATCATTTACTAGTACACACTGACTGAGGTGCTTTGCTTTAACTACACCCAGTCATAGACAATCCTCTTTTGCATGCAAAGGCATGAAATCTTTAGCACATTGAGGAATCTGGCTGTACTCTTTCATTATTTAAGCCCTCTTTCCAAAAAAGGTAAGAAGGCACAGGAGGCATGCATTCACAGCATGATGAGCACACTGCACCAGCATGTAATATCTTGGCATTACACCATCAGGAAAAAGGAAATATAAAACCTAACCTTTTGTTCCCTTAAGCACAAAAACAAAAAAACAAATACAGCCTTTCAGTAATAATGGTGGTCAGTACAGTCCGGTTATGTACCTTAGATAAATAGAATATAGAATAGAGTAGCATAAGGAAGAAATGCATTCACTTTCCCACATTATAAGACAGATATGTAAAATGTGTATATGTAGATCATATCTGTATGATCTGTTGACATTTTATGCATATTTTGTTTTTGCCAAAATAACAAAAGTGTTTTATTTATTTGTTTATTTTATATTTTTAGGATCAGAAAATATGTATCGATATGACGTTTTTCCAGATGTTTCAACTTCCTTAGTTTTTGCTTGTGAATTCTGTTCTAGTCCACATATTTTTAGCTGTGTCATGGAACTGGAATGGGCAGTGCATAACTTTATTCAGTGCTCAGTGAATCATTACGGTATGGATTTGGAGGCCTGCACTGATGATTACAGTTAAGGTCAGCAGTTTACATACACATAAGCTACACACATTTAATTGTACCATATATTGTCTGTGCTAAATCAGTTAGTGAATCTGCTTTAGGTTAGTTGAAAAAAAAAAAAAAAATGCTACAAGGCTTTCACACATGCCTAAAAGTGATCCCAAACCCCCCAAAAATTCAGGGAGATGGAGTTTGTCAAAATTCTGTACAGCTTGTTGTGCTGTGGAAAAATAAATAGTTTTATGAGCTGATATTTTTTTTTCTTCTACTCTCCTACTTCCTATTACACATTTCTGTGTGGTACATTTACATTGTCGCAAAGCAGCTTTACACAATCAAAAGAATTATTTAAGTTTGTATGAAATGCGTACAACTACTGTACAGCATGATGGGTGTGTATTGGTCAAATCAGTGTGTCATCTTATGAAAGACCCATCAGTGCTCAGGTCAAAGTTGAAGCAAATCTCAGGGGAAACAGTAAATACGTTTAGTGAATCTGGTGCGAAACTGTCAGTGGGTTTACAGTATATGTTATTCCTGTGAGAATTAATGGTACTGTCTAGTCATGACATCATCAAGAGACATCACTGCTAAGTACAGTTACGCACACACTCATCACCTATACTGCTTTATCCTGTATACAAGGACGTGGGGGCCTATTCCAAGAGACTAAGGGCACAAGGAGGGGTATATCCTGGCTGGGGTTCCAGTCCATCATAAGGCACACACACACTCATTCACACACTACGGGCAATTTGAGACCGCCAATTAGCCTAATCTGCATGTCTTTGGAATGTGGGAGGAAACCAGAGTACCCAGAGTAAACCCACCAAGCATGGGGAGAACATCTGAAGCAGTAATATCACCACCTGCTAAGAGAGGGAGAGTGGGAGTGTGCGAAACACAGAGAGAGAGAAGGAGAGACAAACAGAGAGGAAAACAGAGAAAGTGCTGGAGAGGGCAAGAGAGAGAGAGAATTTCTTCCTATGACTTGAAGGCTACAGTGAGCTAATACATGTTCAGTATTTTTGATTCTTAAGTTAATTTTAAGGGAAAGTATGTTTGTACCTTTACTCAAGAACCAGATTTGTGTACTTTGCCCACCACTGTTTTGCAGACTTTATAGATGTCTAATAGACTATATAGGTCTCTTTATAGCGTATTGCAGAGTCTAAAAATATGCTTTTTCTTCTGCTCAAACACAGGTTATTTAACTAATCTGTTCAGTGGTTGCATTTAGGTTTTGGTGAATTACAAACTGTGCTGGACACTGGCCCTCCAGGCCTGCAGAGCCCTACACCAATAGATACTACAATACGTATGATGAGTTTTACTAAAGTGCACAGAAGCATCATAGCTTCTGTAGACAAAGGTATCAAAAACACAGGTATCTAGGTCACCGAGTGGAAAAATCGTAAGTCTTCACTTGACAAGTCTTCACCATTCATAGTCTCCACACAAATTGTAAGGTGTAGCAGGTACCTTGAAAGTAAGTAGTGTCAGTACACAGACAGTATGAGGTTGGTCGCATTTGCAGTGGAGTTGTAGGTGATCGTGAGAACATCACACTATTTCACAGGTAATGCACAGCCAATTTTTTGCTGATTTAAGGCATGTGACGTCTCAGAGACAGGTGACCAAAAACAAGAAGAATTTTAAATACGGCCTACACAATGGGAATATTGAAAGTTTGGATTTTTTTTTTCACCACAGTCACAATAAAAGCTTGCAAAAAATATTTTCAAAGCCATCCAGCACAATCCAGTTCCACTGTTATACTTTTCAGTAATTTGACAATTGCGCTTTTATTTAATCCAGACTTTAAACCTGAGAGAGGTGAAGACACGTTAATAAAAGAGAAAAGAGCTTCTCTCTCATACATGCATAAAGTAATCCAATGTACTTTTGTTAGTCAGGTATATGAATGCAAATGAATGACGATTTGCTCGAGAGAAAAAAAAGCATGAACTGCACATTTAAATGTCTGGTTTCATTTTAAGGCTAAATACATTAACAAATTTACAGCAGACAAAAAAAAAAAAAAAAAAAAAAACTTAGCTTTGCTTTTTGTAAAAAAAAAAATACAGACATGACAGGTGGGGCGCAATGAAGGGGGGGAAATTAGTGGAAGATTTTAGAAAAGTACCTATTCTAATTCATGCTTTTCTTTATTGCCAATGAAGAGCGTACTCTCAAAACTAAACAACACACAAAGAAATGGATCATTAATACAAGTAAATTAAAATAACATCAGTTGGGGGCCGGGAGAAAAAGTGGAACCA
>JAQQZT010000037.1:13077051-13091426 GCA_030068275.1 Clarias platycephalus | reverse complement strand
TAAATAAAACTGGTGTGTGTGATTTATTTAATTTAATTATGTGATAGGCAATTTAATAGTGTGTAATAATGAGTATTGGAACTCAAAACTAATAATAATCAACATTGAAAAAAAAATTATTCATTTATCTCAAAATTCAACAGTGGTGCTGTACATTTTTTATATGCGCTTCTGAGTGTGCAATTGAAATCTACTTAATAAACACCTTAATTCCACATGAAAATTTAGTTCGTTCATCTCAAAATTCAACAGATTGATAATTTAGATATACTGTATTTGCATATGGGCAGTGGTGGCTCAATCTTTAAAGGCTATGGGTTACTAAGTTACTTATCAGAACGTCAGGGGTTCAAGCCCCAGCACCACCAAGTTGCCTTTGTTAACCCCTTGCTTCAGGGGCGCTGTATCCTGGCTGATCCTGCGCTCTGACCCCGGCTTCCTAATTGCAATATGCAAAAAAAAAATTTATGTCACTGTGCTGTAAGGTACATGTAACAAGTAATTGAATCATTACTAATATACACACACACACACACACACATACAGTGTGTGTATATGTATATATATTAATGTTAATTAAATATTAATTAATATTAATGGTTTCTTAACTGCATTAATATATCCCCCAAGGATAACTTTTGGTAATACCATTATAGCTGTTCATTAAATGACCAAACCCACATTTCAGATACCAAGGTTATTAGACAGATTTTCAAAGACAAAATGCATGCACAGAATGTTCTGTAATTTTATTTTTTTGTGTTAAACAAATCTTTCTGCACAGGAAAAAAGAAAGTTAAAACTACAGCAAGCATGAGTATAAAATTTTACAGTAAAACAGTGCAAAGGCAATTACGAGAGTCCATGTTAAATGATTTTTAATAGGCACACTTTTCCAGCTCTGAAACAAATTCATAAAAGTCTAGCTAACTAATCTAAAGCTTAAAGAAAAAAAATATAAAACAAGTAGCGCTAAAATTTTTGGTTCTAGCTGAATACCTGATGTGTAAGCTTCAGGGAGGTAGCGGCACAAAAAAAAAAAACAAAAAAAAAACAAGCACTGAAAACCTATTCTTGAGGAGTGAATGCAAACAAATATCACTGTAGAAAAAGATTGTACAAGCCAGAAGAGCGAAATTGGAACGCTTTTATCAGTCAAGCTATCAAACACTTATCAACAATACTATATAAAATTTGTAAATAAAGAAACAGCTTATAATAGCATGAAGTGTGACTCATGTATCTTTATAGGAGGTATATTTTGACAGGAGTTCCTTCAGCTCGTCAAGAACATCAGTAAAACTCTAAAACACTGATGCAAAAAGAAAAGAACTAGACAGATTACCTGAGAACAATTAAGTAATTGTGGTGACACCATTTACTCTCACCTAACGCCGAAATCCTTCACACACTCCAGTGACCCAACAAGTAGCCTACATAATTCAAGAAAGCAGTACTATTTCTATACAAGTACATTTCGATAAAATTTCTACACTTGGTACACACATACTATACACATGCTAAATGTTGTTGAATTAGATGACGGCTTGTTAATGTTTCAGTGCAAATTGTTATAGTGTTGTAGTAGCAGAGGTGGCAGAATTTTAGTAGACTTTAAAGAACATTTTCTTTATATTCCCACAAATACCCCATTTGTTGGTGGATAAGATTGGGGAGGAGGGCAATACAAAAGTCTGTCGTCCCCACTCTAACATTAAGCAACTGGTTTAATGTACAGGCTCTCAAGACTGATGACTGTGAACATTGTCCTCGCAGATAAAGTCGGCATAAAGAGAAATTCCAAACTACCAGAATCAACTATTTTGGCTTGGTTTACTCTTCAGTGAAATAACTTTTCCTCAATAATTTTATCTGCGTATGGTTTCTTTTTATGTGAGAAGAAAAAAAAACTTTGATTTATCATCACAAATGCTACAAACATATTGCGCATTGCAGGACCTCTGCAGTAGCCTCGTATTCCATTCTGCTTTAATTACTGAGCCACTTGCTCACTGAAATTAGTTTAGTGTAAAAAAACAATTACGCATTTAACAGGGTAGGATCCAAGGGAAAGCAATGCGACAGATCTGGCTTAAACACAGTATACGACCAATGTAAAAAAATAAAGCCCTTCTCCATTGATCACCCCTGTCAGCAACTATAAAGAGGTTGCAAAGGTCATTTAATCTTTACAGAGGCAAATACCGCAGTTTGGTAGGCTAGCATGGTTCATTTAAACCTTCACATAGATAATAAAATCCTCACGATTATTAGTAATATAATACATGCAATTCGAGAACTTTCTGTGAATACACATCAACACTGAAATCTTTATTCTTTGATATAGTAAAGATTTCTAGATTACCTAATAAGGTGCTTATATAAATGAAGGATCTACTGTAATTTTTCTTCCAACATCCACTGTCAGGTACAACACTAAGTTCTACTTCAAAGATTCCTTTATTATTTATTAATAAGATTAAAACAAGCATTTAAAAGCATGTAGTCACCTGTAAACGTCAAAAAGTTGAGTGTGATACCGGTTCAGTTAAAAAATAATTAGTAATGCTGCCTTTGTTTTAAACATTTGAGGAACTTTACCAAAAGGTAAGACAGATCACTCAGCTTTCATGATATCCCTGACGTCTGAAGGCAGAGTGTCAAACAGGGTGTCTTCTACCACAAGGCCACTGCGCATCAAAGCCTGACAGCTGCCAAGCTCAGCGGGCAAAACTTCAAAATGATTGCCCTTTAACTCCAAATAAGTCAGTGAAGCCAGGTAGGAAATCTTTGGTGAGAGCACGGAGAGCATGTTCCTCCCGAGCTTGAGGGTCTTCAGCTTCTTGCAGAAGAAGAGTTCATCTGGGAGGTTCTCGATTTTGTTGCTAGAGAGGGAGAAGTACTGAAGGCTCTGGAGAACTCCTACCTCTGGAGGAATGAAGCTGATGTCATTAAAGGAAAGGTCAAGATACCGTAGCTTGTTGCACAGAAACAGATGTGAAGGCAAAATCTCAATCTTATTGTGACTAAAATAGAGTCGTTCCAGACTGCCCAGCTTCTTGATGTGCTCAGGGATGTGAGTGATTGCATTGTGCCACAGCTTTAAGCAAGTGAGTTTCCGAAGGTGCTGGAAGCTGATGATCTCCTCAACAGAGCGTAAGCTGTTCTCCTTCAGGTCCAGCTCCTGCAGGTGGGTCAGACTGAAGATGGCATGTGGAATGCGTTCAAGGTCACAATGAACCAGCTCAAGCTCTATAAGATGCACCATTTTTTTCAGGTTGTTGAGCATGACCAGCTTGGTGCCGTCGTTGTGCACGTACAGGCGCTGCAGGTGGCTAGACACATCCACAATCGACTGGGGGATCTTCGTAAGGTTGCTTTTGAGTGTCAAGGTCTTAAGGGACTTGAGGTCACGTAGAGAGTCCAGGGTTATGTTCTTTGACGCATCTGGACTCAGAGATCCATTAAGATGGAGTTCCTCCAAGTTTCTGAGGCTGTAGAGCCACAGAGGAAGCTCACGGTTGTCATCAAACTTCACACGCAGAACCTTAAGGTTTTCCTTCAGGTAAGAAAGGGCTCCTGTGTGGATTTTTAGAGCACACTGGTGCAGAGAAAGCTCCTGAAGATCTTCCAGCTGGGAAATGGATGCAGGGATCGTGACATTATTAATAATCTCCAATTTTAACGATTGCAGCTCGGTGACCTCAAAGACTGTATCTGGAAGCCCTGAAAGCATGAAGAGCTGAAGCTCCAGCCGGTCGCTGGCATTGCTCTGTAGCTTTTGGCGAAGTTTGTCCACTGTCCACTCATGGTTTAGGTTAAGTTGTTTTAGCTTGTTTTCACTAACCTCAGACAGAAACACTGCAAACCTCTTGGAATAGAGTGGATCATATTGGTCAATCAAGTGCAACATAAAAGCGAAATCATTTTTGACATCAGGAATGTCATCGATTCCAGTTTCCTGGCGCACATATTCAAAAGAATACTCTTTCAGGGAACGGTAGAAAAGCCAGTATGATGTATAAAGGCACGTTAATCCATAGACAATCACGAAACACAAATAGCAGTAGCAGAGTTTGGAGAAGAGATGGGCCATGGTGTGATTGCACAAAAACTTTTTGTAGCCAGTCATATTCTCTACGTCTGCTTCGCACTGGACAGTAATTCTAACCTTCGACACCAGAAGACTGTTGTAGGCAACAATAAGAACAAACTTGATCACTTTGATAACAGTCTGTCGAACATACATGAGGTACAACAAATCCCCTTCCTCCACGTGAAGTCTGAACTTTTTCACCTTCTCAAACAATGCTTTGGCTTGTTCTCCTTCCTTCTTGTCAAGTGCACTCGCTGTTGGTTTGTCCACTACAATCCTTTCAGGGATCGATCTCAGTGATTGGGTTTTCTCCAGGTTACCTTCTTCAGTGGAAACATTAAGGTTTGATTTACTTGCACTGTTCTTTTTGTGGTCTTTCTCCTCTGGACTCTCTCCTGACACCTCAGACAGTGCCCTCGTAGTCCATGGAGAATCAAAACATTTGCCCAATATGGAGATGAAGTGTTCAATTTTTGAGCTTGATCCAGGAAACTTAAACCAGAAATTACTGCACACCATGAACACAAGGGTGTGTATGAGCACCAGGTAAGGAAAATACTTGGCATACCAATGCAGAGCTTTTTCATAGCACAGCTGGTTTACAAAGCTGTACTGCTGCAAATCCAGGTTGGTTTTGAGTCCCTTCATCTCATAGGATACAGGCACTGGGGAGACAGGTGGAAGAGAGGAATTGGTCGGGTCCCTCATGAGCGCCGTCTGGTTTAGTGAAGGCACCGTTTTGTTCGGGGCATACACAGTTTGAGGAAGACATATGATTTTGTCCTGCATTACCTGAAATGGTAATGGAGAAACTATGTCAATATTAAAACATTATAAGCCAGTATGATTGAGTTTCACTTTGATGTATGGATTTTCTAATGTCTTTCAAGCACTTAAATCCCTGTGCGGTTCTACTTCTGGAAAGATAAAATAAAAATAAGAAACATCTATTAAAGCATAAGGATATGTTTTCCTCCCAAACTAAAAAGCCAAATTGTACAAAAATGAGATCAGCTAATTAAATAAAATGATTTGGAGCATGGGATGGTCACGTTCTATTTTAGTATATTGACATCAGTGTGATTCAAACAGGAAATGAGTGGTTATGCTCATGACTCCAGGAGACTCCAGGGGGAGACATGCTCAAATATTTTAGCAAAAAAAAAAAAAAAAAAACTCAGAGCAGCTCATTTATGGCTATTGGTTTGGTTAAGAAATTACTAATTGGAATTAATGCCATGAATCTGAAGCATGTCCCCCCCCCCCCCCCAGCCCTTTATTGTGAAAGTCTTATGTCTTGTAGTTGAATGACAATCTGCTTTGTGTGAGACACCCTGTCTGGAGTTTCTTTCATAACAAAGGGCACAATCAGCTGATGAATAGAGAGAAAAAGACCCAGGAGAACCAGACTCCTCAATAACCCCTTGGGGCAAAGATCAACAGCATTGTGTCCATGGCTTGTTTCTGTTTACAGTGCATTTCACTCATCAGCTCTGAAAGAACTCATAAAACCTGCATAATGTGCTCCAGGACCACTCAATCAGCCTCAAACCACACAGCCTTTTAGCGGAACTGGGTGCTCTTTTTTTTTTCTTCTATTTATAAAGGGCGATACATGATGGCAGGAAAAAAAAAACTTAATTAGAGAGGCAACAACTGTCATTATTTTCCAAGCTTTGGGATGCAAACTCATGTAAATAACCTAGCGCTATTTCCAAGCTTTCCACAAGCTGAGCATGGGGTGGATATTCCCACCCACATCCAACTGATCTAATCAAAGCTGTTTGTTTAATCTAAATGATTATTAGGGTCATACACAGGAACTTAGATAAAGAAACAGACCAGACACATGACTGCCTAGAGGTGGAGAAAGAAGGCAGAGTGCAGGAGAAACTAAATTTTTACAAGCAGGGCTGTGCCTGGGAGGGAGGAGCCTATCCGTGTTTGTGTGCGCCTGCTGGAATTGCTTCTCCTTCCTGTAAGCAAAGTAACACTCCCCTATTAAGAACACATCAGGCAACAGTGGTCTGTCTGTGCACAGATGGCGCTGGAGTGACCGGACTGTGGTGTGGGGGCGTTTACTTTCCACTCTCTGCACAAGAGAAAGGCTGTGCTGCTCTGTCTGAAGTCACGTTGTCTGTTTACTTTCAATCTGCAAAGAATGTCTTAATTGCCCTTCATTTAAGTCTCTCATGCAATGAATCCCAAACAGAGCTAAATTCTCTGCAAGGAAAGGAGTGGGAGTCGCATTCAAATGATATCCAAATGCTGAGCGCAGACATGCAAGACGAAACGCCTGGCACTAACCTGCAGTGTGCATCCAAACACACCGATCATGAGCATGACCACTGAGAGATATTCGGCGAAGACATCCCACCACGGCTTTAGGACTCGGAATGCCGGCTGCTGTTCCGTGAACTGACGGAATTCCGTGACCGGAATCATTTTCCTGCAGAGACACAGTGAGGAAACATGAGCTCAGATTAACGGACTTGAACTACATCAGGGTTGGTAGTTCATTTCTGCAAGTTGCTATCTTGATGGGAGCTCATTTTTTTTTAAGCAAGGATCATTCAGTTATGACTAAGGCGTATCATGTTTCAGCATAAATACAACAGGAAGGAAGACTGGAATACCAGCCTATCATGAATAACCGCCCTTGAACTGCCCTGATGGCCCTGTAAATGCATTTTCCTGAAACAGCCCCCCATGTTTTGTATCACAGAGTCCAATTCAATCACATGCTGCTTGTATTTCACATCCTTGCACAGCAACATTCTGTGTAGAGCACCTGAGCCACAACAGCTTGTTCTGTACTAATAATCAGGGTTAACTCAAAGATTACTAATTATTTACCAACAAATCAAGTGTTCGGTTGATGAGCTAAGACTCCAGTTTGAAATAACCTGGCATGAAATAGTAGCAAAGGTGCCAACATTACTAACAAGAAAATCTTTGCATGCAGAGGGGAAACAAATCAACATATTAGCTCATGTTTTTCAAATCTACACCAAGAAATGAGAAAACAGCTAGGCAAAATCTGGTGGGGTCACCATTTCCCAGTAAGCAGTGCCACACAGTTTATTGTACAGCTCACTGTCCCACTCACTCATTGCATATTGGTTCACGAGACAGCGGCTCATGAATTCACAATACTAAGGCAGCACAAAGTGACAGCTACTTCATTAAATGTGCACCTGCCATATCCCATGCTTTCTTCTTGCCTTCAGTGAACTGACTTTTCTGCTGGATGAAATTTCTTCACAACTGACCTGTGCTTTAGCTGGAAAAAAGCGTTGTTTTTCTAAAACCACTGCCTCACAAAAGTGTAAATGCTACAGCTACATATGAAGGCAACTCTGTGGTATCTTTATCACATGAGTGATATGAATATGCTTGTATTTTATTATTTTTTTGCTATTGTGATCAACTGAATGGCTACTATTTCAGCTGGATGTTATGTTGTCAGTATATCTACAGATTCAGATGTCTACAGACTCCAATTCAGAATTAAAAATAGATTTAAACTAACAAATGACAGACTGTCCAATAAAATATGCACTATATTAAGGCGAGATCGCCGCAGTGTGTGTGTGTGTATATTATATATATTTATTTATTTATTCTGATTGCTTGCATTTGAGGTGATAAAATGTTGTTGTTCCTTTATAAACCATACAGACAGTGTGCTCTAAATTATTCATAAATTGGCAGGCAGCACAACACCCAGTACGGTACAAGCAATTTGTTTGTTTAGAATTGTAACAAAATCTACAGAAAATTTATAATAATAATAATAATATCAAACTGGGATATTTATAAAAATGTATATAAATTTACAATCATAATACAGAACAAATAAGTACCTTGGTGTCATTATTATATCGTATCCCTCGTAAATCCCATTCCTAATATAAATTAGTTCACTGCATGTAAGTAAATAAAGCTGTTACTTAATCCTTGTTTCATTTTCCTCCAGTTCTCTATTAAATAGTTTATTTCCAGTCAAACACTGAATGATTTTTTAAAAAGTTATATAAAAGTCAACCACTTTTTACATGTTCCAACGTATGTGCAAACATCCGTAAAAACTAAATGTCACGAATGCATATCATGCAAATACATTAAAAAAAAGGCAATCACCTTATAGTTGCACACTCTCTTAGCTTTTCGCTAAATTTTCTCTGATTAACCAACATACCAAGATGAGCTCAAAAAAAGAAAAGGAAAAAAAAAAAAAAAAAAATCACAAGTAGCTGGCATATGCTTCACATACTGATTCAATTGCACATCTGGCTGCATTTTAGGAGTGTCTGACTGAACCTAATGCAAGTGCTCTTTAGTCATAAGTTCAGTTATATTCCCTCCATCTCATCATAACAACACATATCCTCTTTTGAATTGATGAATTATTGACGCCGGCGCTATCCTGCTCCCTGCACTTGGTACTTCAGAAAAGCACTTTGTGGTTCTGTCTTACAAGCATTCGGCAGGGACACAACAAGAAACAGACCACAATGGCGTCTCAATCCAGCGGTATCACTTTTTGTCATCTTTATAAAGATGAGGCGTCTTTAAATAGGGTTATGTCTCTACACTGTAGGTGAATGATCCATAATTCCTGTATAGTCTTTACACATGACCAAGTAGAGCAACTATTTAAAGCAAAACTGTCATGGCGATTGTCAACAATGTTAGAATTTGGCCTGCACAATTTGTTTAAAAGAATATCTACATACAGTATTTTAACACATATTGTGACTATGCTTTAACATGCAACTATTAAAAGTGCCATTTTGTATTTAAACATATCTAGGCTAACAGCAGATAATTGGACAAATTATCCCATTAAGTGGTTGTTTTCCAATATTTAATCTGCAAAAATTTACTAAGAAACGAAACAAATGTCTAAATTATAGACAAACTCTACATAAAAAGTCCTGACTATATGTAACAGGTGTATTTGATCTGTAATAAACTTCAACCTTTTGTAATTGCACAGGTTATATTGCAATTAGATTTTTATGCAATATTCTGCACTAGTCAGAATTATAAACATTTGCACAAAAAAGAAGCTGCCTATTCTTATAAAATAGTGGCATAAACTACCGTAAAAAATAAGTCAGGTAATATATGCAAATGTTATATACAAATTTACTATTGGCACATGTCCAGAGATAACATCTGTGAAGGTCTAAAAGATATCTATAATTCAAGGTTCCAAATGTTTAGCATTTTCAAAGTAATATGATCAATAAAGTAAAAACAAATCAATCAAAAGAGTGCCACGATTATGTTCAATGCATGTGTGGTTCATTAAAAATGATTTTTTTTACAGGGATGGAGGATGGAACTATACAACTCTGCGAGATGACTCTCAGTGCCAATTGTTTAAAGTGTTTTATTATTATTATTATTGTAAATTAAGGACTTGTGAAGAGGTTACAGTTAAGACTTGTTTAGACTGCACAAAATATGCATCTTTAAAATCTAAGCTCATGAATGTGACAATATCTCTCCAAGCCTAAGACCTCCTCTGAATCCTGTTTACTGTGCTTCGGAATAAACATTTCTGCCACACTAAGCACGCAACAGGCCCTGTGAAATGCTGCACAACCAAATATTTCTCTCACGCTCTCTTTCTGTCATTCTTTCTCTCTCTCTTTCATACACACACGCACACACATCCCTTATTTAGCTTGGACAGCCAACACACGATAACAATAATATTTTATACCGTGAAAGGCTAGCAAAGTGTCCGCAAAAAGATCAACCCATTAATTATTCTCGGGTGATTACTAAGAGGGCAGTGTTTCTTGGGTAAAAACAGTAACAAATTTAGACACTGTGTATTCCTCTTTTAAACATGTTTCAAGGGTGTTCCCAAAAAATGATGCAGCACACCAGCTGTGTTAAATCTAGTAAATTTGTACTCTTTGAATATGCATGGCAACACGTCTGAAAGTCTAGAGGTGATGTGCTGGCGAAGTCTGACTATGATTATCTTAACAGGCTACAATTATGGTAAAGGGTAATGATGCAGACGTATGAGGAAAACAGACATGAGGAACGGCTGGCTTCACGGATAAATTTTTTTTAAATAACTACACTGGACACTGATCGGCTGGAAGGAGGACACAGCTGTTTACACATACCTACATACTTCAAATTCAAATTCAAGATGGATTTCCTAAGGGACTTACATTAGGCGTTGGAAATGCAAATCTTCAGGATTTTTGTTTGTTTGTCTTGGTAAATCTTCATAGGCTGCTCGTTGGTCTGTGAGAATACACCAAGCTCGAGCATCAAGGATCTGGAAAGCTTTACACTTCTTTATTCTCCTGTCGGTCCCTTTCCTGGCAGGAAATGAGTCTGTTCTCGCACATGGGTGGTGGAAAGGGGAAAAAAAAAAAAAAAAAAGTAAGAAGACAATGTGTCTCTGAATCACCTACAGGATATAATGCTCTGCTGTGGATGGATCATTTCAAACAATAGGTTTTAAAAGAAGACTTTAAATCTCGTCCTTGACATTCTCTTTTAGGGCATCTATTGTGTGTAAGCACAATGTGCACATTTATGAGCTGAGATAGTTTACCCACACACACACACACACACACACACACACTGGGCAGATGTGGAGAGATATCAAACACGTTTACTTACATTACAGAGGTTTTAGTAAAAGCCCTGGCCTCTGGTAACACAACCGTGGCTTCTCTCTCTCTCTCTCTCTCTCTCTCTCTCTCTTTATATTAACAAACACATCACACTTCTCGTATTTTCCACTACGTATTATTGTTCAACCCCAGTAGGCTGACAAGCTGGCCCAGTGAGACTCACACACACACACACACATTATATATATCATATATATATATATATATATATACCATTAACATAATGAAACGCTGCGCGTGCCACTTGACTGAAGCACGTTTTCTCTGATGAATGGTTTGCTCCTGGCGCGCGCGACACGCACCAAAACAAACTTCAAACCTTCATATACATCAAAAAAAACGCTTATTTCTGAATATACGCGATGGTTAAAGCATGTCGTTTTTTTTATATAGTAGTTTAGACATGAAAAAACGCGATTGAAAACAAGTGAGATAAGCACTTACCCCGAAAATGGAAGCGCACGCGCGTGTTTTTGAGGGATAAATGAAAGAGGGAGGCAGCATGTCCTTGGGACTGCAGTATAGACCTCTGTTTCTCTCTCCCTCCCTCTCCTTTTCTCTCTCTCTCTCTCTCTCGTCCTGCTCAAATCACAAAGCTGCAGTGACCCCCGCCGCCGCCGGAGGCTGTCATCAAACCCAACGTTTTGTCTTTAATACCAACTTTGCTTTTTTATTATTATTATTATTATTTCCTTGAACGTGTTTTCTTTCGTACATTTTCTGTGCATCCTGTCTACGCGGAAGAACTGCATCAAATTCGCTCTAATGACGTCATCAGTGGTATTCACCATAAACCTTAGCCTAAACTTTGGCCGTTTTGTAGCATAGTGGAAAATGTTCATCCATTCAGGTATTCATTGATCACACTGAATGGGACACACACCCACACCCATTGACACCCCTGGTCAATACAGCGTAGCCATTCCATCTATGGGGGGTTACAGTGAGGTCAATGGAAACCCAAGCAGACATCCAGTATGGAGAACTTAAACACAAACAGTCCATCCATCTATCCATCTAGAAACCTCTGTAGTCCAACTAGGGACCATGGAGGCCAATGATGACCATTGTATTTATTCCCATTTGTACAACCATGGTAGGACCTCTGTTCAACATTCGCACACTACGGGCGATTTGGAAATGCCAATTAGCCTAATCTGCATGTTTTTGGACTGTGGGATAAACCCAGAGGAAATCCACCAAGCACAAGGAGAACATGCAAACTCCATGCGGGGAATCGAACCCAGAACCTGCAAGGGGACAGTGCTGACAACTACACCACCTTGCTGTCACACACAAACAGTAAACACCAACCAAACCAGGAAACCTTGCTAGAAAGGTGCACCACCATGCCATCGTGTAAGGATACAGAATACCAATAGTGCACTTCATGCACATAATGTGGAACAGGGAGTAGAACACTTTCAGAATGAGGTTCAGTGTTACCTAGGTCATCAACAGTTACAAACAAACAAACAAATAAATAAATAAATAAATAACACTGAATTGTTATGCCCACCAATGTCCTCAGTGGTAAATATAAATTAATTTCTCCTTAGAGAAAGGTTTAACCTTATCAATGGTCCTATGTATTTCTGTTAACTACCAAATTTTTTAAATAGATCTTTGTCTTTAATACCAACTTTGCTTTTTTATTATTATTATTATTATTTCCTTGAACGTGTTTTCTTTCGTACATTTTCTGTGCATCCTGTCTACGCGGAAGAACTGCATCAAATTCGCTCTAATGACGTCATCAGTGGTATTCACCATAAACCTTAGCCTAAACTTTGGCCGTTTTGTAGCATAGTGGAAAATGTTCATCCATTCAGGTATTCATTGATCACACTGAATGGGACACACACCCACACCCATTGACACCCCTGGTCAATACAGCGTAGCCATTCCATCTATGGGGGGTTACAGTGAGGTCAATGGAAACCCAAGCAGACATCCAGTATGGAGAACTTAAACACAAACAGTCCATCCATCTATCCATCTAGAAACCTCTGTAGTCCAACTAGGGACCATGGAGGCCAATGATGACCATTGTATTTATTCCCATTTGTACAACCATGGTAGGACCTCTGTTCAACATTCGCACACTACGGGCGATTTGGAAATGCCAATTAGCCTAATCTGCATGTTTTTGGACTGTGGGATAAACCCAGAGGAAATCCACCAAGCACAAGGAGAACATGCAAACTCCATGCGGGGAATCGAACCCAGAACCTGCAAGGGGACAGTGCTGACAACTACACCACCTTGCTGTCACACACAAACAGTAAACACCAACCAAACCAGGAAACCTTGCTAGAAAGGTGCACCACCATGCCATCGTGTAAGGATACAGAATACCAATAGTGCACTTCATGCACATAATGTGGAACAGGGAGTAGAACACTTTCAGAATGAGGTTCAGTGTTACCTAGGTCATCAACAGTTACAAACAAACAAACAAATAAATAAATAAATAAATAACACTGAATTGTTATGCCCACCAATGTCCTCAGTGGTAAATATAAATTAATTTCTCCTTAGAGAAAGGTTTAACCTTATCAATGGTCCTATGTATTTCTGTTAACTACCAAATTTTTTAAATACATTTATTATAAGAATTAGACAGAGTCCCTCTTTCTCTTCTGAAGACCTTCGTTCCATGCTTCTTTCATCTCTTTAGGATCAGCTCATTCACTAAAAGTCCATTTTGTTTGAGATTCTGCCATTCCTCTAGTGTAGCAGTTTTTTTCCTTGCCCGTGTTTTCTTTCGTACTCTTTTTTTTGTGCAATCTGCATAAAGCGAAAGAACTGCATCAAATGACTGTAATTCGCTCTAATTAGTGTTCCTCACCATAAACCTTGGCCTACGTTTTGGCCATTTTGTAGCAGGAGTATCTTGAACATTTCTCTGTTCATGAGTGAGAGGACATACATCCATTCAAGTATTCATTGATCTCACTGTATGGGACATACACACTTATTCACTTACACTCACACACCTATTGGCATCTACTGTATGACCAATACAGCATTGCCACTCTACCTATCAGCATGTTTTTTGGAGGTCAATGGAAACCAATGCAGACACAGGAAAAACACACACTGATCAGACATAACATTATGACCATCTGCCTGATATTGAGTAGGTCCCCCTTCTGAAACCAAAACAGTGACGCACTTTGTGTGTGTATTCTGAATTTAGCCTTTTCTGCAATTTGAGCTACAGTAGCTCTTTTATTGGATTGGACTATGTGGGCCAGCTGTCACTCGTCATGTGCATCAATGAGCTTTAGTCACCCATGACCCTGCCACTGGTTCACCAGTTTTCCTTCCTTGGATCACTATTGATAATTCCTGACCACTGGACCAGGAACATCCAGAAACATTTTGGAGTTGCTCTGATACAGTCGTCTAGCCATAATAATTTGTCAAAGTCGATCAAATCCTTGCGCTAGCCCCTTTTTTTTTCAAGAACAAAATGTTCACTTGCCAACTAATATATCCCATAAGTTGTGATGGCTAGATAACTACAGTGGTGTGAAAAACTATTTGCCCCCCTCCTGATTTCTTATTCTTTTGCATGTTTGTCACACAAAATGTTT
>JAQQZT010000037.1:13046569-13076951 GCA_030068275.1 Clarias platycephalus | reverse complement strand
TTGAAACAGGTGTGGCAGTAATCAGGCCTGGGGGTGACTACAGAAATTGAACTCAGGTGTGATAAACCACAGTTAAGGTATTTTTTAACAAGGGGGGCAATTACTTTTTCACACAGGGCCATGTAGGTTTGCATTTCTTTTCTCCCTAAATAATAAAACCCCTCATTTAAAAACTGCATTTTGTGTTTCCTTGTGTTATCTTTGACTAATAGTTAAATGTGTTTGATGATCAGAAACATTTTGTGTGGCAAACGTGCAAAAGAATAAGAAATCAGGAGGGGGGCAAATAGTTTTTCACACCACTGTAGGTCAGAACATCTCCAAAATCTCTTGAGAGATGTTGCCAGTTTGCAGTGGTCAGAACTTATCCAAAGTGGTCCTGTAACAATGTGATAGCCGGCCAAGGTTCTCTGATGCACATGGGGAATCCTGTGTAGTCCGATCCAATAGAAGAGCTACTGTAGCTCAAATAGCTGAAAATGATAATGATGGTTCCAATAGAAAGGTGTCAGAACACACAGTGCATTGCAGAAAGTGGAGCTACTCAATATTAGACAGGTGGTCATAATGTTATGGCTGATTGGTGTGAACGCAAATAGTAACCCAAACAAACCCAGAAATCTTGCTGCAAAGGCGCTTGCTGCACCACCATGCCATCATGTACTAATATAGAATATCCATAATACAATTGTGCGGAATAAGGATTAGGGTTACATTTCCAACACTTTCAGAATTATGATCAGTCTTACTTGTTTTATCAACTGTTATAATAATAATAATAATAATAATAATAATAATAATATGACTGAAGACAACTTCCATAAATGTTAAATGGTAATTAAACATCTCATTACAGAAAGGTTCAAAGTATCAGTGGTGTGTTCCTGTTAACTACCACATTTGTATTAGAATTAATTCCACTACTGTGAGAAAAAAACACACAACAATCACATTTGAGAATTCCATAGTGCTATAAATGTAAATGCAGCATATTAAAAAGTAATTGAAGCTGACTTTTATTTGCAGTCCAACCGGTGCACAATGGACTACTTTTCCCAAAATCTTTCCGTGTACAGTTAAATAGAAGTAGAGAACTCATACTGTATATCAGAGCAAAGATTGCTGTAGCAAATTTGCTTACAATTAACTTTTTCACAACATAACTCATAAATGCTTTCAAAATGTTCTGTCTTTTTGAAAATGGCTAGTGTTTAATAAACACTTATAATTTAATAAACACTTATAATAATATAATTCATAATATAATATATTCATAATATATCATTTTATGGCAAAAACTGTATTTAGTTAACAGAATGACTAAGTGTGTATAATGTAATTGATTTTGGGTTTACTATAGCATTTAAGTGCAAAGGTGTCAGATTAAATAAGAATGGAGAGCTTTGTGATTGTCTGAAAAAAAATAAAGAAATGTATTGCTGTATTGACATCTGTATTGTCCATCCATCAATTTAATAAATCCAATAAACACAATATAATCAGTTTAGTTTTACATAGTGAGTGAATGTGCAAATAAAAGTGAAACAAGTTACCATGGTGGAGAAAGTCAGATTTATAATGCACTCACATGTTGGTTAGTCTGTTGTCTCTGGATTCTGTTTTAGATTATTGGGTTATAACCATGTGAATTAGCTGCACCATTAGTCTGTATGTCCACACAGTCCCTCTCTGTCTTCTGAAAACCTCCTTTCATGTCCCTTTCATCTCTCACAGATCAGCTGATCCACTAAAATCTCCATTTGGTTTGAGATTCTGGCATCTCTCTTGTTTAGCAGGTAGAGTCTCCATATACTTCCCCTCAGGCCCATCAGAGTAAAGGGTGTCGACTCATTCACTTGCTCTCAACTGTACTTAGGCTATTATGGTCTAGAATCAGGTTACTGTAATGTCTTGCATTCAAGGAGTCCATTTGGAAGACCATTAATCTGTAAGGAACAAAAGATGAAATTTCCTTAATGCTACACTCGTTAGACATATACTGTGATATATTATTGATATAAATAACTGCTGTTACTGCAGTGTAACTCTTCAGGTACATGCTGAAATCAGAAAAACTATGCAAAATTCTTAGTGTAGACAATCATGGAGATGTCTAATCAGGTGTTTCTAATGCACAAAGCAATTATTTTAGTGTGCTAGCCTTTATCCATCTATTCATCTGCAGATTCTTTTATTTAAAATCCTCAAAACATTTAAGATCAAGCCTTCTATGACTTTAACCTCATGTTAATAGTACACCTAGTACAAATTTCATATGCTCTTAATCAATCTCAAGTTGATTGTTGGGTGGCACCTCAGTGGATTGGACATTTCTGTCCGGGACATCCTGTGGGTGCTGGATTGGTTGGGATCTCAGGATTTTGGAGGCTGGTTCGGCGGCCTTGTGCTCTTTGCCTGTCAAGCCCCCTGCATGCCAAGCTGTGGTGCACTGGGTGTTCTGGAGCCGTTCTACTGTGCCCAGCGGTTTTTGGCAAGTTGTGCTGCATTGACTTTTCTGTGGGATCAGACCAAACCAACTAGCCTTTGCTCCTCACAGGCATAAATGAGTCTTGGATGCTCATGATCCTGCCACCAGTTTCCTGGTATGCAGTTGAAGTGTTAATGTTAGGGCTAATTGGTGTACAGTACAGCATGAAGAAGCTACAGCCATAACACAATTTCAATGGCATTCATGTGGACACTACGTAGACACACACCACCTAACTAAACATTACTGCAGACCAAGTACACCGCTTATTGACAACAATATTCCCTGATGGCATTGGGCTCGTTCAGCAGGATAATGCACCCTGCCACACAGTAATGGTTTAAGAAACATGACAAGTGTTCATCGACTTAGCCTTCGAATTATCCATCTGATCTTAATCAGATCTTAGTCGGTTTGAGCATCTGTGAAATGGAGTCCGTCCCTACCATGCAATTTATAGGGGTTAAATTATCTGCTGCTAACATTTTGGCGCGACACACCTGTCTGGATGGGGCAGAGCTGTTTTCAATGCACAAGGGGAATCTACACAATATTAAGCAGGTGCCTATATTGTATGTCAAAACTGATGGGTGTACAGTATATGGTTGCAAGTCAAGCTTGCAGCTGTATCTGTGATACTACTGCTTACAATGTATTAAGAACAACATCTGCAAATCATCTTCTTATCTTCTCTGCAGTAGCCTGAGCAAGAAAATCACAATGTTACATTGACAGAAACGGGCAGAAAACTTTTACCATCCACATTCCTTTTTATTGAAGGCTGCCAAATGCATTCAGCATACCCTCATCTCAACAGAGAGCAATTTTCACAATTCAGTGCTGACTGGAAGCCAATTAAAAATTAAGTACCACAGAGAAAATGAAATTCTGAAGCATTATGAATTCCTTTTAATTTTGATGAATAGACCCTAAAGGCCAGCAAGCTGGGATAATCCATTAGATCTTGCCCTTCAGGATTTATATGTATTTAATCCATAAATAAATCAGAGTTGTAATAAATCCTGCATAAAAAAGAAAGTAGGCAATTTAACTATGAAGAATCAAATTAAGAACTGTTAATGTCATTACAATAACTGCAAAAATTTCAGTAGATTAAAATGGAAACAATCTCAAACTTAAAAGATAATGCCATTGATAGACATTAAAAAACAAAAGAACAAGACCTTCCTTTCACATTCACCAGGTTTAAGAAAAGTTTAATGTTTTAAACTTAACATGGAAGATATGGATATAATAAATGATGGTGTCAAGATTACAAAATGCAATGCAGTTGTATGACGCAGCTATATGAAGTGCATAGACTTGACTCGGCTATATTAGCAATAAAGATAACAAACATAATGGTATCAATGGTGATATTAACATGATAGCCAAGGCTGTGGAAGTACAGAGGAATCCAAATGTCGAGAGAAAATTATTCTATTTTAAATTATTTTCTTATTTAATACAACAATTTTCATTACAAAATTTGTAGATCTGAGCGGACCATACGGACTGTGATATAGCTCATCATGTTAAGCATGTCTTGTCCCAGCTCCTCAATTACCAGCTCTACATAAAGAAAGAAAAATGTAAATTCCCTGTGATTACCATCTCATCCCACCTTCACAATCGCTTGAATTCTCACAATGTAAAAATGTGCTGAATATTTTTCACAATTTCACTCAAAAATTATTTACCTCAAGAACACAAATTAGTTTGTAACAAAACATATATTTTGCAAATATATGAATTTCATTGAAAAGGCGTCCAAAAACACCTTATTGCATCTTTCTGTTAATCAGACAATAAAGTTAAACTACCATCTGGGCAAAATGGCACTTGCCGTGAATTAGCTAAATGTGTTAGATAAAAATTTTAATAATATTCAAGCCAAATAATTGAATGTTTACAGGGTGTTACTATCTGTAACTACTGACGTTTAGTTGTTTTTTCATATTTATCATGATCTTCAGCAATATTTGTAATTAAAAAGGTTTCATTTGCAACCAATCTTAGACCTTGTTACCTTTTAATCTGCTACGAATATGGCTTACTATACAAAACGTCTAGGTTCAGGGGTAGCTCAGTGGTTAAGACATTGTATTATAGTTTAGAAGATCCTAGGTTCAAAGCCCACTACCTCCACTATTAGGCCCTTAACCCTCAACTGCTCAGAAGTGTAGTGAGATAAAAAATTTAAGTTCTGGATAAGGGTATCTATAAATAAAATAATATTATTGCAAGTTTTCTGTATTTACATTGCCACAAACACAGTTGCAATCTTGTTTATCAAGTATGTACAAAATTATTACAGTTTTTGTAGTAGCTGGATTTATACACAACTTTCTTACTGATATAACCAACACAATATTGACCTAATATTTTAACATTTGTAACTTGAAACGCAGAAAATGCAGAAAATATTTTCCATTTGTTTGTAATGTTTTTGGCATTTTGCATGTCAAAGTTGATTTATCTCATTTTGCAGTGAAAGCCACCAGTCACAAACACACACTTAAACAAAGACTCTTTGCAAAGTAACACTACCTCACCTACCACACCTTACTTTTTGTATGTTGACATTCTGGTTCATTTGCCATGTTTTGGATTTCAAATTTGCATATTATATTCTGTCTGCCTGCTTATGTTAATGGTTTTTCATCGGACTTTAGAACTGTCAACCTGTGCCACTTTTATTAATATTGCAACCAGCAGTTTCATGAAACAGCATGAAACAGTGGAAGACGTTTAAACTGAAAATGATAGCACAGAATATTATTCTTTAACAAAATAAACCTTGAATACCATTGAATGTTGTTCTTTTAGCTGCTCCCATTAAGGGGTCGCTACAGCAAGCCATCTGATCTGCATACAACTTGGCACAGGTTTTACACCAGATACCCCCTCCTGACACAAACATTCTACCCAGAGTTGGGATTAACACTAAGAATGCCCCAGTAGGTGCAAATCAAACCTATGCCCTCTGCAGGAGAAGTGAGAAGCCTCAGAAGAGGAGTTCTGCACAGCAATTTAAAGTTATTTCTGCCTAATTTGGCAAGTGCAAGGAACCGAACAACTTTAATAAGGGTGAACTTTAGGGTTGCAAAGAATGACAACCAGTGAAATGGTGACATGGTCATGGGCACTCAGGGCTCACTGATGTGTGTGAGGAGTTATGGCTAGCCTTTCTCATCTGATCCCACAGAAGAGCTACTAAAATGTCATGCTGGCTGTGAGTCAGAGATGTCAGAACACACAGTATACATTGCAGCTTGCTGCATTTGGGTCCGTTTAGGTACAGACTGGTCAGAGTCACCATCTTGACCTACTGTACAGAAATGATTACAATGTGCATGTGGTCATCAGAAATGGATCATAGAGCAATGGAAGAAGATGACCTGATCTGAGGAATCAAGTTTTTTTTTTTCCCACGTCTTGTGGATGGCCACCCAGGGAAGAAGGCAAGCTGGCAGAGGCAGTGTCATGCTCTGGGAATAACTTGGGCCCTGGCTTTCATGTGGATGTTACTCTGAATTGTACCACCTACCTAAACACTGTTGAAGACCAAATAAATCTGTTCATGGTATTGGTATTCACTAATGGAAGTGGCTCTTTCAGTAGGACAATAAGCCCTGCCACACTGCAAAACAAATATTCAGGAATGGTTTGAGGATCCTGCCAGAAAGGTCAATGTGTAAGCTGCAAGCTGGGGACCTTGCAACTTACAGGTCTTAAAGGATCTGCTGCTAATGTCTTGGTGCCAGATATTACAACACACCGTTAGAGGTCTTGTGGAGTCCCTGCCTCTACAGGTTTTTTCCCTCTTCGCAATAGCTTGAATAAGATTAGATGGACATATTGGGTCTAGGTCTGCGGTAATTCTACAAAAGAGTCAATTATCTGAGCTAACAGCATTCAAAGTTCATACATCTATCAAGGATTTGTCAGTAGAATCAGAAATGCTAGTATTATCTACAGTGTTTTGTTTAAATTCCACTGTTAGTTTCACAAGACCAAGATACAAGATAGAGTCACGATGGATCTGGAGCCTATCCCAAAGAATTGGTGAGGCAGGAATGCATATCCGTAGCCAACATCGACACAGTGAGCGCATGTGAAACTCCACTGACAGTAACTTAATCTCAGGATTGACCCAGGGACTCCAGAGCTGCCAGGTGGCCAAGGAAGATACACATGATCAGAAAAGAGGCTGATATAAGTCATAACAGAAATTAAGTTCTCATTGGTGTTCCAAAAACCTGTTATGTAACTATAAAGGTTTGAAACATATAATGTATTGTTCATTAATAAATAAATAAAAATATAATCCTTGGCAAATTGCTTGAAGTACAAGTATAATGAAACCCTTTGGATCTGTGCAAATGTGATAAAATATTTCATTTCTGGGTGACATGAAACAATATTTTGAGATGTATCAAATGTCCTAGGCATGGGTTATTTTCCTGTATTAGTCATACTTGTCTTATCTCTTTTTAAATACGACTCTTTATTTCAGAGTCACCATGTTGACCTACTGTACAGAAAGTGATTACAATGTGCATGTGGTCATCAGAACTGGATCATAGAGCAATGGAAGAAGATGACCTGGTCTGAGGAATAACATTTTTGTATATTATGTTTAAATGATAGTCATGTAACTTAATTGTTTTGTATCAGAACTGTTTTTCTAAATTTACAGGTAGTTTTGTAAAGAATTTCTCAGGCTTGCAAATCCTGAGGCTGGGGTTATTGTCCCTACAGTATCCCCTTAAGAGTGATAATAGTCTGTTTTTCATTCTGTTGTGAAAAACAATTTAATACCATTGGCCGTTGTAACTTTGAATATAAAGGGTTGCATTTTGGTTTCCTCGTGGGAAACCAGCTTTTGGCAAGCCTTTTTATGAGATCAGTTAATTATGCCTCAGTGCAGAACTTAAGGCTGGTCTGGTCCATGCTGCGCTTAACATGATGCAGAGTTTAACTTTGGAATGTTTTCAGATTTTAACAGAAGTGTTAAGTAAGAAATTGCTCCTGTATTTCCTCCTCTGCCTGCCAATTGTTTCCATCACCCCTTCTTATCCCAAGGGTTTAACTTTGAAGTTTTATTATTAATATAACAAAACTCATTGTCGTCATCTCGTCATCAATACTGCTTTATCCTGTGTACAGTGGGAGCCTGGAGCCTATCCCAGGAGCCAATGCATCCCAAGGCATACACATAACCACTTTCACACGCTCGTTCACACACTATGGGCAATTAGGGAATGCCAGTTAGCCTAATCTGCATGTCTTTGGATTGTGGAAAGAAACCAGCCACCCCGCCAAGAACGGGGAGAACATGGTGGGAACTGAACCTAGATCCTGGAAGTGCGAGGCGACAGTGCTAAAACACATTTGTTATACACAATTATACGTTTATTTATTTGTACATTAAGGGTCAAGAGTACCAATCCCATTAATTAACAAGTAATATTGTTGTAAATACATTTTAGTGGCCTAGTTAAATATTTAAGCAAACAAACAAAAAAACATCGACTTATAGATGCATTTAACTTCTTGTTGAGATTATATTACATTAGAAACCCTAACTTCAACTATTGTATTTCCATTTTACTATGGTGGTGGGGCCTCTGGTCAACATTCACACACTATGGGCAATTTGGCAACGCCAGTTAGCATAGTGCATGTCTTTGGATTGTGAGAGGAAATCTGAGCTCCATGAAGTTTGCATGTTCACCCACCAAGCACAGGGTGAACATGCAAAGTTCATGCACACAGACCACAAGGGGGGTGGGGGGGGAATCGAACACAGGCCCTTTAGGGACAAGGCGTCAAGGGCTAACCACTAAGCCACTGCCACAAGACATATAATAAATACCTTCACAAAAGTCTAGATCTAGGTGGGATTCTACAGCAGTGCCACGCTTAAAATCATTCAGGTCTTCAGTATAACTCATTCTACTGCCATCATTTGCCTGAGAAGGTCGCAAGGTCGCATGCCTACGTGCATTTTTTTGCAAGCATACTTTTGGCCATATAGTATAATATGTATAATGTAAAAAATATTGCGAGCAATTTCATCATATTTTTAGGATTACGCAGGGGCAATTGCACAGGCTTTAGTTTAAAGACTGTACTGTATGATAATCTTTGATAAACGTTTGAAAGCCCTGAGGCGCGCGCTAGGGGGCGCACTCGAACCCAACACCTCCAAAAGTTAAATTTGAAGTACTGCAGTATATAAACTGCCGTGCACTGTGCACACAATCTTATTTTGTTACCAGTTGCGATCCAGAGTCAATCAGATTCTTAAATTATAAGAAAAGCTTTTTGGATTGTACCCTCCATCTGCAGAGCGCTCCTGGATTGATCTGTATGTAAGGATATTTATGCATACATAAATTTTTTCTCTATTGTTGTTGTTTTTTCTTGAAAATATAAGGCTGAAAAACTTTTTGGGCCAATTTATATAATGTAGTCTATTTTCATAAGCGCGTCCATGACGTGCCTGGATTTATTAAAAACCAGTGTCTAGTCCGGGAATTCTACCTGCGATCATTTTAGCTACCTGGTTATATACAGTACAATAATGAATAAAAACGGGGAAATTGGAAGAAACTGTTCTTTCGCAATGCTTTTGCCACCGAAGAGCTAGGTCGTTGAACTGGAAAGGACTTGTTACTGGGAGTTGTAGTTTTTTTTTTTTTTTAACGAATAAAAAACGCATGAAACCAATCGAAATTCACTTCCGGCATCAAATTGACGTCATCATGGTTAAGTAAAATAAACTCTCTGTCTGTTCAGTTAAATCCGTTGTTTAATTTAAATTTCATTCATTTGTATAAAATATATTTTTTTCAAATTAGTTTTCAGTTTTTAATCGTATTAAATGGAACGCGCATTTTAAACCAGGACAAACGAGGTCACGTCGAATCTTGCGCTTGCGAAACATAAGATAGAGTTTTCACCAAGCAGGATCTGGGTAAGTGCAGTGCAGTGAGGTCTTAGTGTTGTTTAATAAACTTGAGTTGTTTGCGGTTTGCTTTTTAAATCGTTAATAAAGCCAGTGTTACTTTGAGTTCATATTCAGTTCACATTCAGTGCTAGATTGTTACAAGTGAGTGAATGAATAAGCAATAAGAAGTGCTGAGACAGTGGAATGCTCCTAACCCATGTTGGTTGAGTTATTGAGTTATTCAGTAATGTATTGTAAACAGTATGATTTACTTATTAAAGCATGCAGAAATCGGTCATTCATTCATCTTGGTTACTCGCATCATCCTGATCTGAGGTGTGTTGGATTCTGAGCGTATCCCAGGAACAACAGTTATGAGCTGGAAATATACCCTGCATTGTATATCTCAGCTCGGGACATCATCACACATTTACACATACACATACAAGGAGTTATTTAACATGAGCCAATCCACCAACTAGTTTGTTCTTGGGGGGGGGGAAAGGAGGAAAGCAGGAATCTCTAAGGAAATCCACTTAAATATGATGAGAACATGCAGAAAGCTCAAGATTTGAATCAGGAACCCTGAAGCTGTGGGGTGACTGGAGATGTGGATAATAATTAATAATAAAAATAATTTTGATTTCAATTAAAATAAATTTGAAATATACACTACAAATCAAAAGTTTTGACTTATAAGTTTCTACATTTTCTAATTCTAATTTTTTCTAATGGTCGTTCCTGATTTTTTAAAATTTATTTATTTCATTCTACACTGTAAAACAGTACTGAAGGCATCCAAAATATGCAATAATCTCTTTTGATCAGTTGATATTGAGATGTGTCTTCTACTTATCCTCTGAAACGCCTTCATAACCGCTCTAATCTGAGGTGCTGTTAATTGATGATTTATAAGCCTGGTAACTCCTGGTAAATGAACTTCTGCTCTGCAGCTGACGTAAGTTTTGGCTTTCCTGGAATGGTCTTCATGAGAGCTGGTTTCATCATGGTGCTTGATGGGTTTGGCAAATGCACTTGACAACACTGTTCTTGCACAAACTGTACCAGAACAGCTGACCTTCATGTCTTAAAATAAAAACTGGCTGTTGTTGTTGCTTAATTACCTAATGCAATATGTGTTATTTCAGTTTTGAAAAATAATCCAGTATCGTGCTGGAATGTAGAAAATAAATCCAAATTGTCTCCAAATTTTGGCTGGTACTGTATATGTGTTTAGATTTGAGGGGGGGGGAAATTATGCATTATTTTTATAATTCTAAAGGTGATCTGTTTTTAATTATTCATACATTGGCAGGCAGTACAGCCAACATGTATGCTATGAGCAAAGCATTTGCAAAATCTGTTTTTGCTGTATTGTAATTGTAACAAAATCTGGTGGAAAAAAAAAGAAATTAGTCTTAATATTTCTAAAATCCTGACAGACGATCCAGACGTTTACAGGCTCTTAATACAAATCAAATCAGCACCTAGGTATGACAATATCATATTGGGTGGTCCCTGGTGATTCCCATTGAAAGCACAGTGGCTTAGTGGTTAGCACTGTCACCTTGCACCTTCAGGGTCTGGGTTCGATTCCTGCCTCAGGTCTGTGTGCAAGAAGTGTGCATGTTCTCCCTGTGCTCTGTGGGTTTCCCCAGAGTTACACTGGTTTCCTCCCACAGTCCAAAGACCTTCAGTCATTCGCAAATGGCAATCGGGCATCGAACTAGCAACCCGATCACTTAAGTAACTGCCATAAAATGATGGATATATCTCCTGAAAGGGGAGTAAGCCCAATTTGATGGATGGCAGGTGAACAGACCAAAATAGGAATTGCACAAAGGGAAGATAATAAGTTTTTGATATCATAATTAATTAAGATCTGAACTCCCCTGAAATCTGAGTTACTGTAAATGATAAACAGTGAACATTAACTGGAAACCTGCAGATTGCATCATTCCCAGCTCCAGTAATTTTCTTTGCAGAACAATTTCTGTAATGGATGATCTGCCAATTTTGTGAGCAAATCTTATTTTTGCTGCTGTATCCTGAGGGTTAAACTAACACAAACTGCCCAAATAGTAAATAAAGGAAATGAATCAAAATAGTATAAAATACTTTTGTTGCTTTCATGCTGTATAATTTTTTTTTTGTTGAACAAATTATGATATGTTAAATTTTTGCTACTCTTCCTACAGACATGAACAACAGGTGCACATTAAATAGTATGAGATCTGCTTACTGTTTACTCAAGACAAATCCAGCAAGGAAGTTCTCCTCCACACTTGTAAGCATAACCTCCTTTCGTAATATTTAATAATTCTTTAAAATTCTGGAATCGACTGAATTTGTGTTTTCTTTCAGTGCACTATGTCTTCTGTTAAACACAAGAATGCAAAAAGGATTGAAGGACTAGAGAAAAATATATGGTGAGATTTATTGACAGATTTGTGAGATGTACAGTGGTCTTGGTATCAGACCCCCCTTTTGTTTTGCACATTTTATGTTGTTATAGATTGTATGTTGTGAAGTCTTGCTGAACGCTTTGCTTCCATCTGTCCACTCAATTATAAAGGAATGATTGATGGAGTAATTGTAAGATATTTGTCCTTCCCACATCTCTTCTGGGGTCTCCTGAAGCTCTGTTAGTATAACCATTGGATTCCTTGTCACTAGGGCTGCAGAATTTGATTAAAAAAACACCACCACCACCACCACATTTAACACATTGCGATTTAAACTATGAGATCATACAAATCATTATCTCATTAAGAGGACTTGCCAATATTTATTTTCCACTCAAAATTACAAAACAAAAACAAATACCTAAAGTATTGATAAATTCTACATAGATTCCTGACTAGGTATAGATTACCTGTAATAAATTGCAGCATTTTGTGAATTAACTGATTGCACAGGTTTTATTGTGATTTACATTCTTCTGCGATTAATTGTGGTCGCATAAAACTTATTTTAAGACAAAAAGGTTAGCTGCTCTGGAACAGTTCTTGCAAGAACTGTATTGTCAGTATATTTGTCATTTGCAAAACCCATTAAAACAAGACCAAAACCCTGCAGAGGAGAAGTTCATTTCGAGTTACCAGCCTCAAAAATCACTAATTAACAGCACCTCGAGTTAGAGCCGTTATGAAGGCTTCACAGAGCATAAGGAGTAGACGCAAAGTAATATCAAAGGAGAGTATTGTATATTTTATTGCCTCTGATTACTGCATATTCTGTATTGTTTTTAAAATCAGGAAAGATCATGGGATTAGAAGGTGTGTTGAAGTTTTTGACTGGTAGTGTGCATACTGAATCCCATGTATGTTGTGTGCCTTGAACCTATAGTGATTTTACAACTTCTATTTGTGTGTGTGTTTTTTTTTTTTTACAGGACTGAATTTACATCTGTAGCAGCAGATCCTTCCATCGTAAATCTCGGCCAAGGTTACCCAGATATCCCCCCTCCAGCTTATGTAAAAAATGGTCTCGCTCAAGCTGCAATGGTGGACCGACTCAACCAGTACACACGTGGCTTTGTATGACTCTCATGATCAGTCTTTTCCAGCTTGTGTAATGTCTTTTCAAGTCTTGATTTTCTTGCAAAGTAAATTCTTTTCATTGTTGTACTAGATTAACTTAGAACAAAATTCTATGCTTTCGAATAATTGATGAGTTTCATGGTTCTAATCATTTTCCTGCATTAGCTTTGCAAAAAGCATAACACAGTGGTGGTTCACTGACATTCTTGCGATTTGAAATCACAACATTTTCATGATATCTGTGCATATGGAAGTTGCGTTGTACGCATACTAACCAATGTAGCTAATGTACATTTGGATCATTAAAAGTAACATCCACTAGATGGCACATAAGGGCTAAAACCTCAGTCTGTCCATTGCAGTCTGTATAGAATGAGTGAGTTTCTATTTTTGTCTCACCCAGGTATGCATGGATGAACTTTGAAACACATGGTTAAAAT
This sequence comes from Clarias platycephalus, assembly GCA_030068275.1. Taxonomy (NCBI): domain Eukaryota; kingdom Metazoa; phylum Chordata; class Actinopteri; order Siluriformes; family Clariidae; genus Clarias; species Clarias platycephalus. The sequence continues at coordinate 13,063,523 of JAQQZT010000037.1, read as the reverse complement.
AATTTATTTATCTAGAAGACTGTTTCATAGTCTTAAATAGTCCTTAAAGGCTTAAATAAAAAAAAGGAATAAGATACAGAGCTGTTTAAAACTTTCTTAAAATACTATTGTTACAATTTGCAAGCAACATTATATATTGTGATTAGATTTATAGAGCCATCATAGAAGTAAATGATAGACCTTTGTCATATTGCTTACTCCTAGTGCTGAATGAACACAGGATGTGTGTGTGGAAAGCGTGGGTATGTGCACTTGAAAACATGTATAAACCTGACTTACTCACTCAGTCATTCGCTATTCCACTTATCATGTAACCTGTCAGAAAACAATACATCATACATTGGAACGATTAAATATCAATTTTAAGTTCATCCCATACACTTATACTAATGCTTCAGTAATAAAAAAAAAAATCAATTTTAAATAATGACCCAAAGAAAACATCACTACAGAAAAGTCATGCTCTGTGTGTGTATGCTTTCTGTCATTTTAACAGGGTCACCCAACTCTGGTAAAAGCCCTGTCTCAGGTATACAGTAAGGTGTACAGCCGTCAAATTGACCCTTTTAAAGAGATCCTGGTGACAGTGGGAGGCTATGGCTCTTTATTCAGCAGCTTTCAGGGACTTGTGGAGGAGGGAGACGAGGTAAATCAACGCAATTCAGCTTTGCAATTCATCCAAAGGTCCACTGCTCCCTCTTGTGGATATCACTGTGCTATTTCTTGTTGTCCTCCTGCAGGTTATAATAATTGAACCCTTCTTCGACTGCTATGTTCCTATGGTTAAGATGGCAGGAGCCAAACCGGTTTTCATACCACTTCGTCTCGTGAGTTTCCCTCCTCAGCTCTTTAACTGGACATGCATTCGAAATTGTATATAAGCAATTAATATGTATTCACGATATCTTTATAGAAGTCCGTTAAGAAGCCAGACGTCAGCAGTGCAGACTGGGTTCTCGATCAGGATGAACTTGCCAGTAAATTTACTTCCAAAACAAAGGCCATCGTTATTAACACCCCTAACAACCCCATCGGCAAGGTGAGGCTAATTCTTCACCGAGTTGTTCATTTTAAACACGTTTCCTGCTCTAGCTCATTGTGTCGATAAACAGGTGTTTAACAGGAGTGAGCTGCAGGCTATCGCGGATCTCTGCATCAAGCATGACACACTGTGCTTCAGTGACGAGGTGTACGAATGGATTATATACAAGGGGCACGAGCATGTGAAGATAGGTACGCCAGCATCTCAGTTATACTTTCGCAGTACACTCGTGGAATTCGGCTGTAGTGCTGTGTCGATTCTGAAGAAGCATATGTATAGAGAAAATAATAGAAAGTGATGGGTTTAGTTAAAGATGGCCACATCCCATTTACTAAGCTGGAATAATGCTGGATTAATATTTGAGGAATAACATATGATGAGGTTTTATTAGAAGATGAGATGTAATATTACCATTGCAGTGTTGATTATTTTATGCCGTGAACCTTTTATTCCTCATATATAGATTAGATCCAGAAACAGTTTGGACAATGTGAGTAAATGTGAATGTGATGCAGGAGTTGTATTCTTTGTGTCATGCTTTTGTGTATAGCGACCCTTCCTGGCATGTGGGAACGAACCATTACGATCGGCAGTGCAGGAAAAACATTCAGTGTGACTGGTTGGAAGGTAATTACCAGAAATCAAGTCAATTTAAAGTGATTTTAAAAAAACTGTCACCTTTAACGCTCCTTCTTTTCCTCACTTTGTTCCAGCTGGGTTGGTCAATAGGGCCTGAGCACCTGATCAAACACCTCCAAACTGTCATGCAGAACACTCTGTACACCTGTCCAACACCATTACAGGTACAGTGTTCTTTCTGTCTTTTGGTAAACTGCACCTTGGTTAAGGCATTTGTAGTAAGTGCACTACTCCAGCAGTAATAGAGATGTTATGATTTTGAGCTGTTGAGCCTCAGAGCAATGCTGGCAGAGATTCGCACTGTATTCACTCACTCGCGCATCGTCTATGCCGCTTTATCCTGTGTAGAGGGTCGCAGGAGCTTATCCCAAGAAACTTAGGGCACAAGGCAAGGTACACCCTGGACAGGGTGCCAACTCATCACAGGGCACAAACACATCCACACCCTACAGGCAATTTGGGAACGCCAGTTAGCCTAATCTGCATGTCTTTGGATTGTGTGAGGAAACCGGAGAACGCGGAGAACATGCAAACTCCATGCACATCCAGACGGGAATCGAACCTGGACCCTATTATTCAATTCAGTTAAACTCATTTCACTTTTATTTATATAGCACTTTTATCGATGGTCAGTTTTACAGAATCAAAATGAATTGACCAAATGACCAAAAAATATGGAAATGAGTTTGAAAAGTGTGAGGAACTATGTATAAATCATAACGGTTGGGACAAAAAAAACCCATAGATAGCAATAGGAAGAAACCTTGAAAGGAACCGGACTCAACAGGGAACCCATCCTCATCAACAGGTGTTGCTACAGTATGTTAGAAGGCTGGAAGTTCAGTTTAAGTTAATATGAAATTCTCGCTCTATTGCAATCTGATCCAATACCTGATTTGTGTAACACTCGCCTCTTTTGCATTGAAAGTTATCAAATTTGCCTGATATTTAAATCCAAAGGAAACATGGAATGATTAAAGATAATGGCAAAAATACAGCCCCGAATTATAGTGACAGGAATTTGGAGACAGTGAAATGCATAGTTCTTTTACCTACACATTCTTTTCTTGAGCAGACACACTTCCTCATTATAATTCAGCAACATGTTGTGGGTGAAATATGACTGTATATAACAGTTTTTCTTCTGTCTTGGCAAATAGGAGGCAGTTGGGCGCGGACTCCTGCTTGACTGTGAGCGAATGGGACAGCCTGACTGCTATTTCTCTACCCTATCTGAGGAGCTGCAGGGAAAGAGAGACCGCATGGCGGCCATGTTGAAGCAGACGGGGATGCGTCCTGTAGTTCCTGAAGGAGGCTACTTCATGCTCGCTGATGTCACAGCGTTCAGTGAGCAAATATTTTGATGGCCTAATGAATATAATGTATGTTGAGAGGCAGTTTATAACATGCCTTCCTTATGTCTTGTCTTCTCCTCCTGTGTAGATCAGGATCTTCCAGTCACGAATGACGATGAGGCATATGACTACAAGTTTGTCAAGTGGATGATAAAGGAGAAGGTATGAAAGAAATCTTAACACTGTTTCATATTAATTCTTAAATACAAATTTATTCTTAAATATTATTCTCTTGTAGAAATTAGCAGCCATTCCTATATCATCGTTCTGCGGTGATGAATCCAAAAAGCACTTTGAGAAATACATCCGGCTGTGTTTTATTAAGGTAAAGAATTACTGTATATATACTGTATCAAAGCAATACATGGACTATCACTACAACATTCGAGCAGCCGACACGATATTATTACGATACCTAGGTGCATATTTTTGGCACTAGGTGGAAATTTGATAAATATCCCTATACGATATTACATTATTTCAAATTTTTAAAAAATTTTAAGAACGTGAACCTTTTTTTAAAAAAGAAAAAAAGTTGCTATAAACACAAAAGGGAGCTTTATTCTGCAGCTTCACAACTGAATTGAACATGAATAATTAAACGTAGTCCTTTCCTTAAATTAGTTTTCTCACTTAAAAAACTCATCTATAAAATGATGTGGTGATAAGTTGTGAACACGTGTGCATGCATGGCTTCTAACACATGTGTTTTGAGTCTACTTGGCCCTCGTGATGTTTTGAGACTGGCGTAAGAGTGTGTATTGAATAGATTCCGAGAGTAATTTGCTGCCAGTGTTTGGAGAAAAAGGCTCAACTTTTGATAGTGACATCATAAAATGTGTTTCTAATGCACCACTCAGAAGCTTGTGCACTCGCCATAAAATCAGTTATATCCAAGGCAAGTGCATCTCTATTATAAATGTTTAAAAATAAATTAAAAAATTTAAAACGTAGTCAATGTGGCAATACATGAATCAGCACACAAATTTAAGTCCAGTTGATTAATGCCACATTTAATTGGAGGCCGTTTTCACATGGGGTTTTTTTTTTTCTTCTTTTCTGCAGCAAGACAGTACGCTGGATGCTGCTGAGGTCATTCTGAATAACTGGAACAAAGCCTGACCCTGGGTATTACAGTGACACTGTATTAGCCTACTTGCCTCAGATCCACATTACCATTTTCCTGAACATTTACAGTGTGTGACATGATTTAAATTCAGTTCTGGGCACAGCAGTCTTTTTAGCCCCAACCAACGACAGAGAGGCAGCACACTGAAGTGAAATACAACCAACTACTCCTGACCTTATGTTATGGCTACCGTATCTGCAGTAAATCCTGTCAGATATAACATTCACAGATCAGACATAACATTATGACCACTCGCCTAATATTGACCAGATTCCCTTTTGAAACCAAAATAGCTCTGACCCATCAAGGCATGGACTTCACAAGACCTCTGAAGGTGTGCTGTGGTATCTGGCACCAAGCTGTCAATAGTAGATCCTTTAAGTCCTATATGTTGCGTGGTGGGGCCTCCAGGGATCAGGATTTTTTTTTTACCATCAATTCCTCCCTCAGATGCTTGATTGAGATCTAGAGAATTTAGCCAAGTGAACACCTCAAACTTGGGTTCCCCCAAACAATTCTTGAACCATTTTTGTGTGGCAAAAATCATCTTGTTGAAATAGGCCACTCCCATCAGGGAATACCATTTCCATGTACTTAGTCTTCAACAGTGTTTAGGTACAGTAGGGGTTACATGTCAAAGTAACATCCACGTAAATGGCAGGATCCAAGGTTTCCCAGCAGAACATTGCCCAAAGTGTCACCCTGTCTCTGCCAGCCTGGCTACTTCCTACAGTGTATCCTTGTGCCATTTCTCCCCCAGGAAAGTGACACACACTCACCCCACCATCCACATGATGTAAAAGAAAACATGCCATTGTTCTTGCATTGCTCCATTGTCCAATTGTGATGCTCACATGGCCATTGTCGGCACTTTCAGTTGTGGACACGGGTTCAGCATGGGCACCCTGACCGGTCTGAAGAAACACAGCTCCATACGCAACATACTGCCATGCTCTGTTTGTTCTGTCATCTTTATTTCAGAACCAGCATTAACTTTGTCAGCAATTTAAGGTACAGTAGCTCATCTGTTGGATTAGACTGCACGGGTACGCCTTTTGCATCAGTGAGGCTTGGCCACCCCTGACCCGGTCACCGGTTCACTGATTTTCTTTCCTTGAATCACTTTTGTCCTGATGACGGGATCGTCCCACAAGAGCTGCAGTCTTGGGAGTTGCTCTGACCCAGTTGTCTAGGCATTACAATTTGGCCATTGTCAAAGTCGCTCAAATCCTTATGCTTGCACATTTTTTTCTGCTACCAACACACCAACGTCATGGACAGAATTTTCACTTGCTGGCTAATATATTCCACCAATGTGCAGGTGCTATTGTAACAAGATGATCAATGTTAATTCACGTCACCTTTCAGTGGTCATAATATTAGGGATGATCAGCGAATGTTACTTCTGCTATAGGATTGGGAGACTGGAGGAAGCAGAGATGGATAGCTAAAACATGGTAGATAATAGTAGGCAGTGATACAACAGTGTGAGCATGAGGAGTCATCTGCATGTATTATTAGATTAGTTGTGATTGGCTGTGGCCTCTCAGTCCTTGTTTAGGGTCAAAAACAGTTGTACAAGCCCTCGGCCCATGAGACTCCTTTACTAACATACGTAATGAACGTTTTCCTGTGTAAAGCAAATGTGGATTACCATTTACTGTCAGTTTAAATTTGTGGTTTGGGGACTGAATACAGTTTGATCTAATTAAAGACCTTCCCGCTGGTCTGTCGCTCATTTCTTGGATTAAATGAAATATCATGTATAATACAGACTCGCGTATATCAAAGCAGTAGCTTTTCACACAACTGAAAATGTACTGTATTTTCCAAGTTTCAGATTTCATTATTCAGCAATTCTTGAGTAATGTCAGTGAATAGAGTTCAATTTGTTGGCTGAGGCGAACGCAGTGATGGATGAACACAGGATGTTAAAAGCAAAATGTCAGTCTTGCTTAAGAAAAGGTTGAGTCAAGTCAACTATCGTCTTCATGCAATATGGTGGCCATGATTCTTCATTCTCGATCACTCTTGATTACTTGAGTCATGGAATATGCTTTAGGGAAGAAAAACTCCATAGATGTGATAACCTAAATGTACTGAATGTCCAGGTTATCAACTGTATTAATTTTATTATTACATAATATTGCTGAGGATAAACCTGACCAACTAAACTACCCCCGATCAGAATACTGCATGCAGAGGCTTGTACAGTAGACACTGCATGATGGGTGCGCATCACTCCATGTGCTTCCTTTCTTACCCTTCTGGAATAGAGTAAATTAACCCTCCAGTAAGTTTACCTCTTCTTAGATTCTTTTTTGGCCAGACAGGGTATCACACGATGGGTCACTGTACAGTCATAAATATGCAATGCACTGCAAAACAAGCTACCAGCTCACTAGCCATTAGTCTTTCGCCACTCAGAGCATCACTAAGAAACTGGGCATGTGAGCTCTTGCATGCAAAAGTGTCTTTATTATGCTGCCCTGTAATGGAGCATAAGTAGCAGTGGACAAGCTTTGCCAGTATGTGGCAACTGGCACTTAACCAAACTGGAAGAAAACAGGATTTAGAAAAAGATCTACACTAAATTTCAGTATTGAAAGTCCATATTATAACACATGAGGGATTAACGGTACCAGTCCTGTAACTGGAGAGTCGAACCTTGCTGTATTCTCGTCTCTGAAAAGAGGCTACCCATAAAACAACAATTAATTTCAGTTACTCTTACAGGTATTAAGCTAATAGAGGTAATCAAGCAAATTAAACATACACACAGCTTCAAATGAACAGTTAACAAATCCAATGAATGTGCTCACTAAAAACATGGCCTATGGCACCGTCTCTCTATGGCTTTTACCAGGAGGAGGAGACAGAGAGCAGACACCTTTGTGGGTACAGAGTGTATTTGAAAAACATTTGGTGATACACAGAGTGAAATCATTGGCATGAGTCCATAAGAACTCGCTCTGACTGAGGGGAGGAGTCTGCTGTGCGTTAGCAGTCCAAGGATTAGTAACAAATATCCAGGGATTTCATCCACCAGGAAGACCAGGTAAGGTCCAAACGTCCATTTCCTGACCTCCAAAACAGCATTGTTGCTCAGCCCACAGAATCACAAACTGTGTGAAAACATCTTTTGCCAAGTATCATCAGGAAAGATCTGAAAGTGTCACTCTATGATCATCATTTTAAAAAACAGACTAAAAATACAGGCTGCTTTGGCATATCAAAGTGCCAAAAATATACACTTTAGTGTTTTTTGATGAATATACATTTTTACATTCCATTTGTCAGGTTTATGATTGCTCCGTGATTTGAGCTGCCCTCTCCTTAAATGATAACCATAAAATTCATATATTAAAAAATAAAATAAAAAAAGAACACGCACATATGCATACCATACAGCAGATCCAAGTTGCTAATTTCCTAAAAATATAATATAAAAACTATAAGTTACACTTTTCAGTTATGATATGAATACATATTTAAGTGGAAATTAAGTCTGAAAACCACCAGAGATGAAGAGAAATAAAGACATCTTTCATCTCGAGTCAAGACTGGTCTGTTGGGTGGTCTTGGCCAAGGACTCCCCCGATTGCATAAAGAGCCGGATTGGCGGTGTGTGTTGGAGGTTTTCAGTACCTGATGCTGATTTTCTGGAAGCCCTCTATCTGTGATGAGTTTAAGGCACCATGGGGGAGGAAGACGCTAAATAAATATGTGAATCAAAAGATGTGTTGTAAAGTGGGGAATGTCTATGAGCTTCGCAAAACAAAGTCTTTGTAGTGTTTCACTTGGTTAGACTGTTTTTTTTTTTTAAGATAGTGAGCACATTATTAGCTTGGAAGCGAAGTTTTGTAGTGAACAACCAGCAAAAGAGGACTTCATTGAAGAGGAGAACTTGTAAATGGAGACCACTCATGAGAATTCTCAGTGCTCTTGACTGAAAAGAAACAAAAAAAAGGGAGCCATGTTGGGCTACCTTGACTTTCCCAGCTGAATGAAGAGACTTTTTTGAACATTTTTTGTTGAAGGGGAAAAAAAAAAAGAAAAATGCCAGCTGACACAAATAAGAGCAAGAGGGAAGTGGTCCTTACAGAGAGGTTCTCTGGTTCTGGCAGTGAGCCTTGTTTGTCCATTTGGTTCACAGTATTGAGTGTGTGTGGGCTGTTGATGGTCAGCTGGAGGAGCTAACACCAGTCAGCGATGTAGTCGAAGTCTGTGAAGAGCTCCTGTTCTGAGGTGTTAAGGATTCTGGGCTCACGTGGTGGGGTAAGGATCGGAGCCTCTGAGGTGAACTCATCATCAAAGTTACTAACATCCTCCCGTCCTTTAATGGTGGGCATGAACGGAGGCCGGATCTTCTTAGCTAACAGAGCAGTCCAATCCATGTTCTGATGAAGAGAAGAAGGAGAAAATTGTATAAAATTAACAGATAAGGAACAACAACAACAACAAAAAAAAACATTAAAAGAAAAAAAACTGAACAGTCAGCTGAAAAAAAGAGATGATTGAGAGAGAAGACAGAAGAGCCTGACATAAACGGGAAAAAGAAAAAGGACATGCGAGAACAAAAACAGAACTGGATAGACTGAGAGGGATACAAGCCAGAGCTTAGACACAATAAAAGAAACACCAGGGAATAATAATAATGATGATGATGAATAAAAATAATAATAGATGATGTGGAGATCAATAGAATAAAGAGTGCATAAATGGAAACAGAAATTGTCTTTCATCTTTAGCTATATTACAACATGCCACAGAAAAAACAATAAAGGGTTAACAGCTTAATATTAATCCATCAGAAAACAGAAGAAGCAGAGAAAGAGAAAGCAAGAAATTGCAAAACGATGGAATTTCAGTGATGCTGAGTTAAAGATTCTATGAAAGACATAGTAGTGCTGCACAATTAATTGGAAAAAAATGGAAATCGCATTATGGACCCGCGCAATTAATCAATCACAAAATTGTATTTATGTAGTTTTTCAATACTAAGTCAAGAATAAGTTTTTTTTTAATAATATCGAGTTGATGGATAAATACTGGCAAACATCCACTTAATGAGATCAATCGTGAATTTATTTGCTGTTAGCCTAGATGAATAAGTTAAAATACACAACGGTACATTTATTAGTTAAATATTGCTGTTAAAATACTGTACGTGTCAGAATAATCAATGTTATGTTTTTTTTGTTTTTTTAATGAAATCGTGCAGCAGTATTACACAGATTTCTGCTAATTAAAGCTTTATGGTACAGGTAGTTGTGTGAACTCCTAGCTATGTTTGTATTTGTTTAGTTCCAGAATCTCACCGATAAGTTTCACTGAACTTATATATTAATCCGAATTTGCTGTTTACAATTGGGATTTGATTTTTATTGTTATTGCTTTTATTGCTCTACTTACTGTAGGCTATGACAGCACAAACTGCCACCAAACATGATCCTGGTGCATTAATTAACTTAACATTAACCAGTTAATCATTTTTCATGTTGTTAAGACCTGGTTGCTTTATATATTAGCTGTAATATTTACAATAGTGTACAGCTCAGCTCGTATGATTCAGTCCGTTTTCATCTGCTGTAGTGTTTGTGTGTTTAATGACATGAGGAATTTGCAATTCAAACTGAGCGTACTCTAAAAAACGGATGCTTCTTCACTTCTTCAGCGTCCCGCTCTCCTGCGCCGAGACGTCGCTCGGGATTTCTTCTCAAGAGCTGCGGACAGATAAATAGAACAGGACACAGACACGAGTATTTAAACATCCACAACATTTTCTTTATGCAAAATCATTTGTTTCAGTCGATGAAGAAGAAGTGGGCTGCGGTTATACGGGAACATACTCGTCTCATTATGGAGATGGCCTCTGTGGAGAGGAATCGTGGGTACCGGACTTCATCGTTGACGATACTATCAAACACCTCCTCTTCATCATCGCCTGGAAATGGAGACTGCAGGCAGAGAAGAGAACAAAACCAAGTGTCAGGAATATCATTTTGCTGTAATCTGTCAAATGAATATACTGAAAAATAATACAGAAAAAGATTTTCCACAGTCTCCTTTATAAGAAATTCATTTTAAGAAGCAACTTAAAACTGACTTAAAATGTACAAGCGTTGGGTGAGGATGGGCTACCAAATTTTAGCATATTATTTACCAATATATCATGGCTTTTAAAATAGCTGTTTCTGATTGGCTAGTGTTTCGAATTGAGCAATTTCTCACATAAGCTTGAAGATGTAAACAGAGTATTTTAGTAGATGCAGATGGAAATAAATTATTTTAATATACAGTCCCAGTCAAAAGTTTGGATTTATTTTCTCCATTCTAGAACAGTACCAGATTTCTTCAAAACTATTAAATTACACATGCGATTAGGTAATTAAACCACAACAGTCAGTTGTTATTTAAAGACATAAAGGTCAGCTGTTTGAGTTCTTGCAAGAATCAAATAATATTGTTGCAGAATATTGCGAAGTCCACTTGCAAAACCCATCAAGCAACAGGATGAAACTGGCTCTCACAAAGACCTTCTCAGGAAAGCAAGACCAAAACTTCTCTCTGCTGCAAATAAGTTTATTTAGAGTTAACTGGCTCAGAAATCACCAATTTACAGAACCTCAGATTAGAGCCGTTATGAAGGCTTTACACAGCATAAGTAGCAGACACGTCTGAATATGAATTGTTCAAAGGAGATTATTGCATATTTTGGACGGCTTCAACATTGTTTTACATTATAGAAAGAAAGAAAAAAAAGAAGAAAAAAAAAAGTTCGAAGACATGTCCAAACGTTTGACTGTATATATCCATCTCTTTCCAATTTTGACTTTCAAATTAAAATCTCCATTAAGTCTTTTTCGAAAGCTCAGTAAATCACAGTTTGTAGGTAAATATTTCGGCGACATTCTCACCTCTCCAACCAACATCTCGAAGATAAGCACACCCAAACCCCACCAGTCTACAGCCCGTGTGTATGAAGTTTCTGTCAGGACCTCAGGAGCCAGGAACTCAGGAGTGCCACAGAATGTACTTGTGCGATCTCTAAAGCCCATCCCTAAAATCAGTGAGAAACAAACAGCCGGAAACACGGTCAGTATAACGGAAAGTCAGTTGATTGAGGATTGATCCACATTTTCTGATATAAGAATTAAACCACACTGTGATATGACCCACAGCATTTAGTTCTTCTCCACTAATTTGATTAGTTGAATGATGCTCCAAAGGTGCCTGTATTTCTCATAACTGCACTGGGACATTTCACGGTGTGTATCGCTCCTCTCCTTTCTGTTCTCCACATCAAATTCTACTTTCTGATTTTAAACAGTTACTACTGTCAACTTAGTAACATCATTGGAAGACATGGCAAACAATAGTTTATAGGATGTAACCTTTTGTTTAAAATATGATAGCTTGTGAACATATTAGATGAACATGTTGAGGAAAAAATATTTTACAGGAAGCACCTTGGACAGAAATGTACAAATCAATGTGAGCTAGCTAGCCATCTTTGTGACATGCTATACAAGTGAATGTGGCTTCTTCAGTTTTATTTGTCCCCTGGAGAAAAAGTTATATTGCTAAGGCCAAATCATAGCCATGACGATGTTCAGTATAACTGCACTCTTGTAAGTGCTATAAGTTACCGAGACATTATAATTAATTATGGACTTTATCCGACAATATATTTAACGCTTGAATTTCAGGTGCCGAGATAAATCAGAAAGCAGAAGAATTACCTTCTTTGCAGAGTCCAAAGTCAGCAATCTTTACATATCCTTCAGTATCCAGCAACAGGTTATCCAGCTTCAAGTCCCTGGAGGAATCAAATTGCAAATTGCATGAATCTCTGTTCAGAGGCAAAGTGTTGAGAATGTGTTTGAATGAAACATACCTGTATACAATTTTATGCTCGTGCAGAAACTGCAGGCCCAAGACCACACAGGCAGCATAGAAACTGTAAAAAGAAAATAAAAAGGGCGGGGGCAGAATATTAGTAGATAATATATTCTTTATTATTATGAGTAATGACCATGGTACACTGGCCAATTTTTGCAAGCAGAAGGCCAGGGACTGTAGCCAAACATGAACTTGTGCAAATTGAGAATTAATTTTCTTAGATAAGTGATTATCAATCAGGCAATTAAAAAAAATAAAAAAAAATAAAAAAAACCAGTTTAGCTAACAGAAAAAGCTGGAGGCGTTTTAATTGATGTGTCTTGTGGAAACGTTCAATAGATGCCTAGCTGGCATCCAACATTTACATTTTTCTAGTTCGGCCACTAGGAAAAAAGTACTGGACATCTTAACACTGTAAAGATTGTAAATCTGCACGCATAGTCTACATAAAGAAATGTGAATTGAAAAAAAAACTTTTTTTGTATCTATATATCTATATCTATATCTATATATATATACACATCTCTCTCTCTCTCTCTCTCTCTCTCTCTCTCTCTATCTATCTATATATATATATATATATATATAAAAAATAAAAGGAATTACAAAAATATAATAAAAGGAAACGTCCCAGCTAACAAACTAATGGAAAAAATCTAGACTGTAAGCTGTGGTAAAATTGTGTCTTTAGAAGAAGCAGGTCACCGCAAATTAATACAAAGTTCTTCTGACTGATCACCTTCATCCTCTGATGAAATATTTCTTTCCTTATGGGAGTGTTTTCTTCCAGGACGATTCTGCAGTTTATGAGTATGAAAATGTTATGAATCATGTGCTATGGTGATTATAATCCCGGTCCCAACACAACTGATTTTGGACCAGAGTGTTAGACAGCGCTCTCCTCCAACAACCAAAACATCATTCTGGGAATAAATTTTGGACAAATTAAGTTCATTTCTTTAGTTCTGTTTCAAAGACTTGGAGGATTCTGTTCTGGTAGTTCACCAAGACTCCATAATATATTAATATAACTGTTTAATATATTATCGAAATGCTTTCCAGTTGTCTGGTACACTTCCAGAAAAAAAAAAAAAGCAAACTGTGATCAAAACTATATAGTATATAGAGTTATACAGTATAATCATGTGTTGGCCATGTGTTTTGGAAGGAATCGAGTTGAAACAGATTACCAGCATGTGTTAGCTTAGCTTGTGTAAAATAAAAGAGTAGAAACTACACTGCCTGGCCAAAAAAAAAAAAAAAAAAAACTTTCATTTAAGAAGGGTCAAATTATTGGCCTGCGTCAAGTAAAGAAAACTTTAATGGAAATAAATTTACTGGAACAGTTTTAAGAACCATCCAGTGAGTTATTAAAACCTGGAAGGATAGTGATGAACCGTCAACTTTGAAAAAGAAAGTGCTCAGAAAGTCAGTTCCCTTAATTAGAGATCACTTAAACGCTTGAAGTTGCATTGGGAAAAAAAAATAGAAAGCAGAAATCGCAGCTATGTTTATCAGTGAAAGTAAGAGCATTTCCACAGATGCAGTGATGAGAACTTACAGAATTGGGACAAAACACTGTGTGAAAACCACTTGTTAATGAGAAAAATCAGAAAACAAGGTTGAGGGAGCATAAAGATTGTACTGTGGAGCAATAAGTCATGTGGTCTGATTGATTCCAGATTGACCCTAGACCAGAGCGATGGGCGTGTCAGGGTAAGAAGGGAAGCGGATGAAGCGATCAGGCATACTGCACACTGTACAAGCCTCTGGAGGAAGTGGTATGACCTGGTTTTGCTTCAGTTGGTCAGATGGGTGGTTTTAGGTTCCATACTTTCATTCAATAGTGGATGTGGTCACTTACACTGCACGTGGCTCTGAGAACACGTCGGCATGGATGTGCATCATCAAGTCCCCTCCTGCTGCGTACTCCATTACAAAACACACATGCTCCTTGGTCTGGAAACAAGCAAAGAGATTGACCAGGAATGGATGCCGAACACTGTTCACTGTCTCAAAGATCCTCTTCTCACACATCAGGCTGCAGAACAAAATCATCATGAAGAAAGTCATTATGAGCGTGGAAAACTGGCACAGAGAAGCCATTTAAATCAGACTATCCAACATATGAGAACCGCATGCACTTCATTCATTTAAAACCCGACAAATGTTTTGGATATAGATTAGATCAGGCATCTAAAGAAAGTCCATCAGTGGACATATGCCTTTTTTAATTGTGAAATTTTCTGATTGGTCATGCTTACCTGTCTACTTCATCACGAGCAACAATATCCCCTTTCTTTAGTGCTTTGATGGCAAACATTTCCCCAGTGTTCTTGTATTCTGCTAGTAACACCTATTAAATAATTAAAAATACTTGATTGATGCAATGAAGCTCAAACACAAATCCAACAAAAATAATTCTTCATACTACTGCTCAGGTTGAATACAGTAAGGCATTTTACGATCCATTAAATAGCTCTTGCCTTTCCAAAGTGTCCACGGCCAAGAACAGCCACACAAGAAAAGTCTCTGAGATTAAACTGAACATCTGGGTCTTCCCTTTAAAAAAACAACAACAACAACATATCTCAAATCTTGGGGTCCTGATAAAATGAAGATGTAATGTATGTGTCCAGGAGAACAGATGAATATTGCACCTTGGCTCAATATGGCGTTGCTCTGTAAGCTCTAGATCAGGCTGCTGAATTTCATCTTCAACCGAACTTTCATATTCCTGCTTGGACACTGTACTGTTCCGGCTGTCGTTCAGGAAGTCGAACGTGGATAATGCATCCTGTGTGTAAAAAACATTTAAGATCAAGTCTTAAATTTACACATTCCATCACATCAACAAAAAACAAAACAAAAAGAAACAGCATCACACACTGGAAAGTTTCATGTATTTGAACTAGTACTTCAGCACAAGCAGATACATTACTGACTGAATTAATGCATCTTCTGCTGTGCTTTTAACTTTGTATTTTGGGCTGTATTTAGGATACCCATTTCAAACAGTTCATTACCTGGACCTCATTCCTGTCAGTGTTTTTTTCATGTGTTGGTGTTTCTTCCTCCTCTTCATCTAGCTCGGCAGCAGGGGTGGGGTGGCGTTTCGGAGGAGGAGTGGCGCCTTTGTCGAAGTCTAATTTGGTCACGGTCGGATCACTGAGAGAAAAGGTCAAAACACAACACCGCTGACAACGTGCCAGTTTCCGTTTTAGTCCTGGCCCCTGGCCATGTTTGGGTCTGGAGTGTTTCTAGCCAAACCAGACGCCTCACTGAAGGACATCTCATTACAGCATGTAAGTGCAGATAAAGAGGGGGACTTTAATCAAATGGACATTTAAACAGAAACCGTGTTACTACAGTATATTTTACCCACAGCAACTGAGAAGACTTTAGCTTGTTTAGCCTCTCTCTTTATTCAAAATTAAGCATAATAATACAATCAGAAAATTAGATGTTTGTTTTATGCGGTTTATGTGACCACATGTCAGTGGGAGAATTAAAATTTAGTATCTGGCTGTAAACCCTAAAAAAAAAAAAAAAAAGATATGTGCCTAAAAGCCTATTTTACTTTGTTAATAATCAATATAACTTTTTTCGTTTTTTGTTTTTAAGCACTGTACTATGCAGCAGCAAGTTACATAAACACATCAGTTGTGATGTAGGATGGAAACAATTCACAAAACTTTACTGCCAGCTAAACAAGAGCAAAGTGTTTTGCTTGAACTTGTCATGCGATTTTGTTGAGCAGCCATCTGAGCTTTGTCCATGCTTCTGCAAATGGATGGGAAATGAAGATTCAACCACAGTGGTTAGAGTTATGTGTGAGTGTCCAGAAGGTTGAGGGTTCAAATCCCAGGACAGCCGGAAAACCACAGGTCAGCCCCTCTTTCTAGTCTCATAACCCTCAACTGCATGCTTGTGTGGCAACCCATTTCACATTTCAAAAATATGACATAGCATGACTATATCTGGAAGTCTAACAAGCTTCAAGGCTGCTAGACAAAAAAGTTTATTGGGACATCTTCCCTCCAGACATATGGTCAGCTAATTGAAATTCCTTTTAAAGAAACACAAAAACAGTGTGGATAGAAGTCTGAGATATTTACACTATAACAATACGGCTAATATTTTGCATGAATATAAATAAATAAATAAATAATTGTTGAACCATGCACCAACACATGCAGCTACAGTATCAGTCAGGACCTGACAAATGTTGACAAATGTAGACTCAGTACCTGGACAGAGATGGAGAATCCGGATGGCCGAGGAGTCCCGTTTCGGGGCTCAGCGCTGATCCGAGCTCAGCCACCTGCGGGCTGAAGGAATTGTTGACGGATGGGATTGCTCTTCTCATCAAACGCCCCCATGTGGCGATATTGATGTTCATTTGAGGTGCGCGCAGGAATGTTTTACCTGGAGAAAAAAACGCAAAAAGATATACCACACCATTAAACAACACTGATTACGTCACATATAAAGCAATGTAACCACTGTAATGTTCCGTTAATCAAATCTGTGTAAATAACGGCCACTGAACGTTCAAAGGTTAGGGTTCTACAGTACTAATCACTGCACGATTCTGATGTCATACTATTTCTCACGGTTATCACTGGATAAAAACAATCGCTAAATAAAAGGCCATCACCGGAAACTAAAAGGAACCTCAAGTTACTTGATAATTAATTACAGAGAGAATTGGGGTTGCATCTGTTCGTCAGGTTTCGTCATGTGGCAATAAAATGAAGTCACCTGACTACCTGACAGGAAGCATGAGGAATCATTTGTACATATGATCTGTTTCAAGTCTGTGTTGCAAGTCGAAATACTAATATGAACTGCCAGGAAGAAACATAACAATCTGAAACATAT
>JAQQZT010000037.1:13012536-13029854 GCA_030068275.1 Clarias platycephalus | reverse complement strand
GAATGTAGAAAATAAATCACTAAACAAAAACAAAGAAATTTGCAAGTGTTCTAAAACTTTTGAACGGTAGTGTAGGTACCAAATAAAGTTTTTTTTGTTATCTTTTAGTTGCATTTGCCATTTTCTTGGTTGCAAACGGAAACCGAACTCAAAATAATTATTATTGATAGTCCTAGTCTACTTCAGTAGTAGATTTGGGAAGATGTGGTGTTTTAGTAATGTAAAGACAAGAACGTTTCAGTAACATTTCAAATGTACTTCGTTCTACAGTTGTACAATTAATTGAATTTCTATTATGATTATTGGCCTCCAGTGATTCTGAAGACAAGATAATCACTGCATTCCGTTCCACAATAACGCTTTCATTTTGTGTTATAAATCTATTTGCTTCACAGCGAGGCACTCTTAATCCTCCCTAAAAAGCCCAAACACTCTCACACATGTTTAGTTCAGCCAAAGATTATAATTAGATAGCTCACTTGGGAGCAAAAGCTGTTAGCATCCTGTAATACAATTGGGGAGTTTGAAGAGCCAAAAGAGCAAACTGGCTGTGGTTTTTTAGCTTAGTAATGTGAATGGTTTAGCTTAGCAATGCAATGATGGTAGAAAGAGGGAGAAAAGTGAAATCAGTTCAGCTGTTTGAAAACTCTTTGGTTAAGGGAGTTGACGAACAAAACTGAAGCACAGTCATAGATCGAGTGCTCTCTTATTAATGCAACCGCTTATAAAGACTTAAAGGTCTTATAAAGGCTTATAAATGGCTGACTTCAGTAAACTGGTAAACACTTTAGATTAACATTACGTGCTACGTAAAGGATCTGCTGCTAACGTCTTTGGTGCCAGATCGGTACCACAGCGAACCTTCAGTGGTCTTGTGGAGCCCGGGCCTCGACATGTCAGATGTTTTGGTGGTGGCATTAGGTGGACGTACACAATATTAGGTGTTTTAGCATGTCTGTGTGTGTGTGTGTACAGTACATGCTGTTTATTTTCTTTTTTTTAATTTTGTATTGTTCGGTTAACCAGTTCGATTTTCCCCCTGCTGTTGCTTGTTATGGCGTAGCTCAGTGTTAACTCATTTACAGACATTGAAACATTACATGTGGAGGAGGAATGAAACAGAAAGAGAGTATGAGGTATGAAAAAATGCATCACCTGAGGGGTATTTCAGTTTGAGCATGCTAAGCTGGACAGGAGTTTATAAGGCTGTTGAAAAAAATGTTTATGCGCCAACCTTTCTCGAACTCACAGTGGAACCAAAATAAAAGTCATCAATCTGGTATAATTGGGCACCCTTAAATTATTATTTTTTTAATGGCTATTTTTCAAAATGATTTGCCTAAATTCCTATTTCTAATTCATCTGATGTCACCTAGAAGAGGACGGGTTCCCTTTGGAATCTTCTACCTCCCACGGGTTCTTCCTCATGATGACTCAGGAAGGTTTTTGTTTCTTTTTGCCACAGCCGCATGTGGTTTGCTCATTAAGGATCTAAATGGAAGCCGGTTTTATGAAGCTGCTTTGTGAATAAGGCTGCGTGATTCTTCGTGAAATGTGAATTACAACTCTCCCCCACAATTCTCATTTTTTTCACCCTGAACATTTATTGCACACTTGCTGTCTGTGCAGAACGTTCAACTCCCTAGTGTCAAAAAAGCCACCCATTTTAAAATCCTTAAAGTAAATAAAATCTGTTGAATAAAAATAGAATGTTAACAATAGTAGATAAATATAACTAGGAAATATCATGTGTGCTTTTTGGCCACTCGGCCGACTACAGTACTTCATTATGGCATGCGTTTGTTTATATCCATTATATATTTTTTATATATAAGAATAAGGTAAATGTCACAAAGATTGCTTGGTAGTAAGAAATTCAGTAAAAAAAAAAAAAATTCACAGTATAGGTTTCTACCCGTTTTTAACCAGAGCGTGGTAGGTGTGTGAGACTTTGTACCTTATTCTTACAAAAATAACAATCGTATAAACTAGAACATGTAGAAGAAATATAATGGTTTGACACATGTGCATTGAAAAGACAGGGACTATTGAAAGCTGCCAATCAGAACACAAAAAAAGGTTGTCAGAATGTGGACTTTTATGCAGTAAGTAAGCGAACATGTGAATGCAGTGTGATCTGAATGCATGGAAATACATCATTCAGAAATGTATGTATGATTTTTTTTTTTTCTTCAAAGAATTGTGCAGCCCTGTGTGTGTCCACATCTATGGTTAAAAGAGAGGATACTACAGTATGTACAGACTGAGGTCATAACCCCATCTATGACGCCCACAGGTCTCCTCCTGGCCAAGTTCATTAAATGAAGCAGAGGAGGAAGGATTCCTAACAAAGTGTGAGAGATTGTGCAATTGTTCAAAGCCCTGGCTTGTTAGAGATCTTTCCCAGCATTCTACTTAAACACTCAGTCTCTCTCTCTCACACACAAACACGCAGGTCTGTCGCAATTACTGTGTTTTAGCTGATCGAGAAAAAATTCTGCAGGTTCCTTTTAATGTAAGCTTGTACTCAGTCAGGCAGAACTCGTCGGCAAACAGGACACTGACTCTTACTGGGTTCACTGACACGATCAGCTCGCATCGGACTTTTGTCATGCAACTAATCTTTACTTGATTTTCCTACAGTTAATAAATGTTTAATATATCTCATTTCAATTACTTATGTTCCTTTCTCAGACAGAACTTGCGTATAGTGTGTATGCAAGATCATACTGTTTCTATTATCAGAGAATATTACTTTTAAGACACACAGTTTGAGTCTGAATGAAGGTCATGAATGTTATCATTTAATCAGCCAAAGTGAAGGTCAAGGTGCAAAAGTTTCAAATTATATATATTACTAATACTATACTATGCTACTACTAATACATCATGTGTATCAATATACAATCACAGCCAGTTCCCGTAACAGGCCGAAACCACTAAATAACGGCAGCTCGGATATCGGACAAATTATTTGTGATGTCAGATTCATCATGCCACGGCAACGATGTACAGATATCCTATTAGACACGGTACCGTGTTTAGCAACAGAAGTGTTTAGTGATTCATGTCCCTCATGCTCCACTGCTCCTGTACCTGATTGTTCTGCTATCACTAATTTCACATGATCTGCAGGGAAACATACACACTGCCAGGGGGAGGGACAGAGAGAGAAAACGTGTGCATGCGTGATAGAGAGAGAGAGAAATGTTCTCCGATTCTGTACAACTACAATCACCGAAGACGTACAAGGAGATTATCTACAGTAATTCACTTAATTCTAATTAACATTTTTAAGGCAATTATGAAAATGAATGAGGGACTACTGAATCAGATTGAGGTGTTTTCTTTCTATTTCTTTCTTTCTACATGCTCTTTTGTATACCTGTGTTTTTCATTCCTTGTTTTTTTGGCATCAATTTAAATGTACAGTCAACCCCCGCAAAATCGTGGTTCAGAGTTTGTGTCCTCAGTCGTTTGTAGGTTTTTCTTTAGAACCTAATTGTTTGCGGAAATCCCCACATTTACACGGAAACCGCAAATAACCTCTGCAATTGTTTCAATGGCTTTTTTCGTATCAATATATAATTTATGCGTTTTATTGCTAAACTACTAAGAATAATATAATTTACCAATTTTGTAACAAATATTTATGTAAATTCATCTTAATTTCCATATAAAATATAATACTATATACATTTTTAAGTACTGTAGAGAGAACACAAAGCAACCGTAGAGGAAAACGCAGCTTGGGATGGAGAATTATTACTATATTTACAAAACAATACTTATACCACAGAAAACGTCAGCGCATACCACAGAAAAAATGCTTGCATGAATTACAGTACATATAGGGGTAACATCTGTATTTTACCTTCTAGCACTGCGAGAGACAAAGCAGTACAGTACAATACTGTACAGTATACAGGTTTACCTTTTTTTTTTTTTTAAGGGTAATATACTAAGCTGAGTTTGAAATGGAATTAAAGTGTTCTGGAAGCAAAATTGACTGCTTTTCACAAATCGCAGGTGCTCTAGGAACATAAACAACCTGAAAATTTTGCCGGTGGACTGTATATCCCTTGGTACCAAAAGTAAAAGTTTACCTTTGAGCTCGTCAGGGTCTTTGACCACGATGTGGGCGTTGAGCTCCTGTAGCTCCTGGTGCAGCTCCTCCACCTTCTTATTGCTCTTCTTCAGCATGTTGTCTACGTAAGCCAGGCTCTTTTTGTCCGTGGTGGCTTTGCGCAGGTTCTCCGCTCCTTCCTTGATCTTGAGCTCTTTGCGGAGCTCGCGCTTGATCTGGTCCTTGATCTCATCCAGCTTCTGCTGCACCGAGGTATCGGACAGGTCCATGCTGAGTCCCATCATGCTCAGACGATCTGAAACCATGTGACCTCGGGCATCACCCTGAGAGTGGGAGAGGAGGAGAGTTAGGAAAGGGTCATTGCGAATCAAGAGGAAGCTTCTTAATGATCAGCTTTAACCTAGGATCTCCGACGGAATCGGGTGGCTTGTTTGGTTATTATTTATGTCATACAAAAATCCTTTAAAATAACCGCAGCAACATACAGTAAATTATCCTGAATCACTTTGCTGTCTCATTAGTGGCACAGAGGCTAGCGCTGCCACCTCACAGCTCTGGGATTTGATCCTGAGCTCAGGTTACTGCTTGTGTGGTGTTTCCTGATTTCCTCCCACTTCCCAAATTATGCAGGCAGATAGAGTGACATCTCTTAACAGCCCCTAGGTGTGCATGTGCATGCATGGTGATCCGCACTGCGTCCAGGGTGTATTTTTTTGTGTTTCCCCAGAATCGCTCACAATCCACTGTGAGGCTGACCATATGAAAATAAAACGATTAAAGTAAAATGAATGAAGACAGTTATTTTAATCCCTAAACATGTCTTTTTGTGCTACAGTGTTTTGGATGGGTTCGTCCACCTCTTGGAATTAACAGGAAAAAACAAACCGACAGAATGTCAGAGTAGTCATTTGTTAAATTATATAAACCCATAAAGTCCTTTTTTTCTTTGAGTCTTCAACTTGAAGCACATCGACATTGTAATTTGGAGAGAAACATGGGATTTACAGGCGGAAAGATCTTGTAATTGCTGTAGACAAGTTTGTAAAGCATGCTGTTAATTTTACAAGGAAGATTACAGTTGCTGCACAAAAAAAAAAAGAAGAAAAAACTCAGCTGTTCACTGTTCAAGTCAAGCATTTTCTTTAAACACATAATACATACATATATGAGATTTGTTATTTCCTTACTCGTTTGGGGTCATCATTAGAGCCGCGTCATCCTCAAAGGTTATTCCTATCACTTTTGGTTGAGACGGATCACACACCTTGAACTAGCCCCTGTTGTAAATCATCCAAAATTTATAGTAAAACTGTAAACTCTGCTTGTGCTATCAGCATTCAAGGCTGTGAGGCTGTATATACAGTATAGACACACAGACACATACCTGCAAATCAGTTATTCAAAGTTATATGATGGCCCTGGGCCAAAAGAATGATATCACAGAGCAGGGTGGAAGTGCTGCGATTCAAAATGCCTATAATTAATAGACGTAAATAACGTCTTTTACACGTAATCTGAAAAAAAAACTGAACAAACACAGGAGCTCAAAACTTGCCGACACTGATATTTCTTTTTTTTTTTTTTTAAGATACTAAAAATCTGCAATAGACGTTTTGGAGCTTCTACAAAAGGACAACTGTGGCTGACTTCATCCCCTATGAGGAAAATACATATGCGTTTGTCTATAAAATACACTTAACTACCACACTGAACCTTATATAGTTTAGCTGCCAGTTTTTCTCCTAGACAATTAGGTTTCTGGTCAACACACTGAATTATTCACAATAGAGATGACGATTAATTTAATCGCTGTTAAACATTTAACTCATTAAAATGTATATATTTTAACTGATAACCGTCGGCCACGTGTCATTGCGGTTAACACTGTGGCCTCGCACCCCCAGGGTCGGGGTTTGATCCCCACCTCGGGTCTGTGTGCGTGGAGTTTGCATGTTTTCATCATGTCTGGTGGGTTTCCTACCACAGTCCAAAGACACGCAGATTAGGTTGACTGGTACTCTGTCCAGGGTGTACCCCAAGTCTCATGACACAAGCTCCAAGCCCCCCAGAATAAGCGGTATAGAAGATGGATAAATGAATGAATGAATGAATGAATAACTGATAATGTTTGTTTTTAATAATTCTCCGTAGCTCACACATCTATTAACCTATACACTGTTTTTGGCTAGTAATAAATACTAGGCAAATTTTTGTAAAATACGATATGTGCAGAAATAGTTAAGCTATAAGATAAGTTTAGAAAGTAGTAGTATTATATCTGAGTGGGTGAGTTTTAATACTGCCAAGCTATTTTTTTTTTCTATCTGGCATCCCTAGAGCACAGAAGCAAGCATGTGTAAGGAGAAGCACACAAGAGAAAGACTGAACTTTGTGTGTGTGCAAAACATAAGAGTTTTTTTTTAATGCTCAAAATATATAATGGTCCAAATAATAAAACCATGCGGCGGCAGTAGAAACTATTTCACACGGTCCGTAAAGATTCTCAGGCATCCAGGTGAGCTTATCTGGAAGTTGAGTTACTGTACGTCAACTGGACTTCTTTTTTGCTCAGTAGATACATATCACTACTCATCCAAGTAGCTTCTTCAGTCTAAGATAAGATGGAAAGTTTCCTGTATTTAAGTCCTCCAAGGTCAAAGGATCCTCCTCTATCTGGAAAGGCTTGTTGCGTGAATAATGGAGAAGGTAAGAACAGGAGGTAGGATCGTATTCAACACTATGATGGTTAAACTTTACAATTAATCGGTGGTTCACGTTCTGTGTTCTACATACGAGTAGATCCATACGGACCACAGATCAACTCCAGCTCAGTACACGACTGGACATTGTCGCTTGTTTAAACTGTTAGGTTTCACTAATTTGTGTCACATAAGGAATTTGTCGGGATTCTACAGCTATAGAAACTGCGTCTTATTACCCTTGATAATTAATCGATTATTGATAGTTAAGCTACAATCACATCACAAGCCACATTGTTCAATTTCGATTTTTTCGATCACATTTGCTTGTCATGACGCGTCACATTCATAATTACAGCAAGCATGCACACATTGATCTTTAAATGTGATTGTTAAAACATGTTACATTTGTGCGACCACTCATTTATTTCAAACAATGAATTTGATTTTAGCAAAAATACAATATGCTCGGGATGTTGCTCTGGAGGATTATGCTATTTTTGGTTAAGGAAAATGTGCAAAATTTGCCTCCTTTGGTCACGTTTCTGGTGGGCTAGTCATTTCTGATTTGTCTGATGTGACTCTACGACACATGTTAGCAGGTGTATGTTTTGGCTGCACTGAAATTTTATTTCTAATCATTTAAATCAGTACTGGTACCAGGCTGTGGCCAGTGCAGAGGAAATAATCTTCCACAGTTAAAGACAAGACATTATCACCTATGCTCTAGATTTCGCTGCTTTGCTGAGATACGGTTGAGTTTCTGTAGATTGTGCAGGGGCGTGGCATTTCACAGTGACTACTCACTGTTGTGCAAATCAGTCAAGTTATTCAAGTCGCTCCCTCACTGTCAGTTACAAGGAGCACTGTACAGAGTACTGTATGACTCAAGCCACTGCATGTGCACGTAATAAGCATCGACAGGTGCTGGAATAGTTATAGCCACAAGAAAAATCTTTGCATTTGTGAATTTAACGTGTTGTCATAGCCTGTTGTTGCTATTTTACAAACTTGTTGCACTTTAGTTAATTACCCCAAATCTTATTGATCCGATAAGATATGTTTAAAGCCTGACATTTCCGATTTCCCCCCTCGAGCAGTGAGATGACTAGAAAGATCGGACCAGTTCAACTGGTCACCCCTGACTGTTTCTATACAAAGTGCATGCAAACAATCATCCTTAAAAGATCATTTATGATTTCAGGATCATGTAATCCTGAAATATCTAGGCCAATTGTCATCAAATAAAACACACAAGCAAAAATGTCAACATTACTTTCCAATATGAAACAATATCTATTATTTCTTACCGAGGCTTCGGCAGGCTTTTGTCAGTCTCAAACACTCATCTGTCACGCAAACGAGCTTATCGGACGAGATCCAGAGACGCCATCACGTAACATTTCCACTACAAGCTTGGCAGTAAATCTTTAAGACTGGCCCATATAGTGTCTAATCATGTCCTGATAAGCCTGGTGGATAAGCCTGTACCTAATCGTGGTTGACAACTTTTCTGAAATTAGCGCAGCAGCCTGTGCGACACACACTCCCATGGGAGACTCCTAGTCTGAAAAGCAGGTTCAGTTTAACCTGGCAGGTGAAAGTCATTCACAAGAAACCACAAGAGGAGGAGGAGCTCCTTCCTGGGTTACAACACACACCTCAATAGTCTGCTTAATCACTTTTGGTTTATATGGGATGGTGGGACTTAATCTTGAGCAAATGCAAAAAAAAGAAATCCCTAATGTAAGAGAGTGTATGTATGCATCTGTATTCACATGTGTTCCTTCAAATCATAGTGTTAAAGGTAATTGTTCACCAGAGAGGGTTCTCCGTATCACGTGTAGGCCGTATTAAACACCAATTTTCCTTACTATGAACTCTCTCTGTGCTAGTGCTGCATGGTTGATTCATGGTTCAATTCTTTTTTTTTTTTTTTGTGTCCTCATTCCCAGTTGGACTTTCTGGTCCTTTTTAAGAACTAGTAGGAGTTTCAAATGATTAAAATTTAATCTATACATATAACTGGAAAGTTGTTGTGTCTGTACATTGAAGATATTTGCAAAAAAATTATTTTGGGGACGCAGGATGATATAACGCAAAATGAGTAACAGAACACATCAAGACGTTTTTAGGAATCATACGTTTGCTTGTGCACGCATCACATAAAAACTACTGGACAAATTATGGGGTTTTCACAGGTGTATTCGGCCGATCTTGAGGTAGCATACAGAATTAGTTTCGCAAAGAGAAAGAGAAGATTTAAAATGGAAAATACCCTGATATCATAATATAATTTTTTAAATAATAATAATAATAATAATAGATGTCACAATGCATTCACTTCAAAGTAACACAAACATTTGTGTTTTGTTAACAAGTTAATTCCAAAATTCAACAGATGGCGCTGTACATTTTAAAAATTTTACTCACGAGTGTGCTATTTAAATTCTACGCAAACAAAGTCACGGGCACATCCAGTCCTAACTAAATCCTCAGGCTGTGACCAGTTGTAGAGCTGCTACCATGGAGCAGGATCTCACACTAGCCTTCCACAGCAACTATACAATAAAGAAGGTGGGTGTGTTCAAAAGCAAAGCACAGGGATTACGGCTATAATTAAGCAATATCTGATATTTCTTTTATACAACGGTTCCACAAACAGCACTTGTTATCAAGAGATAATGGGAGATTATGGTTTCTTTATTTACTTAACTAGTTATTTTGCTTCACCAACAAATATCCTTCAACGACTGGCTGAACTAACCAACTGCGGCCGCTGGCAGAGCTGCTGAGCAACAGTTAGCAACTGACAGTTTGTGTAATTAACGGGTGAATGTGGTTTAAAATTCTTACGGCTTCTATGCAGCCAAAGGTGAGGAGAACAAATCATGAAAGTGGTGGACAGTCCTGTAAATCTCATAGCTTTCTCTTTATATTTCCACTTACTACACTTTATCATCTCCATTAGCTCCTGTGTTCCAGGTTGAATCCGAAATAGCGTTAAATAGAAAGCTGGTACCCTGGGCTGTACAATTCCTTGTCCCACACACCAAGTAGTGCCATTGATCAGGGGTTGGAGACTTTGAATTCAGACTTGTGTTAGGAGCTAGTTAACTTTGTAGCAATAACAAAAAAATAAATAAATAAATAAATAAAAAACATGCATGGTTCAGATATAAAATGTCTATATAAGAAATATACTTTGCTATATGTATAGGAACATACTATAGTAATAGTAAGTATAATAACCTGGATGTTGAATCCAGATATTTCAGATATACAAGTCGTGATACTTAAAGTGTCACAATGCAAATCCATTCTGCACCTAGGTGTTGTGATAATATCATATCAGGTGGCTCCTGGTGATTCTAACTCATATATTAAGAGTAAATGTCTTCCATGTCAAAACAGAATTGGCACTTGGAGCTAATCTTGATTAAAGGCTTGGTCCTTAAAACAGTTCTACCTTGGCGACTTCAGAAACATTCTATAACAACTCGAATTCATGATTTTAAAATATTCTAATCATGACTGTACATGGATATTGTACACTGGTGTAAACTGTTATATCTAAAGAGTGCTGAATGAGCCAGGGGCACTGTCCAGTCAGTACCACGTCTCTCTCTCATACACAGAATAACAAAGACATCTTTATACATAAAATAGACATGGCGGTCTGCTACAAATATTCAAATAAATGTACGCCTACAGCACCGCAGGCAGCGATACAGACACGGTTGAAATGCAGCAACCATGGAATTAAACAGGATAATAAATTTGACTGTCATTCTAACCACGATTTAAGTTAATACAGAGCCATTACATACATTTTTTTTTTTTAAGTCATCACTCACAAACATTACTGATTTTTTTTTATTTTTTATTTAGTCGTGTCCAATTCCTCCCTGTCACTAGGGGGCTCCCACATTAAGGCTACTACTACCACTCAGTCGGGAAGGCCGAAGACTATCACGTGTTTCCTCCGAATCACGTGACGCCAGCCAACCGCATCTTTTCGAACTGCTCTCTCACGCACCGTTGGGGGCGGCGTAACGCACTCGGAGGACAGCGCTATCCGCTCCGCTCCCTCCGCGTGCGGCGAGCTTACTCTGCTGCCCCATTTTCTCCACTTACTGACAATGGTGTTCTATCTTACATTTAATGTTATATCCCTCACCTGATGCTGAAGCCATGCGTGGGCTTAATGCTGTTAAAGTAGTCTGGCGAAACCTAATAAACAGTCAAGACAATCCTACAGAAATAACTAATCTTCATTTGGAGTCAGTCAGAAACACAATACTGTGGTGTATGGTAACTTGTAAACATGAGTTTGAAAGTGTTTGATACTGACCACAATGGCATGCACACTTGTACAACCAGGTTAATCTTAAAATGTCTATTTGTTTGGCATTTGACGTTTTTTGTTGCGCGTCACATTAAAAAGCAAGAAAGACAGACACGATTTATGTTGCTTTATGGTGATGTAATTTTAAAAGGGTGTGCAGAGTCTGACCTGCCCCCGCCCAATCAGAATGAGTTTTCTACCAGAGTGAGGGGGGGGGGGGTGTAAACCTTGGATAATCCATTCAGTAGGTAAAAATTTGAGATTCAGTTACGAATTATGATATACATATCGCCACACTGACTGTAAAATCGTAACAAATATTTTTACATTTATAATAGGGATGAACCAGTTGATTGGCCAGTGACCAGAATTGGGAAGTTCTGAGTTCGATTTGGCTGCCCTTGGTTTTAAATGAGAAAACAAATTTTTATAAAGAATGGGCTGGATTAAATTCATTTTTAAACTTTTTTTTTTTTTTTTGAATGTTTAAACTTTTATAAATATCTCAATTCAATATTAGATTTTTCACAGATGTAAATTTTTCACAAAGTATGATAGTTACAGAATTTTAATCAAATTGGCACTTGGTATAATGATATCATATTGGGTGGAGACTGGTGATTTCCATCCTGAGTAAATATTAGCAACATAAACAAATGATCTGATCCTTTCTCTCTAGTTAGAATAAATATAGTCCTTGTGTACATGTTTGCCCATCAGGTCCTGATGTGACGAGTTCCAGGAAGGAAATAAACTAAACTCTGTAAAAACAACTGTCTTACCTGTCTTTACTTCAAACTTTCATCCCCTATGTCTTTCATCCACTGATGAGAATGAATTCCTGTAAATAATCATAACGCAGAAGGCTGGATTTATCGGAAAAGATGGTTAGTCTAACCTAACCTCAAAGTTCTGTTATTTTTCCTGGCAGATTAAACACTTCATAGTGGGTAGACCCGCTTTGCACATGTCAAAAAATCACAAATACTTGGAGCGTGTACACAACATCGGATCGGCATCCGTGTAAACTCTTAAGCTGGAATCTTTAATCAGGATGATTGCAGTCAGATTGTAGACATATACATATTGTAAACGTAGCACCATTGTTACCTGAACTTGAGTTATTTATGATAAAAGGCACAGAGTTGAGAAAAGTCTCTGAATCCATCAAAATATTCATGATTTACTCCCAGAAGTAAAAACACACACTGAGGGGTGACAGTTGATAGCAAGTGCTTTATAAAACACACTGACACATGGACGTTGACTCTCGAGACGAGTTCATGTTGGCAAAAGCATACAATGGTGAAAAGGTTATCATAGTCATTTTGTCCAGAAACGGCTTCAATATTGTAGCACCGGTCTAGTGGACTAGACTTTCAGTTACTAGATAAGGGACAGGAGGAAATTATGGTGGAAGTGGGTCAGACGCCACATTTCTTTTTTCTTTTTAAATCAAGCCACAGTGAGACTAGACTTACAAGAACATTTTAAACGCAGCTGATTTATAGTGCGGCTTCTTGTTCTCCCTCATGCAGTAATAAAAAACCTGAATGAGGTAGTTACCATCTTTCCACTGACATGGTGCTGGCGTGAGTTTGGGGGAACAGTAAAACTTTTTCTTTTTAGGAACTTTTTTTAGCCTGGTGCCTCAATACTTAATAATATTATATAATCAGACTGCTGAACTTTCCAAATGAGTGGTATGAAAATAACTTCCTACTCTGTCCTTGGAGACCATATTTTATCACCCAAATCCTTCAGAGACTATAGCATACAGCTAATGATTTTAACACAATAGTTAGATATGCTTTTTTAATATTCTGAGTGTGTGGAAAGTGTTGCTCAGAAGATACGACATTTGTTCAGCTCCATTTTAACCTCTCTGCAGTATGTATGTACATACATACTGTGGAGGAAATGCAAAACAAATTGAGTTTAGTTACCAGAACTAGCACCTTGTTTGGGGAAAAGGATTAAATGTGGATTAGGAGTTTCAAAATGACATGTAACGCTCTGAGGATAACTTCACGTTGTATACCTTTTCTTAAGTTAATCAGGGCTTTTGTTTAAAATTAAAACTGATTAAAGACAGATGTATTTCGGCTGTAACTCACAAATTAACTTCTTTGGTCTGAAAGGTTCTGAAACTACTAGTTCTGAAACTAAATCCAATTAAGAATGACAAAGATGATTAAAAGGTGATAAACGTGGAGGCATCTGGTACTGAAGCATGTACAGCCACCATCAGGACAGTGCTACGTCACCATGGCCAGTTGGGTTAGGCTTCCTTGCTTGCCCCACTCCAAAAAAAAAAAAAAATTGCATTGTGATTGGTTACAAGAGTTCAGTCTCATCGAGGATTGGTTAGATGTTTTACTTTGTATGAAATTGTGAGTCAATCAGTGCCCCTTCCTCAGTCAGAGACCCAGTGGATGAAAGTAAACATGTGTGTGAGAGAGTTGTTCACACATTAACATTAAGTGATGTGATGCGAGTTTACCGTTCAGGAATGGAAACACAACTCCCCTCCTGGAAACTCACATCACATCACTTAATGTTACCCCCACGTCAGGCAAATATGTAAAGAAAGGACCCATTTATAAATATATAAAAAAATACAAAAAGAGAGAGAAACGATGGGATCAAGTGATTACATGGCTATTATTTACCTACTTAAAGGATTATCAAATGTCTACACACCCTTATCGTTCGCACTGAAAATGTATTTCCATCGGGCTGGTTCAGGGCAGGAATTAGTGCGATATTACGGTCCATGTAAAAACACCTACTGTAAACCATCGTGTTGTGTAAGTATTGAAATTTATCAAAGTATTGTGAGAAGCAATTTAAGACAATGCCACTAAACACTCAAGTTTATGAGAAATGTACAACTTAAAAAAAGTATAAAAAAAAATTTTTTAATCTTCTTTCTAAAAGGATTTAAAAATCTCACTGCAACAGAAGTCAACTTGGGGTGTTATTCCCAAATCTGAGTTTTTTCCTGTTTACAGAATGACATCAAATCAAAATGTCTACATACTGCTTAATAAATAACCTTACCTTTCAATGAGTTTTTGTTAAATCTAAAACTCTGATTATGCAGTTTGATAAAGATACATCAGATTAGCTGCCTAACATTTTGACAGCAAGACATCAACATCGAGTTTCCCACATCATCTGTAGAACGCACTAAAGTTGGAAATGGTATAATTCTGACCGACTAATTGCAGCTCAGTACGGAACACTGAATCATATTTTAAATACAATTATTTTTGTAAATTTTGTATGAATGAAATTTCTTGCTACAGATCCTCGGAGACATGCTGCCTGTTAATTTGAATTAACTCATTTGAAAAGACCGCAGTTCATACTACATTACGTTCCTGTAGTTCTTATCATGACTGTGCATCTACTTCACGTTCAGAGAATTTAGTATGAATACAGGATCCAATTCCTCACACCATGACTTCACAATAAAAAGCATTTATACCAACCCACCAGATGCAATGACAACATAGTAAGCATGTGATAAGTGCCCGGAGAAAGCATACTGCAGTCTTATTGGACATAGTAATAACAAGGTGAATCTCATCAGACGTTGTGAGATCACGATAGGACATACGTGACATGACAGATGCACGGAGAACCTGACAGGAACGTGGCAAGGAAGTAGTATAAACTGACAAAGGCAGATTTTTCCATTTCGGCCCTGTTCCTGCTGCGTACTTCCACATTTTCTAAAGACACAGTGGGAACTTCATGGTCTTTGTCAGTACCGAAAGCTACAAAGACGAATGTGTGTACCTGTTACACCCCAAGTGTTAACGATAACAATGTTATCAGCACCTCCTATTAGAAGCAGGAGTTATCAGAGAATACAGTAGCCTACACACAATCACAAGAATGTGGCGAGCAGTGTTACCGCTCTGGTACCTGTTTAAAAGTTTACAGCTCACTAGAACTTTACTGCCTCTGCACGAAATTTAATTCAGATGTTCCTTAAGACACTTTTTCATACAAAAAAGTGATTTTTTAATTTATTTACATACTATGCCATCTAGGTAATTTTAAAACACAACTTTGGGATCAAAGTTAAACATTAATGTCTTTTTTATTTGACAAAGCCATTGTCTAATGTTATTCTTTGAGGGGGAAAAAAATGGTTGTGACCTTTAATGTTAATGTTAACATGATCTATAGCTTGTATTTTCTTCTCTCTTTAGCAAAAAAAGATTTACGTTATAAGCCCTTTGACCTCCATAATAGTTCTTGAATGATAGATTACCACCATTTGAACACCACACACAAACACACACAAAATCACAGACAGAAGAACATGAAATAATTCATTTCCTTGGCCTCCATCAGTCAATCTCTCTTAACCATAAGCACAGTTTCCTGTCCTGAGGCTCAAATCTCTCTCTGTCTCTTTCTCCCTCTCTCTCTCAGGCCCCAAATAAATCCCATCCTCATCACTAACTATGTCCAGAGCTGTCTCTTTGAACCCATGGACACAGAAAGACAGTTAAGTTTAAGCTTCAGCTGTGGTGCCCTGTAGTGCTGTTAAAGATGGATTACTCTTGCGTTTAACTACGTGTTCAAGTTCAAGTGTATGCAAGATGGCTGCCACGTGTGTTCTGCAGTTGTGGGGAGCGTCATACACATCATTATCCAAGCACAATACCACTGTAAATATCAGGGGCAGTACAGCACCGTGCCACACCGTGTCAGACGAGGGTCACAAACGGCATAGTGGACAGTAACTGAGTTCTAACAGAACTGGTTCTCTCATCACTAAACTTTTATGTTAAAATACAAATGGGGATGATTGGTCTTCAATGTGACCAGCAGATTTTTTTCAGCGTGTTTTTAATCCTCTAGTTGAACGTATGTAATCATATATCTCAACAATGCTGTTCTCATTATCGCAGTGCACTTTTGTGTCAAGTATTAAACGCACTTTATTATATACAGTACACATGTCTATAACTACAGGATCACTGCATGACAAACAACACGTGGGCTGCAACTTGTAAAACTCTAATGAAACGACAACTGTTTCTGAATCTGACACAACAAAAGTGTCTGCAGTCAACAATCAGTCAATTAGCAATGCTAATGTATAGCCTTTAAACCACCAAATAGCAGGTCTGATAGTAAACAACAACAACAACAAAAAAGAAGCTTGTTCCTTTAAGGGAATTTCCTTCTGACTGACGTCTTAAAAGACTTCAGCTGTAATTGATCCCTAATTTCGTACAATTTATTCATCTTAAAAATGCATATTTAAAAATTTGTACAAATTAATTAGTCAGTGTGGTGAAACTAAGAAGAAATCTGTGTTTGTAGAACAGTAAGGAATGCTGATACAAAAAAAAAAATCATAATTTGGCCAATAACGATGTTTCTTTTTTGTTGTTATTTATTACCTTTTGGTGCCAGAGAAACAACGAAACCTTCATTATAAAATAACTGAACAGTCTTTAAGTCCTTAATGACGCTATCTTTGAATGAGCAAAGTCATTCATACAGATTATTTTTGTAATTAATAGGGATGCTCATTTCAATTAATTTTCCCAACCGACTCCGTTCGTTATCCGATAATTAACCGTTAACTGATCAGATTAGAATATTACATTAGAATTGAATGAAAATAGAACTGAGGAGTGTCTGATTAAATATGCAAACATTTTTTTTCAGTTTTTATTTTTAACATGTGCGAACAACAGCACACCGTGCGACGAATCCCCACCAAAAGTCATAGCACACCATTCCCGATCGAGCCGCACAAAACGGTGTAACATACATGAGGGTCGTCTCAAAGCTGTGGGGTAATAACAAGGTGAATCTCATCAGACGTTGTGAGATCACGATAGGACATACGTGGTTCAGAACCTGACAGGAACGTGGCAAGGAAGTAGTATAAACTGACAAAGGCAGATTTTTCCATTTCCAAACGGTCCAAAGTTTTAGGCGGAAGAATAATAAATGAATTTCTAGGGGCATTTCTAGGGGAAGAGTAATAAGTGCGCCAAGGCACACTTAATAAAAAAATATATACTCAGCAAAAAAAGAAACGTCCTCTGACTTTCAACTGTTTTTATTTTCAGTAAACTTAATGTGTAAATATTTGTATGAACACTAAAAGAGTCAACACCATAAGACATAAACTAAAAATGTT
>JAQQZT010000037.1:12940942-12951806 GCA_030068275.1 Clarias platycephalus | reverse complement strand
CAGCATCACCGGGATTCGAACCTGCGATCCCAGGTGATAGGGCGAGTGCTTTAGCCCACTGCGCCACTCGGAGGCCTGCATTCTGCCTTCTTCGCTCTCTACTGTCCTGCTGTTCTGAGTAGACACTGTCATATTTCCACAAGCATACGATCATCACTAATATCACCAGGACTTGAGTCTACAGCTAAAAGGACAGATATGCTTTTCCATTAAGAACTGTTCCATGAACCTTTTGTATCTTGGAGTCAGTGGGAGTCGAAAAGTGCTCTTTTGAACCAGAAATGCAATGTGGCATTGTCTGCTTTAATCTTTTGACTCCATTATGACATGCCATACAAATCCGAAAGGGTTATGGAAGAGAAGAGCGGGGTGTTTAGATGGCAAGTTAGTCAAGGCTTTCGGGACTGAACTGTTTGTGCTTGGAGGAGATAATACGGGGAAGTAAACAGAAAGGCTAATCAAACTTCAAGACGCTCAATCAGAATGTTTAGTGCTTAGTTTTGATTATCCTTGATTAGAACTGTGCAATCAAAAGGACAACAAAATGACAAACTCAACCCACAATAGTTTCCTTGCTACTTGCCAGTGCACAGAGATTTGGCGTCAAACCTCAGTCTGTGATTGAAATGATAATGATTGCTTTGAAGACTGGAAGATAGCAGCGGGTCTTTCTCATCACAGAGAGGCACAGATATACTTTCTGGTCATTGTCTATTTTCAAGCCTTTGCGACACACATGTCAAAATAACCTAAGCTCTCACAACAACAAAACCCTTTTGTTGTTCTTTGTGTAATTTACTGCTGCAGCGGTGGATGACTTTTGGCAGCAGTGTGTTATTGCTCTTGCACAAGTCAGTCAAATTGCTAGATGAGCAGCCAAATGTCTGTTCTTGTGGCCCTCTTGCTCCAGCAGCTTGTTCTCATTGTATGAACGCGCATCATCAATTTCAGGTAACAAAATTGTGGGAATTGTGTTTTGTGGGAGAACTCGGCAGAAGACGAGCGGCATTGTCACTGTGTCAGAAGCCATAAAAACCTAATCAGACTCTCAGTGGCTGTGGCTTTGGCTCCTTTGACAGACTCATCAACTTCTGAATCACTGTATTTTCCTCTTCAGTATAACCGTGCATGGATTCTACATGACAAGTACCTCATAAACATACAAGAAAGCATGCACTCATCTCACCCTTCATCATCTAATAAGCACTCTTCCTAGGATCATCTGAATATCACAGCTGAAAAATCTGCTGTTATTACCAAAGAGTGCTAGTCCAAGATGTAATTCAATAATAAAGAGAACGACAGTTTGCACGCTGCTGGCTTTATGTGGGTAATGGAAATGCTGGAATGGCAGACACTCCTATCCTTTCTGATGGAAGGATAACAGAATGAAAGGCTCTGTTTGTTTCATCACAGTCGTCTCTTTCAGATGCAGGCCAAGATGCTGGGTTAATGACCCATGAGAAATAAGCAAATGTTTAAGTAAATGCACTCACAAGGGGGGAAAAGGCTTTTACCAAGGCAGCATATCAATATTTTAAACGGTTCCCATTGCCGTCTTCTCCTAACTCGATTAGTTGTGTGATGTGTCCTGACAGCGCTGTTGTTAGCGATAGCCCATTAGCCGTGCCTGTCGTCCTGTTCTCCATTGGCACGCTGCAAAACACCCTTATATTTCATAATTTGTTTTGCTATCAGAGCTGATTTGTAAATGCGCAAATTCTAATTAGCAGCAGCTACTGTTTCTAATTAATTAAATATTAAACGGATCCTGCGGTGGACGCTTTTCTCCTCGTTCCCCAGATGGAAGTTATGCGCTATGCAAATTACTCCCCCCCCCTCCTTTTAGGTTGTCAGCACTTTTAAAAGCACTGCATTCTTTGACAAAAAAAAAGAAAGAAAAAAAAAAAAAACAGCTTTCTTCCCCTGGTCATTTGTTTTGCATCTGCAGTGTTGTTTGAATTAATATTTATTAATCTCAGCTTCTCTGTTTTCCTTTTTTTATTTCAATAAAACCTTCACAGCCCATGCAACCGTTGCTTTGTTTAGCTTTATTAGAGTCATCTTAATCTCAGGCCTGGCTGGCTGGTTCAAAGGTGCCATCATTTGTTTTCTCAGGGACTTTAGTCACTTGAGCACTACAAATTGATTTATTTTTCTTTCTTTTGTCCAGCCAAGGGAAGCAAAAAGCCGAAAGACTAGAGAAAATGGCAAATGAAGAGAGAATCTGTACACGTATAAACAATGATTATAATAACTGTAGACTTTTTAGGGTATTTGAGTTAAGATTTGCACACAGTGGACTTTGATACAGAAGTCGAAAAGGTAGAAGTCATTGTCAATTGTAATATGCAGCAACTGATTTTTATAAAGGGCTGTCCATACAGCAATATACGGATTAAAATATGTCTTATGTCATATTTCCACCCATCTATTGTCTATAATGCTTATCCTATGTAGAGTCACGAGAGCATGGAGTCTATCCCGGGGAACTTATGGCACAAGACAGGGTAGACCAGGGTATGCCAACCAATCCGATGGCACAAGCATGCACATTCACACACCCAATCACACACACTATCTGCAATATCTGGACTGTGGAAGAAAACCAGAGTACCTGGAGGCAGCCTACCAAACACTGGGAAAACATGCAAACTCCACATACATAGGCTTTGAATCTTGGAAGTGCAATTCAGGTTTATTGGGTTAAGTCTGGTGACAAGTACAGACAAATATAACAACACTTTTTACATTTTGTTTATAGACAAGACATTAGTACTAACCACTAAGCCAACATGCCACCCTTATTATTATTCATTTGCATTTATTTATTTACCTACTTACTTATTTAATACATTTATAGTCTATCCCTTTGTGTTACATTGCATTATATTTGCCAAAAAAGAAAATTCCACTGCTTACAGTAAGTGTTGTTGAAGATTTTGTACAGACTGTATAGGTTGCTTGAACTTGACAAAAGTCTCTTTATTCAAAAAGAGCAAAAACAATTACCTTATACAAGGGGTATTCAAGTCAAACTGAGACTTTTGATTGTTCAAAATAACAGAACACATTTATGAGAGTAAAAACTGCCTTTTTCCCTCTATAATCTCCTGCTACATTAATGCACTTACTGTAAGCCAGCGTTTTACTAGTGCTTGGATACCATCAAGGTAGAAAGTTCTCTCAGTACAGTAACTCCCAGCCCAGTTCATGTAATGTGCAGGTGGTGTTTGTGAATAATTGTGTATACAGTACCCAGAGACAGATGCATCTCTTCCACAAGGTAGAGATAAGTTATCTGTCGATTTTCAAGGATCAGGCGTTCTTTGAATGTTTCACTGAATGTTCACAGGAACGACTTCAGTGGGTTTCGTGTCCTCTCGGCCGGGATCGCCATTCAGAGCTATACAGTACAATCTCATCACTGTACTGGGCTTTAAGTCCTCTGTAAATGTCAATCATTTTTACACCTTCATTCACAAGAAATTTCATCAACAATCCCAGTTTGACTTGAACACCCCTCGCATATTAATAATACTGTTGGATAACATCCACTTCTGTTCTTTGAGTCTCCAGACAGTAGTTGCCAAGTCCAGTTCCAGCACCCTAATCTTTCCTTGACAGTCACTTGCCTTTGACTGGCCGTGATTTGAAGAGCTTTCAGATATTTCATTTGTATTGAAATGCCAGACATTTATCGAACGCCCACTTATCCCAAGTGAACTTCAGTCTAATTAAGTTTCAAGAACCACATCCATCAAGCTATTGAGGCAGTTAATTTGCTATTGCCTCCTGGATCCTTGCTCCCTTCCCAAGTGGCTGGAATTCGCGCGGGTGCCATCTCATTGCCATCGTACGCATCTCTACCCCTGCTGGGTTGCAGCTGGTATGGGAAACCAGAAAGAATGTTCAACCCGCATGCTATTAAACACGCTTCCAGAAAAATCCTCCATTGTGAACAATTGTAATTCAAAGTGCTTTTGAGCTTGTCTTTGTCTTTGTCCGACTCTCAGGGAAAGAGGCATATTTCTTTGCTATGATATTCCAAAGTCTTGGAGCTTTGACTCTAGGGATGATGTCATTTGTTTAATCAGGTCAAAGCTAGTATGGTGGAATTACATTCATGGTGGGAAACCTGGAGTTCACTGTGTTTTTTTTATTTATTTTTTTTTTTTAACAAAATGTTCAAAGAAAAAACACCATAATGTTCTTCAACTTCTCAAAAAAATCTCTGTTGATGGCAAGGTGCATGCATTAGGTGTCAGTTAGCGTCAATGATTCAAGTGCAATTTCAAACCTGTTGTCAGAGTTAGAGAGAAAACAACAGTTGTAGTTTAGAGCAGCGCATACCTGTACTACTCCATAGTGTAAACCTATTGGGTCATCAGTTTGTTTAAGCAACGTGTGTGAATTGAGAAAGAAATATGGTGGATCTTGTTTCTTTATTATCTCCTTACATGTAAACATACATTTGAGTTCTGTTTTTGGCTTTTCACTTGGTAGAGATGTTTAAAATGGAAAAGTCTCGTCCGTCTTCATAGTTGGAAGAAATGTGGGAACAAAATGCGGATGATGAACAGTCAGTTGCTGTGTTCTTTCTGTCATTTTATAGTCAACATGTTAAATTTACTTAACATTATAATATGTGTTTTGAAGAGAAGAAAGGCTTTGTTAGGATTTTGGCTCCTGCATGAAAGGGAGTTATTAAAGCAACTCTTAAAGCACCAATTGTAATTTGAAGTTGAAACTCATTTGTTTACTACATTGCTGTTTTGTGCATTCATGGTTCCAGAAATTATAGCCACATTGACTAATTTGTTTTGTTTTGCATTGACGTGTGGAAATAACATTCCTATTGCAGATAATCATTAGGGACATCTTTATGGTATTAACTTTTAAATAACACTTTAAGATTCAAGAGCTTGTTACTGACCTTTTTGTGCAAATGTGTACATTATTTACTAAGCAGTCCATCAGAATCTAGGAAGAGGGCTGTTTAATGAATGCACAGTTGCATTTCGAGGCAGTTGAGCCATCTGTTATTTGAAAAACTTCTATATTTTCATCTCACATCGCTCCTCTTGATTGCCATTTGTTTGAGTACCTGGTTAAAAAAGTAATAACGCAGAATGTAATTTATGTACTTTTGTAAAAACAATACAAATAATCTTAATAATCCTCAGTGTTGGAAGGATACCAATGAGCTAATAAGGACCTAGGTGTATTTTAATTATAGTACACTGCATCTGTGTGGCAATTAAAAACATGGATATTAGCAGTAGGTAGCCTGAATGAAAAATTAGCTGTACCATCTAATTGGCAATCAATTTGGTATTCTCATCCTGTGTACGGATGAAAACGACTAATTTAATCACTTTTTCTGCAATTTTCACAGAGGTATCAGTGAGAACACATCTACATAATAATCAGCACAATTACTACTCTCTGTCCTTATTAAGCAAGTGAGCCTGATTATTGTGAAACTTTTTCTACAATAGAACTTTTCGTCGTACAGCTCATAAAATCTGTTCGGAGTCACAGACCACACTGTCATTGTTCCACGCTCTCAAGGCGAGATTAATTATTATTTTTTAATTACTCAAGCAGGCGAGACAGTGATATAATCCATCAGGAACATAAGAGCATTTGTATAAACCCCTTTTGTGCTAATCAAACAATAGAGATTCCTCTGATGATGAATCTTCTGAAACTCAGATAATTAGCT
Organism: Clarias platycephalus; assembly: GCA_030068275.1. NCBI lineage: Eukaryota > Metazoa > Chordata > Actinopteri > Siluriformes > Clariidae > Clarias > Clarias platycephalus. Next base: position 12,946,078 of record JAQQZT010000037.1, on the reverse strand, counting down.
GGTGGGAAAAAAAAGAAAGGAAAAAAAAAACAAAACAAACTCATTTGTTTGTTTTCCCTCCCTGTCTTTGGAGTTATGTCAGCTCTGCAAATAATTCTCCTTGCGTTGGTTTTCTCATATGTGCTACAGCGCTTCCAAACGTGCTAACAGGAGTTAGTTCACACCATCAGAACATGCTCTCATTAGTGCAATTATGCTTGTGTGCTTCATCTTTTTTCCTTTTTTTTCTTCTTCATTCTCCCTTTTCTGCCAGCCTATGCACCATTCTATTTTGCTGCATACAACCCCCCTCCCACCCCTCCACACTATTTGTCATGAAATCCCTCATTTGCTGGATCCCAAGGAAGGCAGATTATGCTTATTTTTCATTTGGACAGAGTGAGATGGAGCCAGGTGTTTGGCAGCAGCAGAGTGTTCAGGTGTAACCGGTTGGGCGATGGGACCTGACGAGCCAAGCCCGATGAAAGATGAGGCGTAGAAGATTTCGGGGAGCAGGACACCCCACTGCCTGCTCCCTCAAGAGCACCACCCGCCGATTAGGGAAAGAGAAAGGGGAAAAAACTTTCAGTGGTAATCTGCATCATACCGTGATCACTTGCCGCTGCCTTAATTAGCTTGTTTCAGTCTTGATGAAAGTGCTAGGCTTGCAGATGCCAATATGGCAGCTTCTCTTTGTGCTAAACTCATCACGAATGTTCTGGAACTTTCAGAGTCTCAGGGTGAAATCTGGAAACGTTTTTTCCCAGTGTCTAGGTTTTTCACTCATGGTTATTCATAATTGGCTAGTGAGACTCAAGGTGACCTTTACACATCTTGTCTTGTTTCACCACTTATCCTGAACTGATGAAGGCTATCGGAAAAATATTTTTTAAGACAGTATAATAACTTACAGTACTGCTACTGGATTATTCTACAGGTTACTGTTGAACTGTTGCTACTGTATGTCTACTTAGAACATATTTATTTACTATATATTTTCACCAAAAAGCGACTAATCCTATGCTGGGGAGCATTCAATCAAAGGAGGAAAATATTACATTAACTCACAGTACAAGGGAGGAAGAAGAGGAAGAGAGAGAGAGAGAGAACTAAACACATACGGTGAATAGTGTTATTAATATAAGTTACAGAATATTACAAAGTGAAGTTATAATATTTCCAGTAATAGTGCAACTGAATTCCGGTTTATTTGTACAGAGCATTAAGTAATAGCTGTTGTCACAAGGCAGCTTTGCTGAATGTAAACTGGATGGAGATTGATACCAGAACATACGATGCCAGAGTCTGCAGCACACCAAAAGGTACACTAAAGTTGTTCATGCTACATACATTTTCATTAGTACATTTAAGGAAGCTAACTGCAACTGAGAGTTAATCATACTTTTGCACAATTAAATCCCAGTTTTAACTTCCTTGAGTGTACTCACGAAAAAGTTTAACTCTTTAAAATATACATGTTAGACATTTAGCACATTATTTACATGTGTAAATTTTTTTTTTATTGTCATTAGATGCAAGTTGGCACAACATACAGTAGAGGCCTACTTTTACTGAGTTATTGAGGTTGAGATTAAAGTAAGCACCCAAACAGGCTAATAAATGTACACAAAAAAAAAGAAAGAAAAAAAATGCAGACCCCCTGGCTATGCTTGACTGACTGCTTTGAAAAAAAAATTAAAAAAAAGGGGCCTCCGAGTGGCACAGTGGTAAAGCACTATCATCGGGAGATCGCTAGTTCAATTCCCGGATGATGCTGTAACCTCTTGCAGCCGGAGGCCTAGAGAGAGCTGATTGGCTGTGCTCTCTCAGAGGGGAGGGATGAGAGGTACATTATTTAGTGCTTCCACATCAATCATGGCTCTACAGCCAATCAGGGGCATCTGTGAGGTCACGCAAGTGGTTAGCGAGTGGATAGCGCTGTCCTCCGAGTGCGTTACGCCGCCCCCAACTGTGCGTGAGTGAGCAGTTCGAAAAGATGCGGTCGGCTGGCGTCACATGGTTCGGAGGAAACACGTGATAGTCTTCGGCCCTCCCAACTGAGTGGTAGTAGTAGCCTTAATGTGGGAGCCCCCTAGTGACGGGGAGACACGACTAAGTTAGGGACCAAATAGGGGAAAAATCTCCCCCGTCAAATTTTTTTACTACAGATGAGGTGTTTATATACATGTGTATATATATATATATTGTATATATATACGTATGCAGCTGTTTTGGTGGCACAAAGGGAACCTATAACCTAAGTGGTTTTAATTTAATTGGTTTAATGTTATAGCTGATGAGTGTACTGATCTCTTTGAAATTATAGGATATGTCTTTTAACATACATTATGCACACATACAGTGAATGAACACATACAGTTTACTTTTTATAGTATTTTTACATCTTCCTGAAGTTTCATGTTGCAAAGTGGTCAATCAAGCATAGCCAATGGGTCTGCAGTATTTGCAATTAAAAAAAAATTGTTTGTACATTTATTAACCTGGTTGACTGTTTAGTTTAATCTTAATATAGGACTCTAATAGAGCCAACTTTAAAAAAATCCAACTAATGACAATTAAAAAAATCTGTGTGATTGGAAAATGATTTGATGAATACCTAAAATATTATTATAAACTTTTAATATGCTAAATGTTTGAATAATGACTAAGCAGACTGAAATCATCTAGACATATGCTTTATAGGTATACACGTAAAGGAAGAGAGACGCGAAAATCAGGAGAGCAAATTATATATACTGTATATAACACTACCATGTAACTGGCCTCAGAGGAGGGATGAGAGAAAGCTAACTCTTTATTAATGCCATAAAAGCAATACTCTTTGATGTACTGGTTGATTTCTTGCTGCAGATAATATCTGGGCTACATCCTCTGGCACTGACAGGCTAAATCAGCATTACTATATTTGGCTATGCCGCAGAGTATGACTGAAATAGGGAATATGTATCTAATGACTAAGTCTCACAGCACTAATTGGACATTCTTATTCCCCTTTCCCTACAGAACTTCTGCGTCATTACTTCTGGGAGGAACACTATAGACATGGGTGTGTGTGTGTGTGTGTGTGATCTAACTGCTCGCTCAAGCAGTAAATTACCTATTGGACTTATCTTGATTAAAAGAAGTGTAATATCTGTAAGTTAAATGATATGAAGATTGGTGCCGAGGGGTTTCACAAATGAGAACAATGTCTCAGTGGAGATCTAGGACTTTTGTATCCAGCGCAATGACTGAAATTTCTGTAGCAAATGACAAGAACACGGCCTCAAGACATTTCCCCTCCCCACCAGCAGAGGTCATGCTGAATTTTGAGTGACTTCTGCCCCCTCACTATATAAATAATCCATAGACATCGTTTCAATGCATAGTCTTGCCAGTCACTTGTGTTTGTGTAAGATTTCAACCATGTTCAATATACAGTACTTGCCTTGATGTACCTTGACCCTTGATGCATGGATTTGTTTATTAGGCTATAACACTGTTTGCCTTGTCCTTAAGCCACAGATTCTCAACCTGTGTCTCAGTCAAACATGATACAGAAGAAAAACGATCGTAATATTAAAAACTGCCAGTAATCAAGCTTCATCATAATCATCAACCTGCAGCCACTTGCTGAGTTGCTTGTGTGTGATCAGCAGCTATGTTTCTGTTCAAAAGCCTTTCCAAATGCTTTCACCAGGAGTGGAAAGAAAAGAAGGAAAGGTTTTATTTTATAGGGCTTTGAATAGCGGGTTGAATAACTGCTGACTTGTTTAGATGAAGAATTTCAATTTCAATTTGTTTTACGGTAATTTCATGTATTTTCATTTATTTGTGTTTTTTTTTTATTTAGATGTGGTTTGTGATGCTGTTCTAGAACTATTCTAGAATTAGAACTATTCTAGAAACGACAAAATGACTTTTGTTCTTAGCATCTGGCTAGTGCCAAATCATTCAATACAGGAATCAGACTAAGGTAGGAGGTATGCGCCTAATTTAAACTTTTGAAGTGGTTTGAACAATATTATGGCTCCAGTTTAGTTTATGACTGTTATTTATTTCTTAATAAATATATCAGTGTTGTCCTAAAAGTAATGCAAATAAGGCAAAAGTTTGTCTTCATCAACCTGTGCACATCTAGGTAATAACATTCTGTAGTACAGTGGGGTACCATCAAATGCGACAAAGGGAAATTTCAAAGAGGATTTGAGAGTTGGGTTCAACAATGGTGCAAATGCATCGTATGTGATGGAGACTATGTTGAGTTACTCTAACTACATGTGCAATTTGAATAACCAATGTCAGTTAACAAATAAGTTAAACATACTGTACGTTTGCATTACATTTGGTAGAGCCCTCGTACAATGCTACTTTTCAAAGCGATGTTGTTTGAGCTAAATGTGTGATGATCTAAGCATTGCATTACATCAAATTTTATTACATCACCTTTGCTTCATACTGTAGATACAGTGCCAACTTTCCATATTGCATATGTATTGCTGGATGACATTTAGGTAATATGTACATTTTGTTTTTGTATAAACTACTGCTTTAAACATTCACAGCTTTTCATGTGCAATGTTCATGAGATGGATTGGAGGGACATGCAGTAGTCTTTCGGAAAACAAAAATTAAGAAATTATGTAATTTTTCCAGTCATTCTAGTTGGCTGATTTGGTTTTGGTGTAGGTAAACCAGCATTTGTGAGTGCATGGAAGGCATAATTGCTTGATATTCATGTACAACATACTGTTTGTTGCAAATGCTTTGTTATTATTGCTATTATCACACCATCGCTCAACAGCTTGCAATTAATCTGGCACATACAGCAGACTAATTAATAAAGCATGTTTAAGCGAACCCAAAACTCAGTGCAACCATCAAAACTCTGTGACACTTTAAGGTCACACTAGAGCTTAGTTTACTGGATTTATCCAAGAGTAAAATGAAATATGAGGTCATTGACGACTTGGAAAACACAACTAATGTGCTGCCACGCTCTAATTAATGGCTGACTAAAACCCCACATCAGAGGAACCATGCTGGCTACTTCAGTGTTTCTGGGTGATCATATTCTCCTTAGAACACACACACACACACACACACACACACACACACACACACACACACACACACACACACACACACACACACACA
>JAQQZT010000037.1:12907219-12921020 GCA_030068275.1 Clarias platycephalus | reverse complement strand
CACACACACACACACACACACACACACACACACACACACACACACACACACACACACACACACTTTAATGAGACTTCTGAGTTTCAGGAGTGTGACTAATTAATTGGTTGTACTTTGAAAAAAAAGGTGATGAATCCAAGGTAATTTTTCTTACCTTTCATTTGTGGATGATCAAAGATAATTGAATCTAATTTAAGCATGATCTGCCTTTTATTACCTAAGACAGCCTTCAAACCATCTCCAACTGGGTGCTTCATTAAGAAAGAAAAACATCAGTGTAATAATGTAGCTCACACACTTAACCTTTTAGATTTATCAGGCCTTGTGTCTGTGGTTTTAGGCTGTTTGAAAATGTTTGACTTTTTTAACATGGACAATGTCTTGCCCTGAGGTTTATCTGATTATGTAAAGCACATAGCTGAGAGCAAGAATTAAACATCATGCATTCTCTCCTTTATAGACCCATAAAACAAGCTCTGGTGTTGATAAATCCTGCCACTATTAGCGAGCGGAAGCTTCACTTTTAAAACAAGACTATAATCAACCATCAAATAAAAAGATTAGGCTGAATATTGTAATATTTATGCTTTTGCAACCTTCCTCCCCTCAAACATCAACCCCAACCCCCCCAAGAAAAAAGAGTGATTACGGTGGTTTACGATAAGAATCCCCATAAACCATATTATTATAAAGCATCTAAATGGAATCACTTATCCTTGATGCAGAGTGTGATAGGATGCAGTCTCATCTATTCTCTCTCTCCATCTCTTTACCGCTCTCTCCCCAACATTTCTCTCTCAGTTTGATTCCAAACAGGCATATCAGACCTTCATGTTTCTTATTATTTCTGTTGAATGATTCAATCTCAAATCTAAAAAACACAATAAAAGATGTATTTATTTGCCATGATTTTCCCTTCAGCTTAATAGTCCCTTATATACAGTACATAGAGTTCTAACTATCATGCATTTAGATGGGCATAAGGAGGAATAATGACAAATTACCGCATTTATAGCATTTGGCAGGTGCCCTTATCCAGAGCAACTTACATCTAATTACACATTTGAGCAGTTTTGCTCAAGGGCCCAACAGTGGCAACTTGGTGGTGGTGGGGTTTGAACCTAGGACTACAGTACTGTATCTGATCAGTCGTCCAATACCATAACCACTGAGCTGCCCCTGGCACACTACAAATCTAATATGATTTTATGTGTCTCTCGCTCACTTATCAGTCCAGATGGATAGAATGTAAATGTCACACATCCTTCCAGTCTGCCTTCTGATTTGCTTCCTGGTTTCTTCAGCTCCTGGTCCACATTCTATGTAAAACTTTTCCATCTGATCAGCATTAATAGTTTAATCTGTGGCAATCTGTGATTTAAAGATTTGCTCTGTTGTATAGTTGCTTAGAGAACCATATAAAAACAGGCCTCAGAATAAGTAGTAAATCAATAACAAATCAAATAAGAGCTTTTTAATTATTTGCGTCATTTATAATGTTCAATTCTGCACTCAAATTTAAGTCTGCACCTCTGATAGTTGAGTTAAGGATGAAAGCAATCAGGTGAATTAAATTTTCAGTCAAACTCTTCAATTAAGACTGATGCCTTGTAATTAGGTTTATATTATGTGTTTAATTTAGCCTGTTTTTAACTTGCTGTTTTAAATGTGCTAGTTCTCTTGCATGTGTTAATCTGAGATACTTAGCCTCAAGATCCAGTTTCTAGCCCTGTTTCTGGTCCTTATTGGTGCCTACAATGTAAAGAACTTAGTTGTTAAATAACAATAAATTTCTGGCCGTAATGTACTGTTATTTTACAGAGCATCTACTGTAATTTAGTATTACAGGATATGACAGTAAAATTCTAAACACTATGCAAGCACTGATTACTTAATTCCTAAATGCTTAATGATTGGGAAAACAACAGGTCTTAAACTGGAAGATAAACAGAATAATCATTGAGAGGTGAACATTGAAAATAATTAGATGGCAGAGAAAGGATACATACAAACTAGGAGATTAAACAGCCTAATACGACAAATCAAATTAAACAATTGTAAATGATTGCCGAGATACAGTGAAGTAGGAAATCCACAGAGAAAAACTAATTTCAAAGTAGAAGTCCTACAAAAGCATAAAAGTTCAAGCTGCACATAGCTACCAGAGACAATGGTAACACCTACAGTATACTAGTACATCTCCAAAAAAATTTTTTATCTTAGTTTTGATAATTATGGCTTAAAGCTCATGAACAGTATTAGAATATTTCATTTTGAGTTTGATTAAATTACTACTCATACAGTATAAATACCGTCTATCACCTAGTTCAGTACACGCAACCACAGTCGTGGAGGGAAGAAAATGATCATCAACACAAGGACGGTAAGACAAAGAATACAAAGACCATTTCTCGTACAGTACATGACTGATACTAATGACTGGTTCTGCTGTTACACTGTCAGAAGAAACTTTCTCAAATAAAGTTGATAATAAACCTCTTTTTCAAAGTAGCATTAGCAACAGTTTAACAGAACTACATGATAGTCAAACACAGTAATAATCAGCCATTATCATCCAGCGTAAAATTAGCATACACAGTTATGTGTTGAACTGATTAGTGAAGTTAGGGAAGCTGATCATTTTCAATTTCTATTTCTAAATAACAACAACAAAAAAAAAAACATCATAGTGAAATCAGTTGTTTTCTGTTTGCAGCTGTGCAGTTGGCTCTATAATAGAAAACTCAAGTAAACACATCTTAGCCACATCTTTACACTGTGATTGGCAACTGCCTACTGTAAATTACAAAAATAGCAATAGTAAAAAAAAAAACAAGACAAAACAATATGATTACTTCAAACTAAACTTTAACAACACCTTTAAACAATACCTTTAACTTGTTGAGCAAGTTATAGCTAGCTAACAGTGTTAGCTAGTGTTAGCTAACCTTTCCGAAGCTACAAGGCTTGTTTGGCCAATTTTAGCAACTGACCTAATGAAATGCTATCTGAAATGTCAACAATAATTATGCAGACAGAACAACTTTAGACAAGACCAATTTTGGGAGATAAGTGTAACATTACCTCCTTGTTTGAACTTCATGTGGACTACAGCATTGAAGAAGAACTGAAGCTGCCAGTTACATCTTGTCACTCAAAAATAAATACAGTATTAACTAAGCAGGTGTTGCCATCAAAACAGAGATTTGCTCACGGTCATCAGCACAGTGTTGATGGCTAGTGACTGGACTTGTAAAGGGATGATAATGCATATTTTCACAGCTTAACAGAAAATACTGTTTCATGCTGATAAATTACAGTTATGTACTGTTTTCATTAACTGACCACATTTACTGTTACTGTATAGTAAAAATATATATATATTCTAAAATATTATGGACAAGTTATTTTATTCATTTAACTAAAAACACATATATTCTACATTCATTCACATAAAGTGAAATATTTGAACTTTCCTTTCTTTTATTTTATTTTGATAATTAGGGCTTACAGCTCATGAATATAAAAAAATCCAGTATCTAACACAGGATAAATACTGTGCATTTCTCAGTCTAGTTCCCAATCACGGGGAAGATTGCTTGGGAGAGCCCAGAAGACGATCATCGACACCCTCAACAAGGAGGGTGAGCCACAGAAGGTCATCACTGAAAAGACATGGCTGTTCACAGAGTGCTGTACCAAAGCATATTTATGGAGAATTGACTGAAAGGTAGAAAAAGATGCATATGCAACAGGGATGACTACAACCTTAAGAAGATTGTCAAACAAAGCCAAGTTAAGAACTTAGGACAGCTTTACAAGGAGTGGACTGAGGCTGGGGTCAGTGCATCAAGAGCCACTATGCCCAGAAGTCTTCCGGAAATGAGGCACAGCTGTTTTATTCCTAGTATCAAACCGCTCCTGAACCAGAGACAATATCAGAAATGTCTTACCTGGACTAAGGAGAAAAACAACTGAACCATTGATCTATGCTCCAAAGTTCTCTTTTCAGATGAAAATTAATTTTGCAATTCATTTGGAAATTGTGAAGAGGTACAGAGCTAAGAAGTCCAAAGTCAATCTATCAGGAGATTTTAAAGCATTTCAAGCTTTATGAACATGCCAATTTTCTTTTCCAGCAGGACCTAGCACCTGCCCACAGTGCTAAAACTACTACTAACTATACATTTTTTGCTGACTCTATTACTGTTTGTTGGCCAGCAAACTCACCTGACTTGAACCCTATAGAGACAATACACACAGAATTAAGGCTGCTATCGAAGCAACCTTGTCTTCAATAATACCTCAGCAGTGCCACTGGCTGATTGCCAGATGTGGGTGAAGTACACAAACTCAATACTCAAGTGAAAGGACAAGTACTTGCCTAAAAATGCACTCCATTACAAGTAGAAGTACCACTTCATTTTTTTTTACTCAAGCAGAAATACTAAGTATGTGCTTTAAAATGTATTTTAAGTATACACATTCAAGTACTCCACAAAGAAACAGATTTTTCTGGATATCTATCTTAGTTCATCTGATTTAGTGATAAACGGTATTTTAAAGCATTTCAAACACAATTGAAGTTGATGCTCTTGATAACATGAATGTATGAGGCTGAAAGAGATTAGTTTTCTGCGGAAATCTAAGATGTTTGTCATTATTTTTACTATAATAAAAACATAAACTAACAACAACAATATTAATAATCATAATCTTAATAAGAATTATTATTAAATATTAATTGACGAGTGACTTTGGTAAAAAATAAAATGTTTCACCTTCTAAAATTCAGTGCTGTGGAAAAAATCTACCCATAGAAATGTTTTTTTTCCCTCACAAAGGCAGATTTGTAACTGTGATTATTAAGTTACTGAAGCTAATATAAAGGAGGACTTGGACATGATGTCATGACGTGCTGATAGCAACAAGATTTGATATTAATTAAATTAATAGAAAGCAGCATTGTTAGCATCTTTAATTAATTAATTATGTAGTATGGAGAATATACAGTAACATACAGAATACAATAAGATTAAAGGACGCAGTAAACTTTTAGAGACTTCTTTAAAAAAAAAAAGGAGATTGTTATTGGTGTGAAACAAAAAAGAAATGGTCAAGAGCTCACAACTCTTTTGCACAGCATGTTAAAGATTTAGCTAGACGATTTCTAACCTTACCTTAACAAAAGTGCACTTTGGTGCACTAACCAATCAGTGGTCTCATAATGAACTGCCGGCCATTTACCGGCCAGGTACAGGTTTTTCATCAAAAAATGTACTGAGTAGAAGTAAAAGTATCACATACGGAAACTTAAGTCTTCTCAAGTACATTACGCACTCACTGATGCAGTAATTCATGGAGCCCAGACCAAGCATTTAGAGCTTAAATGAACATATTTTTCCGAAGATGGACATTTATTTGTTGTAAATCCTTTCTGATTGATCTTAGGATCCTATTGTAATATTTTGAGTTGTTGGATTATTATTATTTTTTTATATTTATGAGCAATAAAAGGCTTGAAAATAGTTCCCTGTATGTGTACTAAATCTAGAATGTATGAGAGTTTCACTTTTTATATACAATTACAAACAGCTTTTTCATGAAATATGCACTGTTTATGCCAGGGATTCATATTTTACAGTATTGTACATTTATGTAAAAGTACAATACCATTTAGGGATGGAAAGTAGTAAAGGTTTAGACATACTGTAGATATTAAAAGATAAGCTTAAAGCCTTGGTCAAAAAATCGACTCCTGTCCCCTCAAGGCTTTTATTCTTCCCTGCTGGCTTAATTGTAAGCATCTTTAGATAAAACTGTCTGCTACATGAATTGGCAGAAATGTGGTTTACCTACTCTTTCTAATTTCTGTTTTAGAGCAATTGTCTGTTTTTTTTTATATCAGCTACAAATTTGTTTAACAATGTCTTCCTGACCCATGTTAAACTTCCATCCAACTCTCTATGGCCAACTGTATGATACATTTTGTTGTTATTGAAAGAGTCTCGTTGCAGACCTAACATAATTGGTAATGCAATTATTGTAAATTGAATTAAATAAAAGTTCTGCCGTGGACGCAGCAATTGGATCACAGGGAAGTTACTCTAGTAGAACCTTTGGCGGGGTGTCATCAGGTATGCTAGTTTAAGTTAGCTAGTATCATATTATCCTGTAATATGTACTGTACTGTATAACATCACTGTTTCTAATCATTAAGGAGTATCACTGGATCATTCTCCAACTACAAAGCATTAGCCTACATATGCAGCAGAGACATGTCTGGAGTCTGTCTAGCACTGTGTTTATGTGTGCCCAACAATGTGACAATTTAGGTGTGGTTCTGAAAGGGGGCTTAAATTTCAACATTTTTGTTATAATAATATAATACAAGATGTTCAAATGCTGAAGAACAGCAGGTACAGAATATAAATTATGCAATGGGTTGGGAATAAAATGGATATTGGTGTGAAAATACATAGCTGTTTGAGGTTAGCTTATGACATGCAACATTACAAAAATTAACGCCTACTGTTGTTCATTTTTTGTTCTTTTTGTTATTGGTTTTCCCTGGGTCTAGGGGGCATGAAAGGGCACTGAGGCCTGCTGCTCTGGGCCGGGGGACATCGCTGATAACCTAAAACTTTCATCAGCACTGCTCTTTCTTTCCACCGGGGTCCTATTACCATGTGTGCTCTGTTCGGTGCAATCTCACGCCTCACTTAAGGAGTTGCTGCAATAAATATTTATATGTATTAAAAAGAGATATGCCACATCAAGGCCATTAAAGATGACGCCATATGCGGCTTTCTAAAGCATGCATGCACATAGGTATCATCCCATTTGTCAAGCTAGGCGAGCTAATTATCTCCTAGCAGGCGATATTTTCTTCTTCCTGTGCATTTCACTTCCCTGCATTAGGACATGCGTGGTCAGGCTGGCCCCAAATATATCCACCATGCTCATGAATGCATTAAAACATTTCAGGGTGGCAGTAATATTATTAAGATTAAGGACAGGGCGAATACACGGACCTCAAAACTCCTTCTGATCCCTCTGCCATTGCATTTAGCAAGCAAAAGAAGGAAGACTGTTGATTATTGATGCTATTAGCCAAAAAGGATGATTCATTTAGCTAATGTAGCTCTCTCTATAATAACAGCTGCTGTTGGCTTAGATTTTTTTTTAATGTGACTACTAGTGATTGGCTTTGTGTATATGCAGTGGCAGCACAGTGGAAACGTCCTGTGTCTTTCTCTCTGTGAGAAGCAGCAGTAGATCATACCCAAAGTTGGACGTTCTTTAGTGTCGGAGACATGTGAGCTCATTAGCAGCAGCCAAATAAACACTGTGGTGTCTGTCTGCTAACTTAATAAAGTCTTAATAGCTTTTTGGATATGAGATTAATTAACTCCAAGCCCTTCCATAATTACTTATACAGGAAATAATGCTCTAATTTCAGCCCCAATAGTGAGACCATTTTTATCACACAGCTTAAAATTTGTGATCAGAGTTTATTGTTTGAAACATAATCTAGGATGTGGTGCAATTTAAGTAATTGGAGAATGGCACAGATTGCGTATATTGGATTTCGAATAAAGTAATGGCAATCAGGTTGAAGCAAAATGTCAACTTTTAATTAAGGGTATCTATTTTGGGGAAACCTTATATAGCCTTTTTTTAATATAGCCTCAATTACATAAGATCAAAAGTAATTGGATAAATTAAGATAATCCTGAGTTAAATTGTCATGTGTTTAGTACCTAATTGCAAGTTAATGATTGCCTGAAGTTTGTGACCCATAAACATCACCAGATGCTGCCGATCTGTTCTGCAATGGCTGTAACACCATTCATTTTTAGACCCTGTTTATTTTCTGGGCTAAACGGGTTCAGGTTTGGTGATTGACATGGTCACTCTGAAGAACACTGAAAAATATAGCAGTAAATTTCAGGTTATTTTTGTACAGTATGCATGCAGGAAAAAATGCACTCCGACTACGATTTAAACCAGTCTACTCGCTTTTACAAAATAGTGATCAGCTCATTTGTTTGCATTCAGCATCCAACATAGATTTGCATAAGAAATTTTTCATGAACATTTTCATGAAATTAGTCAAATAAAAGATACCATACTGTGCAAAAGTCTTTTCTTAAACTAATTAAATTTAATTCTAATGATTAAATTAAACAAAATGGAAACAAATATTTTACTGAAACAATTTCAATGCAAAAATAGGTTGTTTATGTAACAACCTCAGCAGTAACCTCATTTCCCCTCTCGTCTGTTCCAACCACTCAGCACTCAGCATCACCAGTATACTAATCACAGGCCTGATCATCTGTCATCCTCTGCACATGTTTCTCACTGGTTCCTGCCTTAAATTAGAAACTTTTTATGCTTGAATGATTCATAGGTCACTGTGTGGCTTACATTCCTCTGAAACTGGTCAGGTACGGGGACGGGATTGAAAATGACTCAAGAATGTGTGGCACTTTGGAAGCAAAATATATCTAAATGATGTGTGACTCAAGACTTTTGCACAGTACTGTAGATTTTTACCCCTTCAGAGGTTCTTCACATATATTTTTCATATGAATATATGGTCTTCAATAAAAAAGAAATAAAAAATTAGTACTGTAAGGGTTTTTTTTTTCAGCTTGTACTGTACGTACATTGAGCTCTTTAGAGGTAGCTTGGCAAGTAAGACATTGGACTGCTGAACAGAAGGTGCCCAGTTTAAGTCAGTTTAAGCCTGTTACAGCTGAGCTTCACCTACTGTAATCGGCCAATGTTCATGGTCCTTTAACAACTCAGTTACAATTTGGTGTCAAGAAACTGCCACTAAAAAGATGGATATCTCCAGGAAAGAGAGTATTTGTTGCCCAATGTATGGACCGTTACCCATTACCTACATTAGCTTTAGGGGTTTGGACATACTGAAAGTTCATTCTTTAATTCTCAGTGATTGCTTAATTCTGGTAAGGGTTGTGGGACCTGTAGCCTATCCTAGGAGCAGGGCATGAAGCAGGAACACACTGTGGATGAACATAACCTGAAAAACATACTAGTTATTCAAATCATGTTGGAGCAAAGGCGCAACAGAGGATTTAGCTAAAAAAGAATGCACATTTGTAGAAAAGCACTAACCATTCTTTTTGTCATACATGCGAGCACAAGCAATTTTGCTTACTTTATTGTAAGCAATTGTAATAGAGTCCAATTGGCTCTAGAATCAATGGGAATTGAACTCATGGTCTCCTGGCAAAAAGTATAAATCAGTGAAATGGTATGTATGCATGGAATAAATGATCGTATTAACAAGATTAATTAACCTTTAATCTGATGACAGATTTTTTTTTCACATTACTTAAGTCATTATATATGCAAGCCGTCCTTCCTCGTGACCTGTTTTAAATTTGAACCCAATGTTTTAACCCACCATTCTCTCAAAAATTCTTACATACAACATAACATAAGATGACAAATAACATATTAAATGCTGCTTTTATACTGAAATACTCTTTTAAGATGTTTCTGCTCAATTTATCCTGTTGACATAATCACTGACAGTCACATCATCAATAAAAATGAGTATGTCATGTTTAACGGATAAGGTGGGATACATTAAAATGCAAGCAGCTTCTCTTTTCTTTCTTCCTCCACCCTACTTCAGTGAAATCATTTAGGTTTTTCTTGTTATGATTGACTGAGATTTAGCTTTTTTTCAGATACAGTACATCTTCAGAATCAGGAATCTTCCAATGAGGAATTACTCATTTCTCATTTACTTTTTAAATTATTATTAGAAGTCTAAGAAATCTATAATTTTGGTTATATTCTTTTCCTTTCAAAAATAATCTTTGTGGTTGATGTCAAAATACAGAATCATTTAAATAAATATTTTTTTTCTTTAAGAAATTTGGTTGATGCAGCGTTTTGTTTAATATAAAAGATAATAAATATTTTATGTGGCTGAATGAGTTCAGGCAACAGGGTTGAGTGAATGTTGTATTATACTCAAACACACTTTTTTCATAACCTATAATGGAGAACTTATGGACATAGATGTTTTACACAAGACGATAGATGAATTCACACATTAATGCAGTAAGATAATAAGATTTGAAAGTATGTGAATCATTATATTTCGAGGGAAAATGTTATTATAATCGGCTATGAGAGGCAAAAAGGGATGTTTTCTAAAAGCTGAATTTTTTATGAAGTGATTTTTTTTATGAAAGTTTTATTATGTTTTTTTTTATTTATGTATCTGAATCACAAACTATCATTGTTTATGACTTGTTTATTTTACATAAATATTTGTAAATGTAATATCAGTGGCACCCCAGTCATAGAATCACACTAGTATTAACATTTTTAATAATGTACAAAGCAGCATTGCTTCAATCTGATTAATTTCTTCTAACATTTCAGTCTTATAATAATTCACTTTACTGAAAATGATAATGATTTGCAGACTCTACTTTTAGACCCAATATAAAACGTATTGTACAATATATAAAGAGTTTTTCCTAGATGTTTCAAGTAAAGATAGAATTACTCTTAAATTAAACATCCTTTCTGTTTGTTAATTTTTAAATCCATTGTGCTGCAATACAAAACTTTGCCAGTTGGTTACAGACATTTATGTGTTTTTTTTTTTTTTTTACACCACTTTCTGACACATTATGATTCTCTTGTACTTATCCACTATTGAACACTTTTTTCCTGCACAACCACTCACTCACCACTTAGTGAAGAGGCACTTTGAGCAAAAAGGGGGCATCTGCCAAAATCTTCTGCTAACTTATGTGACTGACAGCATCCATTTCCAGACCTCGAGAAAGACTGGCGAAGCTCTCGCAAAGTGACCCTGACATCAGTCACTTACCGGCAAAGGGGTTTTACTCAAGAAATGGATGTCCTCCGTCACAGAGAGGCACTTAATGGGTCTGTAATATATATCCTCGACAGCGCAGTACAATGCGGAATCTATTTAAGACCATACTCAAAGCATTATCTTAATTGAGGGGCTGAGGTAGAGTGGATGCAACCTCTCTCCATTTAATGAACAGATTTCTGTTCGACGTAGTCCATTTCAATCCACATCTCAGCAATTTGTGCTAATGCAAGTTCTTGCTAATTTATAGACACCCAGCAGATATACTGTAATCTCTTTTTCACAGCTATTGTGTGCAGAAAGTGGCTTTCAGGTATAGGTATATAGACTAATACAGCACCTTCGAAAATGTCACCTGTTTTTTTTTTTTCTTCTTCCAATTTTATATATACGGTTTTTAATATAACCCAAATTACTGTCTTCTGCACCAGAGTATTTTTTATGCACTGATCACATTTTCTCATTTTTAATACAATACCCATATCAGAGCTCTGAGCCTGACACCTTACGCTGATCATATATTGATGCCTTACAGTAATTGAGGTATCTTTCAGCAAGCGTCTCTTGCCAAGATTTATGAAACATCAGAAGGATAGTATTTATATGCTTTAAGGCATTTATTTTGTCCACCAATCAAAAATAGAATGTTCATGACATTGCATGAGAAACACTTCAGTGAATATTATGGAAAAATATATAAAATTTAATCATATGAGATTTTTCATATGAAACAAGAAGTATTGCAAACTGATAAAGAATATTTTACACATATTTTCTTTGGGGCACAACAATGTTAAAAAGCACAAATGCAAAAATATTTAGTCAAAATTGTTTGGCTTATATAAGTGTGAATTTTGTGTGATTTTACAAAAAGCTACAGTATGATGCCTGCAGTTGTGTTTGTTGTTACATAAGTATGCAATTTAGTATCAATAATATGGTGGTTGAGTTTAAATAAAAAATATAGCAACTATGCATTCATAACAACGCTGATTTTATAGTGAGTAAAACAGAAAGCAGTGGAAGAAAATGTGATTTTTTTGGTGCACACAAAACCCTTTTTAATTCAAAGATTCTTGAAGATCATGAAAAACATTATAAATCATCTCATAGGTTGAGGGTGCATAGAGATGAGGGTGCATCTCAGGTCTCTCGTACACAAATCATTTGTGCATATTTTAAGTTTCGTGACATTATTTCTCTGCTTCGCCACAGTGCTTGCACTACAACAACCCACATAGTTTCATTCTGTCCAAACAATATCCAAATCTTATTATGTCCTATTTTACAGAACACATTGTGGACGTTAAGCAACACATACCTACTGTATAATTAATTAATATTGGAGTGGCTGCAATGGCAATAACAAGTGTAAATGTCCTTTTCTTGATTTCTACGTTCTCAAAAAAAAAAAAAAAAAACTTCGAACACATTTAAACCACTCACGGCATCTGCTATGTTGCACGGGATGCATTTTTGCTTCACTGGTCACATGACAGAAAGACGTGATTGGCTCGTCATACTGCTTCGGCTTTTGCTCGAAAATCTGGAAGCTACAGTATGTGTCAATAATTTGCCAAAATAATTAAAAGTCTGAGAATGGCATTTATTTCATTTTGCTGTCAAACTGCTTCCATGCAAAAGTCTATGTAAAATATTATAGGTAACCTAATTTTTCTTCTTCTTCTTCTTCTTATATTTTTTTGAATCTAAACTGTAAAGCATGTACAGAATCTCATTGCCACAAAAGAATTTCCAAAACCTTAGAAAGACCAAAGAACACTGTGAAGGCCATCATAAACTAATTCTGAAAAGACATTACAGTGACAGTATCAAGAAGAGGACTTTTGACATGAGGACAATTGACATAAGGACAAGATTAAGATATACAGTATGAGCTTAAGATATATCGGCATAACTGCCTATGGCAACATTAAAGCAGTTTGGTACTGTATAACTTGTAAAGCGTAAGAGTCAAGATATGGATATCTCAAACTTTTTGCCCCAAAACACACATCCAAGTAAACTAGAAAAAGGGTTTAGAAAAAGATGTTCAATGTTTTGAAATGGAACAGTTAGAGCCCAACTCTAAATCGTGAAATCGCCTAAAAAGGGCAGTCCATAGGAGATCTCTTAACAAACTGAGAGATCTATAGAATTTTTGCAAACAAGAGTTGAATGAAATAGACAGTCCACAAAGTACTGTACTTGTAAAGTAAAGTATTTGCCAAAAATGTTGAATGTTGTATTACAAGCAAAATGTGCTTTAGCATGGTAATAGGTAAGGAGTGTGCAAGATATAGCCTGGGTATTGTAAGGTTGTTCTTTTATCTGGTTATTGTTAGTGTTGATTTTTGTCGCACAAAAATCCATTTTAACTACAAAGATTCTTGAAGATCAGGAGAAACAATGAAACCAAGACCAAAACTTAAGTTTACAGCATCATCAGTCTCCTCCTATACCAGTTTCAGTTTCACTGCAATAGATGATGACAGTGGTTAATCATAATACAGGCATGTGCTTAGTAAAATTAAATATAATATCAACTGACTGCATATAGTACTGAGTACTGTGCAAAGGTCTTGAGCCACCACTCATTTCTTTATACAGTAGAACCTTGGATTGCGAGCATAATTTGTTCTGGAAGTGTACTTGTATATTAAAATACTCGTATATCAAAGAGAATTTTCCCAATAAGAAATAATGGAAACTCCGGCGATTTGTTCCACAAACCAAAAATATTCATATAAAAAAAGTTAATAAAAAATATAAAGTAAAAATAAAACAAATTAACCCGCACTTTAAACCTGTGTGACAACTTTCACTCACTCACACACACACACACACACACACACACACACACACACACACACACACACACACACACACACACACACA
>JAQQZT010000037.1:12883298-12903543 GCA_030068275.1 Clarias platycephalus | reverse complement strand
AGAATGCTTTCAGCACCTTGTTGAATCAATGCCACGTAGAATTAAGGCAGTTCTGAAGGCGAAAGTGGGTCAAACACCGTATTAGTATGGTGTTCCTCATAATCCTTTAGGTGAGTGTATGGTGCATGTACAAATCCCAAGGTTAGGAAGGTCTAAAGATCATTGCCCTCCACTGATTATTTGCAGTTGTGTTTCTATGAAAATGCATGTAACCTTGAGGAAGAGAATATTAGTAATTTAAGATATATTATTTATACACCTGAAAGTTTTTCTATACAAGGGGTAGGTCATGCTTTGTCCTTTTATTTCACATGTACAGTATATAATGCAGTTGTGTATACCGACAGACAACAATGTATACAACATCACAGCGGATGTAGGACAGTTTCTCTATCTGTCCTCTTAGCAAGGACAAAAAGCTTTTTCACTGTGCAAAAAGAGCTTTATTACCTCTTTCGTCGAGGGTACAAGATATACAGATTGTCTTCTATACTACCATATAAATAGTTCTGGTTTGTATTAAGTGAAGATTTGTGAGATTTTCAATGTGTGGTCTACATTAGAGTGACACATAATGTATATTCAGTTTTGCATGTGTGAGATTTTACAGCCTGTCAGTTGGTCCTGTGGCTCAGGGAATCCACTCTACCAATGAACACAGAGTGGATGGAGTGGAACCATCCATGCTAGAACCAAATCAATACTACATTACATTTGTTCATCTGCTGGGTGTGGTGCGCCACAGCCAAATGGTATTTGATCAACAGAAGGTGTCTTATCATGCTCTTCCCAGCCTCTCTTTTGACCTGGAAACATTCTCACATCAATAGGCAAAAGCAAAGATTGAAAGGCAGCCATCATGGGAACGTCAGAGCTAAGAAAACGGATGTCCTCTTCATTGATTTGTCACACTTTTATGAAGATGCCATTGCAACTGTGAAATATATGAAAAGTCACTGCCATGAACAGCTTTTTGAAGGTTAACAGCAAGAGCAACCCTTTGCTCTCCATTATCCATGGAGAAGGAAGCAAAAGTCCACTTCTGAAAATGACTCATTAAGATTTTGATCAATCTAATGTTGATGTTGATCAATCTTATCCTACATCTGTGTTCGGTAGAGTACGGAAATGCTATCAGAAAATTGCATTCTAAATGAAATTAGGCACCATCCAATCCCATGTGTTTCTATTGAGGCATTAAGATCTGATATGATTTTTGGCTGAAAAACGTCTTTTTTTTCCCCTCCTGCTCTCAATGAAGCAATCAAATTTCCTTGATGGTCTCTGGGAGCACTTAGCTTAAAAGAATACACTTCCAAATCAAAAAGCTTTCAATCATCTCAAATCGCATTTGGATGAGGGGGTGCTTCTAGCCACAGAATTTGCTGGATGCGATTGAACATTTGAGTGACTCACGTGCACATTGGCCATGTTGGGAAACATTAGGATTGACTCCTTGTGAAGCTTGCCGATTGCCTGTGACGGCTGGACAGCTTGAGCTCTGAACCAGCATGTCAAACACAGGACAGGACAAGAGCGGAGCAGGACATAGCACTTTTCATTACAACCCTGAGCCGACTGATCAGAACAGGACATAACTGAAGGTCCACGGAAGCAGAAATGTGGCCTACATAGCTGAGCTGTGAATGTTTCTACAGGGAGCAAATAAGATTTGGCCGACATTTCTTATTGGCATGTACACTTTGGAATAGAAAAAGTTCAATATAGATACCATACACTACCAGTTGAATGTTTGGACCCACCTTTTAATTCCATGATCTTTTCCTAATTTTTGTTTCTTTCTAGAAGGCATTCAAAATAGATTTTTAGAAATTAAAAATAATTGCCTCTGTACAGTTGAGGTGCTGTTTATTAGTGATTTATAAGGCTTATAACTTTAAATGAACTCCTCTAGAGTAGAGGTACATTTTGGTCTGAGATGGTCTTCATGAGAGCCAGTTTTATCTTGGTGCATGATGGGGTGATACTGTTCTCATGCACACTGTTTCAGAATAACCAACCATTGTGTCTTAAAATAAGAACTGACTGTTGATGTTGGTGTTATTTAATTACCTAATGCCACATGTGTTATTTCATAGTTATTTAAAAAAAAAAATGTAGAAAGAGATAATGAGAGAATTCCAAACTTGTGTTCAAAGTTTTGACTGGTACTGTACAAGATAAAATGGAAATAAGACTTGTTGAACTTGCAAATGGAAATGATTTCCAGTTTGTCTTGGCTTAAAATTTTGGATAGGTCACATTTGTTTTTGTATAAAAATAAAAAAGGTGGCGCAGGTGCTCTCAAAAATAAACCTTTTCAAAATGCATTTACTGTACAGTTTGACATGTAAATGTCATGATAAAAAAGACTTGTATCTTCATGTTGAACCCACCACCAAGGGAAATTATTTTCACAGACATGTTCTTCTCTAATTGAATTGATGTCACTTACTCATCTAATAACAGGGTGTAAATATACAAAAACAAGGTAATAAATAAGTGAAGTGGATGTTATGAGCTGTGGTTTATCTGACATATGCCAGAAAACACACATGGACGTTGGAGAAGGCCAGTCAGGGATGATAAGACGGGGATTGTGTTAACACAATTTTCCCATGTCAGTAATGGGAGACAAATCACCCCTCTTCACCAAAGTCTTATTTCTCTACTGCTCATGTGGGGGAAATGTATGCTAATGGCTTCCAATCCCCCATCCGCTCGCATTTATTTTATAATGACTTTAAATTTGTGCATTAAAATAAAATAGAGAATAAATCCGGCGGAAAGCTAAGAGAGGAAAGTTTAAATGGGGGAGGAATGAGGCATCATCACTCTTAAACCCACATAAGAACTGCCATCGTCTATCTTCAGCTCAACCATGTTTATTTCATTCAGAGAATTAAAAACTTTAAGCTGTTTGCATTATTAGGCTTATAAACAAGCATGTGTTTGATCACATGGAATTTTGACATCCATGTGCTAGCTGATACAGAGAGGAACTGACTTTACATTCAAATATGAGCGGTGTTACATGAAAAACTTACTCCAGGCTCATAATCCAAATAATCATAAGTTATTATATGTTGCTGCAAGTTGCTGTAAAGGTAATATTTCTCATTGTACAGAAGTGGAGTTGAGTCCTTGGATGGATGGCTTCTTGGTAACATGACAAGCTGCATTTATTATAATTTTTTCCTGATTAACCCTTAAAAGCCAAACAGAAGGAATCTGTACCAGAAAGCCGGACTTACGTACACATGTTACATGTTTTTTTTGTTTTTTTTTGTTTTTTACCAATGAAATCAAGTGTATTTTTTTGGCTATAGAAACAACTGAAAACAACCATAAACTCATGTGACACTAATTTTTTTGCCTGTCAAACCTTTTTTTTTTTTTTTTCCCATTCATGTTTATTTTGTTGGTTACTATGAGATGAAATTAATTGTATTATATTGCCTAGGTTGTCCCTCAATATTGTACAATCCTGAAGCCTGCATATATTTATTAAATGTTGTAATGAAAAACAGCACTAAACAATGGCTTTCTAGTAAGAGAAGCTAACTTGTTTAACAGAAATTGCACATTATTACACACTTTGCATGCATTATATAGTTTACAGAAAAGAAAAAAAGAATTATTGGTATAATAGTTATATAATAGATACATAACACTAAAGGATGTGCTGTTATTGGAAAAACACAACTTTGAGGTAGTAAATTCACAACACTCTGTCATGTATTACTTCTTCTCTATGATATGGGTGCTATTACTACCTACTGTAGGTATTTGTTGGTTATTGAATATGCAATATAATGTACAATAAAATGATTATGCCTTATTAAGGGTCTGCTCTTACTATTTAGTACAATCTCATGCAATTGTGAAAACTAGGTCCTGCTATGGAGAAACATGATGATATACAGTACTAATGATTTGTCTCCAGGAATGTGTAAATCTGGCTAATTCTCTCTGTTTTAAAAAAAATATATATTTTATCTATGGGATTCAATAAAGAAGCTAAAACAACTTTAACAACAAATAGGACTAAAATAGCTAAACGGCTTAATCTTCTAAATTCACTTACTTACTTACTTATTAATACACTTACCTAACCCCCCCCCCCTTTTTTTTTCTGGAAAGCTATTTAGCATGCTTTTATTAAATTTAACAATTAACGCTGCTTTGATTCCAGGGTTGCTTTCTTCCTAAGTCTCTCAGAAATGCCTTGCTTGTTAAAATCACTACCACAAAGATCAGTGACTTTTACATTTTTCTTTCCACCTTTGTTTAACAGATAGATTAGAAATCTCCTTACATGCGCCTCCTTTTATATCTACCCTAGTGCCATATGTGTTTTCTTTATGAAGATCAGTCCATTGCAGACCCTGACAAAGTGAGTTTTCAATGAAGACTACCAGTGTGAAATACCCCCTCCTTCAGCCCAACGGGGATGTGTGTATAATTGTATCTTTCCAGAAGCTGAAAAGTGCACGGCACAGCTTCAGCCGTCCCTCTGCGCATGGATTTTTCATTCACTGGTATTTGGGTGACAAGGTCGCTCAAGACAGATTTCCCTTCATCTCTCCGACCATTTGTACATGTCTGACTTTAATGAAGATGCAGGGGAACACCGTAGCAGAGAAAGGAAGTGTGTTTGACTACAGAAGATGAACCTGTGGAGTAATGTATGTGCATAAGTGAGTGAAATAGATAGAAACATCAGAATTCATGTGTACCTTTGCTTATTTCACCTCAGAATCAATTTTTTTTTAAAGTAAAAATATTTTTTATCTCTTATATTACAAAAATAAAATAAGATAGATATCAAATAAATATATTATATCTGGAACAATGTTTGACTAACAAGGTTTCTTATGGCCACACAGCTGTTTAGTTCTTGCTGCCTTGTCCATGTGAAAAGTATCTACTAAATTATTACTATTGCTATTAAACATAGCTGTGATTTCTACTGTCAATTTTCACAATGCAACTTCACCAAGTGTTTAAGTGATCTCTGATCATGGTCATGTATGATATTCACATTTTGATCACATTTTTCTTCTTTGTAAAGTTGATGGGTCAAGACGAGCCTTCTGGATTTTTAGAGTTCATTAGACAGTTCTTAACCCAATTCCAGTCATTTGATTTCAAGTCATTTCTGTAGATACTTTCTTTGCTTGTTGCTCGATGGAGGCCAATTTGCAGATCAATCCCTGTTATCCGTTATCACCCAAATGAGGATGGGTTCCCTGTTGAGTCTGGTTCCTCTCAAGGTTTCTTCCTACTACCATCTCAGGTTTTTCCTTGCCACTGTCGCTGTCGTCCTCGGCTTGCTCATCAGGGACAATCATTTTGATTCATACACATTTTCATTTGATACAAACTTAACTAATCCTTTAAAAATTTAATCGAATTTGATCCATCTGAAATGTAATAACATATTTTCTTTATTTTCTTTATTCTTTATATAACCATTAATCTCAGTTTATTCCCACAGGTGCACAGACATATAACACCAGAATACACCAGAATAACATATTTTGTAATATAAAAGACCTTGAGTATGAGCTGAATCTCAAATATGAAACATACAATAAATAAAATGTGTAAAAAGACATGCTGGATGAAGACATTCATCTTCTAAGCTTAAGAAACGCCTTAATACTACTGTATGGGTTCACTACCTGGTCATAAAATATTTTTAATGATAGGCTTAAATGACTCTGACTTGAACTTTATCAGAGGTTTTTGTACTTTGTTCATTCAATTTTACCCGGCTTCTTTTACATTCTCTTATCATTTTATTTATGGGGACGTGAGGACAACTCAGATGTGAAAACATATTTCACAATTAAGGCAGTCAGGCTCATTAAGGAAGGGCCGGAGGCAATGGAGAGAGGCGAGGCACACAAGCTAAACGTTTCTCAGATGAAACACTGTTCATAGATGTCTGTTTTTATTAACTAGCCTTGCTTTGACTCCATGGTACAGCCTAGAAAACCAAATCAAGGACTGTGAAAGTGTAATCACACACATGCGCATTCATTTTGTCATAGTGTTGCCCAAAAATATTAATTTTTATATTACTCCTTTTCCTTGTTGTTTTACATTCCTAAGAGAATCAATTCTTATATTCATAGCTTGATTTGAGAGAGAATGTAGGGAATGCTTGGGGGATCTCTGGCATTACAAAACTTATAAAAACCTTTTTGATTTAATTGCAGCCACATTCTTATTATATTATTTCTGTATATCAATAGCCAGTACAGTATGTATGACCTAAACTTATAAAACATTAAACCTCAAACTAAGGCTTGAGGGTAAAACTTCATACAGCATATGGAACCCAAATGCTCACTTCACACCTGCTTCATCCTGTATAGATTTGTCCTCATTCTGGGTTTGAAAAAGCGTCTCGTCCTTTCAAGTGGAGCCAAGTCCTAATGCAGTCTGTTTAACGCTGAACACAGTTATGGAGAAGAGTAGAAAGGGAGGGTGGACGGTGAAGAGGTGACAGATTCTTTTCCCCTCAGTAAGCCTCGGAAATAAATCTCCTGCCTCTCTGTTTGACTTTTTGATGAGAAAGTGTTGTGCAATAATGCAATTCTGAGAGGAAAAGGCACTTAGGAGCCTGAGAGGTGGATTAGCAATTTGTACAAGCTATGTATAACCATAAATCGTGGACTATCAGGCCAGCGTTATCTTTGATAGGGGGATGTTTGAGTTCCACAGAGCCTGCTTTAATCTGAAACACAATATCCAGGCAGAAACAGCTGTTTCAATACGGCAGGAGAAAAAAAAAAAAAGGATGGTGCGAGGGGTGAAGGGGCGGGGAGAAAGAAAACGTAAGAAGCAGAAAAAGCGATGCATGTCCAGACATGACCTTATCAAAGTGACTGGAGTCCTTTGCTTATTGCCCAGAACCAATTTGAGCTGACCAGACGCAGCGGGTACATCATGGGGAGGTAAAAGGACAGCTTTCTCTCTTCTCCACCCCCTTCTTCTTCTTCCTCTTGTTTGCTTACAGTGGGCCAGAAGTGGCTGAAGATTAGCATATGACATGACAGATTACATTAAATCACATCGTTGCAGTGCTTTATGGCATTAGCCGAGGCAGCTAGGCACATGCAAATGCAGCTTTGAAAGCCCTTCGTACTTAAATCTGCTGAGTGACATGACACCTTTGATATGATTATTAGAATGCCGCAGGAAAGGGAGAGGAATTCAGATAGTTCTGAACAAAGATTTCTATGAGCCGTCTGTGATTAGTTCAGCTTTTAAGGCTCACTGGCCATGTACCTGTAGATGAAAGCTTTATGTTTTTCACATAGACATGGTCAACATGTTAGACATGCTTCCTGACAGAAATATTGAAGCAATTTATACTCTACTATTCTTGAAACGTAATGTAAATGTTGCTTTCTCCTTCGTTTTCCATCCAAATAGTTTATCTTGTGAGTAACTCAGTTAAAGATTCCAGTCACTAAATCATTACGGCTTCAAAAGAGAAAAATCCTACTTGAACATACCATACACTGTACTCTGCTTATGATTCAAACAAAGCTAGCATTGTTGCATTTATCCCATTTAGTTTGACACTCAACACTTACATAACAATGCATCACATTTCATTCCGCTTAAATCAGTTGTCATCATCTTGCTTGATTCTCTCATTCAGAGTGTGTTGTGTCTGTTAGGGTTTGACCTGGAATTCAGTTCCTCTTCCCCAATTATTCAGAATGTGACAGCAGGAGCCCTCTGCCCCTCTATAGAGTCTTCCAAGTGTTCAGTGGTCTTTAATCTTAATTATAAAGCTATCATTATGGCGCAGACATACGTCTGCCGGTAGCGTGGCTGTAGGCATCCATGCTCAGAATCAATCACGCCCTGGGAAGGTTCGGCCACGGAGCTTTCTTCTTCTTTCATTTATTCTCTTTTCAATTTTCATAATTGCTGCTGTCCTCGCACTTATGGACTGCACGCACACACACGCATGCACACACACACACACACACACACACACACAGTGCTCTCCTCATATCTAATGTTTAGCAGGCTCTGGTGGTTTCAAATATTTTGTTGCATCCTGGATGTTCAATTAAGTGGGAATGAAAAGAATCTCACCTCATTTATGAGAGGTGCATAGATAGTGGTTGGCTCGCAAACATGAGGAGTAAGATTTCTTTGATGGGTACTGTATAATCCAGCTGTGCGGCTGCTGTTTGTGTTTGTTCCATCGTGGCCTAATCATGTTTCTGAAAGAGGTCTGGATGTGTCACTAAAAGAGCATGCATTTGGAAGTGAAGTCAGATGATGTAGTTAAGCTCAACATGGCAGAGTGCATTAGTGTCTCTGCGCCAATTTATGAAAGTAGGAAAAAAAGCCCAGCAGAGCAGAAAGCGACAGAGTGCTATTCATCATTCAG
Organism: Clarias platycephalus; assembly: GCA_030068275.1. NCBI lineage: Eukaryota > Metazoa > Chordata > Actinopteri > Siluriformes > Clariidae > Clarias > Clarias platycephalus. The sequence continues at coordinate 12,895,115 of JAQQZT010000037.1, read as the reverse complement.
CATTATGCTGTTTTTATTTAATTCATGCGCAAATCACTCTCCAGCGACTGTCGACAAGGGCTAAAATCTCCTAACATGGAGAGGGTTGGTCCTAACAGTACTTTCACACCTTATTAGATGTGTTTGAGATGGAAAAAAGGGACAAAAGCTTGCCAAACTGTCAAGCTTCTGCAAGTCATCTGAATTCTACATAATTCAAGATGGCTGCCTGTAGCACTTGGATTCAGATATACCAAGACGTGGTGTGTGGCTAATTTCTTGAAAGCTCACTTGCTAACCGAGTAACCGAGGTGCTGAAATTTAGGAGCAGTGAAGTTGTCAGGACTGCATTAGAGGAGCTGATCAAAGGCCTTCGTCAGGCCAGCCTCACCAGACCCTTCGATGACTCTGATCCCTCTGCCAACAGACTTGTTTTACTGTTAAGGCAGCTTTATGTTTGAATTTTATGTGCCAATTAATTAGGTGCTTTCTAATATATGTCGAGAGAACTGTAAACTATTTAGAGTGGGCTAAAGGCAGAGAGATCTGCACTAAAGTTCTCTTGATTTATGACAACCAACGTTCACATTCAGTAAGCAAGAGACAGCTGAGAGTGCATGCTTGCCTCACGGAAAGCACTCCACACTAGAAGGAAGGATTAAAATGGCTTCCATTGAAGTCTAAATATTTAATTTCTTAATAGAGGACATTAATTTTGGAAGAACCGTGAGGACATTAATGAGGCTAATGCAGAGTGGCATGCCCCATGACGTTAATTTGATAGGGAAAAAAGGCAATCTGAATTATTTGATGTGGCTGTCCATAACACTCTTTGCTTTGGATGTGAAGATTTATTTTCTCCTGTGATTCAATCACCTAAATTTAACTTAGGATTCCAGCAATTGTACCTGTTTGAAGTGCTGCAGATCCCAACTACATCCTCTACCTAAACTGTAATATTTATGCTTATTTTGTTCAGCAGTCACTTTTATAAAAGTAAATTTATGGCTGAATTACAACCCAAGCATCCTGCTTAGCAGTTGAGTGTTAATAGCTTTGCTTAAGGGGACAACAATGGTTTTCTGAAAGAGCAGGGATTTAAACCCACAAACTTGCAGTTAAGGCCAAATACTGTATTTATGTACATCAAGACTGAAGATGCCAGTTTTCACAACTCCATGTTACCATGCATTCTTTTTAGCAAGTCAATTCATACTATGTATAGCTCCTACGCTGTAACAGAATGACTTATAAATAATGTCAATAGTTTTTAAATAAATTTAAATTAATCAAAATATATATATAAATAATAATAATAATGATAATAATAATAATAATAAGTTAGAATAAAGAGTGTTAAATATTCTAGCAATGTACTGTGAGAAACTTGAAACTTGCAGAAAGTTACCTCACTCATTGAAGTAGGTGTACTGTAAGTAATTAAGAAGTAATGAAACCATATCATAACAAAGTGTATGTAAGATTTTGACCAACTAATTATCCAATATAATAAATAATAGCTCAAATAAATCTCCCACTTAACTATTAATTTAAACTGGTCTCTTAAGTAAAAAAGAAACTTTGATTGTTCTAATATTCTAACATTAGCCTTTGTGTGAACTATATGTTTGTGTATATTTAAGTATAGTTTATAATATGTATAATATATATTTTATATAAGGAAGAGAATTCCAGTAATCATACCTTTGTGAATGCATTTAATAAATGTTATAAATAAAAGGTAAAAAAAAAAAAAAAAAAAAAACGGGCAAAAATAAATTCATTAATTGGATGTTTATTTCGAAAAACATTTTTATGCCAATGTTCTGGGTGTGAAGAATCATTTGGATTCAAGCCCCCAAAACTTGGCTTGGTTGACATGAAATGCTCAAACTTGACACTGAATGTATGTGACAGCTTGATGCTAATGGTGGTGGCATAAGCCAAGCTATATATAAAATTCCTGGAAGAACATGGGAAGGAAACATCACCTCAGATGGTGTGAGTGGGATCTGATACCTAATAAGGCTTAACACGTTCACCTTCATTAAAAATTCACATAGCTGTTCTGTTAAAGAGGAGAGGGGAAAAAAGAAGACATTGTCATAATGTCATGCAAGATTTGGAATTTAAACAAGATTTTGTTGAATATCTTCTTCACCCTTCAACCTAAAGCAAACCACGTGCAACTTTACGTTATATGTAGATTTAGTGCACTTTCTGTATATTCTTATGCATTTGATTGATTAAATGATTGACTCCATGTTCCCTGAGTCAATTCTGAGCTCAGGTTACTCTCCACAGTGTTTCACATGTTCCTCCATGTACATGTGCTATGTTTTTGGGGATTGTGGTTTGCTCCCAACTCCCAAAACATGCAAGGTGAACTGGTGACTGTGATTGCTTCCACGTTAAAAGGAATATGTAAATGTGTATGTACCATGCAACTCACTGGTCTCTCACACATGGTGTTCCTACCTTGAGTCCAGTGTTCCCAGGATAGATTCCGGATCCAGGGGTGACTGAAGCACTAAAGTTACTGAACAAATGAGTGAATTAATGGTGTAAATAACCATCACTATGGAATTTATAAATTAATGATTTTCCATCAAACAATATTTCAAGATTTCAAATGCCGAACTGAATTACGTATTTAGCTGAAGAAAAGGTTTTTGGATATCCAGAACTATAATTTGTTAAGGTGCATATGTGTCATTCATAGAGAACAAAGAGATTATCAACAGCACACACACATACATACACTGCATGACATACGTTGTGATGCTATATTTCCCAAGTTCTGTTGTTTGCTAAAGAATTGCAAATTTCTTGTCCACTTGGCAGCTGAGTAAAAACAACTACCCAAGACAGAACTTTCTTCACCATTATGCCTTTAACTTAGAGTGACTACCTATGAATAATAGCAATCCAGGATGCTCCAGGCATGCAACAGAAAACAAAAGAGAGTCCTGCCTTGGAGAAACAAATAAACTTGATTAACCTTATCTTCTGTATCACTGCTGATTACCAGGGTCTGCTTCAAGGAGTTCTCAGAAAACAGTTGCTCTGAGGTTGTTCTTCATTTTTTATTTTAAGAGTGGTTAGTCCAATATTGCAGAAAATAGATAACAAAAAAGGTGATGGCTTTGTTTAAGACTTGACATTCAAACAATGAAGAAAGCAAAAAGTTTTAATAACCTTTGCTAATTTTTAATAACATAAATCTGTAAGAAACATGGTGGTGTAATAGTTAGCACTGTGGCCTCGCACATCCAGGGTTGGTGGTCCAAGTTGCACATCAGGTAGGCGTGCATGGGACAGTTAGTAAGGTTGCATTTTCTTGCCATGCTTGGTGGGTTTCCTCCAGGTATTCCAGTTTCCTTCCACAGTCTAAAGACATGCAGCACAGGCTAATTGGAATTTCCAAATTGCCCGTAGTGTATGCATGATTGTGCTCTGTGATAGACTGGCCTCCCGTGACCCTCTACAGGAAAGCTGATTGAGCGAGAGTGATTGTAGGAAATAGTTTCTACATGGTTGATTTGGTGCATGTACAGTAACTAGCATCCATCCACTCATGAAATCTTGTAGTTGTTGTTCTTTTTTTTCCTTCACTATGTCCAGAGTTTCTCTCATGCACATAGTCTGTCCAACACTGTCTGCTTTTTGTCTCTTCCAGTAACCAGCCTGCACCTCTGGTTTGTTTGGAATGGGTGATGAGGTTTTTGTTATTACATAGTATAATGTCCATCTGCCAGACCTTAACCACATTGTAAAGGAGTTGATTTGATTGTGTGCCAATGTCAGTCAATAGACAGAGTGAAGGAGACTGATGATGGTAATTGGAAATGTTATCAAGGAGTGGTTGGTCGAGACTGATAGATTGGAATAGACTTTTTAAAAATGGCACATTAATTACTCAAACCTCTTGTTGGATGATTTGCTCACTCTCCTGTTTTTTTTTTTTTTTACCACTTAATTCTATCATTTTACCATACTGAGAAGACAGCTACCCCTAAGTCAATGATCTAAGTAGCCTGTTACGGATTGACAACATTTTTGGTGTCTGTATTGTGTCTCTACTTTTTTGCCTTTAAAACTCTCAGTGAGTTTGCAAAATGTTTACATGTGTCATGTTTACATGTTTACATGTGTCACTGGTGCTGGTGATTGAACTTACAACCTTCTGATCAGTCCAAAACCAGTGTCTTAACCATTAAGCTACTTCTGCCCGGCAGATTATTAACACTAATCAATGTATTTATTGAGCAAAGTGCAAGCAAACACAAACACAATGGATTAAATAAAAATTGAACAAATTAAATGTGAGTGGTACTGAAAAACATTATATGAGTTAAATAAAAGCTTGACAATGTGACACTGAAAACAGGAACTTAAATAGGGGTGCATCATGGTAAAACAAAGGCAAAAGTGTGTGTGTTACATGTAACATGCGTGTTGATGGGTAGTGTAGTCGGTGCAGCGGTTATTTAGAATTCGTAAGCAGTAATTACAGACCTACTCTGCTCTATCTTCTAGTACATGGGATTTCAAAATCTTTGCAACCTGTAGCAACTGGCATTGTGAATTACACTATGAAGACTTTTTGCTAATACTGTAAATCCAAACGTTAGGCTCACTCGCTCATCATCTATACCGCTTTATCTTGTATACAGGGTCACGCGGGCCTGGTGCCTATCCAGGGAGAGGGCACAAGGCGGGGTACACCCTGCCAATCCATCACAAGGCACAAAAACACACACTCACACGCTCACTCACACAATATGGGCAATTTGAGCACGCCAATTAGCCTAATCTACATGTCCTGGAGGAAACCCACCAAGCACGTGGAGTACTGTACTGTATATGCAAACTCCATGCACACAGAGGTGTGAAACGAACGTCGACCCTGGAGGTGCAAGGCGACAGTGCAAACCAGTAAGCTGTCCCCAAACGTTAGGCTAATTATTTTAATTATGTATAATCATTGTTTATAATCATTTTTGAAAGCATGGAACATTTAACAACAAGCTGAACCATTAGATGGTTCCAATTGACATTTTCATAATATTTCTTTTTTTGAGTTGTTGAGAAATTCATTAAGCCCCATGGCAAAGCTTTATGGACCCCTATTCTAGTCCACTTTGAATGATGTCCAGAGATTTGACCCTTATGTTTTTTTGCTGGCTTCTATGTGCTACAGTATGTATGTCCCATGACTCAGACTGTGAACCTTGCCAGTGATACTTGAAAAACTTGATAAAACTCTGCACTTGAATCCACACATGTCTCCAGAGTCCTCCTTGATACTGTTATTTTATATATAAAAAAGAAAACAGCATGAGAGATGTTAGCTAAGCTGGGAACTTGAGCACATGGGTCAAGTATTCATTGTCACTTTAAGTCTCTAAAAACCTTGCTTTAAAGAGGTTGCAAAGAACATTGTTATGGACCATATTGTATGTAAAGTCTCACTTAGATAATCTGACAAGCAATTTATGATGGGGTATTTATAAAGAAAAAACAAAAGGGGCAACTTTAAAGAAAAGCTTAAAATCAACCAAAGAAATGTGGTGGCTTTGTTATTTGTCCTGTATATATACAGTATGTACTGTATATCATGTTAGATAATTAACATAAACAATGGGTTTATATTAAAGTGCTCTAAACACATTATTGTTAATTTATAGGGATTTAATGCCTAAACCACAGCCAATTGATTTTACTTTATCAACTTTTTTTGCTTCTTGGATTTTTTTATTAAAATCCTGGGTCTTGCTCTGCCCTCTTGTTTTATTGAGTTATTATTGTGTTATATATGAGCATCAAAATGCAAAATCAGATCAATGTTAGCAGTGACTGCCATTTTGTCATAAATCATAAAAAATCATAAATAAAAACTTTGAATCCACACAATTTAATTGATGCAGATGATAAACTTACCACATCAGAATACATAGAATACTTTACTCCTCTTGAAGAGAATGAACTAATTTCACTCATGTCTTCTGCAAAATCATCAACGTGTGTATTAGATCCTATGCTGACACATTTTCTCAAGCAGATTTAAATGATGACTATTCTGCCTGTTCTCAAGTGAAGTTTAGTGTTCCGCAGGGTTCGGTTTTAGGCCCACTGCTTTTTTATTTCTTTACGTGCTTCCTCTGGGCAACATGATTCGTAAGCATGATATTAGTTTTTACTGGTTTGCTGATGACATACAGTTATATGTCTCAGCAAAGCTAGATGAGAAAATCCAGCTTAATAAAGTTGAGCAATGTGTGAAGGACATACTGTACAGTAAGAGACTGGATGTTAATTAACCTACTTCTGCTTAATTCTGACAAGACAGACGTTCTGGTACAAGGACAACATGTAGTTAGAAGCTAGATTTTTGCTCACACTGTAACTCTGGATGGCCTTTCTGTTCCATCAAGTGCAGCAGACCTTGGTGTGATTATACATTCCAATCCGTCATTTGAAGCTCATGTAGATAATATAACCAGGATGGTATTTATTAATCTCAGAAATATTACCAAGATAAGGAACATATTGTCACTAAACGATGCAGAAAAATAAGTTAATGCTTATATTACCTCTGGGTAACACCTTACTGTCTAGTTGTTCAACTAGATCAGGGTCTGCAACCTTAAATACTCAAAGATCCATTTTTCCCACCGGAAAGGAAACACTAGGAGCTACAAAACTTTTTTACGTTACATTATGCAATGAAAAATAAGTTCTCTGTAGCAATTTTTTTTTTTTTTTTTAAATTTTCAAAAAAAATTTTTTTTTGAAATTTTCCACTTTTTTTTTTTTTTTTTTTTTTGAAAAGAAACCGAAATTTTATTTCTGAATGTAACAAAAACTTTTTGAACAACAAAAAAAAAAACACTGGGATGAAGGTAACATTCAAATAAAATACTCAGTGTCCTCCTTGTATTTATGTAAATAAAAATCTTAAATTGTCCACTTGCAGCAAGCCAAAAATGCTGACTGCTTTTGTGTGCCGTCATCCTGTTATCGCGTCTACTGGAGTGTGCAGTCAGCTTTTAATCTGAATAAAACCGGGGGTCAAAAAGCTCAATAAATTGCGTGCCGGCGGGTGTCGCACATCAGTGGTTGTAACGCATATTTTGACATGTTTTATTTTAATGTTACAAGATCACCATAATCTTCACAATTAGAATTACTTTTAAAAACTAACAAACTAAAATTTAATTAATTAAAATTAAATACTCATGTTTTTGTTCCACAAAGTCACAAGGAGACATCTTAAACTTAAAGACATCATCTGTTATATTAAACTTCCAGGCGCCTTATATACTGTGCAGTATGACTGCAAACCAATTCCTGCTTTCTGTTATCACCCAAATGAGGATGGGTTCCCTGTTGAGTCTAGTTCTTCTAAAGGTTTCTTCCTATTCCAATCTCAGGGAGTTTTTCCTTGCCACCGTCGCCCTCGTCTTGGTCATCGGTTATAATCTGATAATTTTCTCACATTTCATACACATTTTCCTAATTTTGCCACAATGACTATAATTAAAAGTGTATACAAATAAAATTGAATTTAATTGAATTTCATTGGTTATAAGATTCCACCTATTTGAATGCCTACCAATCATCATAAGGAGAAGCTGTGCACCCAGGCTGGACAAATGAAAAGCACACTAACATCACTAACAACAAAAAAACGTCAAGATGCAAAATGCACCCGCCCACACGCTATGCACTCAGAGTGAAGCAGTGAATCCAGGCAGGACTCAGAATGACACGTTAAAAGCCTTTTGTCCTGTTAAGGCAACATGTAGACAAACACCTAACAAACACTAATTGACACTTGGGCTTCAGTGGGTCTTTGATATCTCTGTGTTGGGAGATTGTGTTGTCAGCTGAAAAGAGTTTGAGTTTAATGAATGGCCAGTGTGAGATATTTGATCATTTTGACCCACTAAAATATTGCATTCCACCTAATTTATAGAAAAAAAAATATAGTAGATAATTCGATTCTATACTCAGTCACTCACTGTCTATACCGCTGATCCTGCCATGGGGGTCTGGAGCCAATTCCAGGGCACTCTGTGCATGAGACAGGGCACATCCTAGATGGGGTGCCAAAATGAACAAGATTGTTAACTCACTTAAACCTCCCCTTTGTTTGCATTTAGTTTTTAGAGCCAGTCACTGGAGTCACTAGTAATGCTCAGGCTAGCTACAATTAAACTTCGAAAAACAATGCATAACAAAACACAACATATTGCTTCAAAGTGAAATGATGCGTGCATGCCTGGTGAAAGCCTGAAGAGATGAGTTGGTTCGCCTGTACAAAAGTTAATGAGTTCCAATCCTTTTCACTTCTCTGCTCCTCTGCTTGAGATAAGCCACACACGCACACGCACACGCACACACACACACACACACTTCAAAGGAGATGATAGTGTGCTATAATAAAGTATTATAAAGCCAAGCTGCCTGCTGATAACCTATCTGCCATTTATTTCATTATAGCTTACACTGTCACCATTTGCCTTTAAAGAAAATTCTCAGTACACATACGTATGACTTTAAAGAGAGCATGGCTAAGCTAGATGACCTTTTTTGAAAGGTTATGTCTTGTTTTGCATCGCGGCCTGACTTGGTCCCTTTGCCCCAGGAACAGACGACCCCTTTGTTTACAATTTGCCAAACAAAGAAAAAGAGAGAGAGAGAGAGAGAGAGAGAGAGAGAGAGAGAGAAAAGCTCTGAGCAGGTTTTAAACACTCCAGGTTTCATTAGCCTATTCAGCAACTAGATTAAAGTACTCGGCATCTCCCTCCCTTTTTGTACCTCTTTTTTTCCCCCAGTAACAACCATCACAAATTTTGGTGCCGGTATGTAACTGCTAATTTATCCTCTCAATGTATGATATCCTGTCATCTCCTCATTTGTCTTTGAGTGTTTCTAATCAGAGATAATCCCAGTCAAATCCTTTGATTGTGTGTTTGGACGCGATCCATCTCTAAAGAAGCAATTTAATGGGGTCTGTGGCACATGGTGTCGAGTAATTTATCTAGTGAAATGACTAGAGATGCTTGTTTTCATAAGAGAGCTCTTCGGTTTGCCGTTTAATTAGCCAAAGGGAAGGTCAGACTTACTCCTTGATCAAGAATATTCCAGGAGATATGAGGAATATTTTCACTGACATGATCTCTGCCCTTCTCTCCTCTCCTACTTTGGAAGAGCTTGCTTTCTATCTTTATTCTAACAAGGTGCACCGGTTCCAGCACTCACATTTTAAAAGCTTCCAACCTGACAGACTCCTCTTACATCACGGCTGATTACATGAAGGGAGTGAGGTGTGTTGCTAGGCTTCACACATTCCATGGATGGCACGATACAGATGTTCCTCCGTTTTTTGCCTGTTGGCTGATTGATCTCTAACTTGTCTCTGTGCATGACTGTTCAGTTGAGGAAAGAGGCAATCACTCTATCCAAAATGCCAAAAGTATTTAGTTTGACAGGATAATCGACGCTCATGCACATGTTGAAAAGCAGTTTAAAAAAAGAAATAAATAAAAAAATCAGGAAGCATACAATTTGCTCTCTGTTGTTCATTTCTGAATGCTGTCACATGTAGTTCTGTCTAATGGAATTTATTGTAGATTTAGATTTGGGAGCCAGAGGCAGTATTAAGTATATCATTATTTAGATATTTCCAATTGTCATGTTTCAGTGCTGTGTTAAGAAGGTAGACATACTGTATAGGGTTAGCAAATGCAAAACAGACAGGTTAGAAAAGTTTAGAAAAGAAACTACTAAATATCTTTTATTATTGTGCACTTACTTTATATAATATTCCGCTGTCAGAAATAACCTGTATGTGCTTGATTCTATGAAAATATCCAAAATACATGACTTGTTGTCTTGAGAATCATACTGGAAAAAGGAGTGAGAAGTCAATCACAAGAAAACTATTTACTGAATGTAAGCTTTCAGTTCAATTCAATTTGTTATACAGTATAGAAAGGCCCATAACTCTACTTCTCAGTTGTATAACTCATATATAATCTCATATATAAACTCATGTATAACACATTTCTGCTGGTTTCCTCCCACTTTCCCAAAACATGCCATTGTTGGATTGGTTATGTTATATAGAATATGGAAGTCTGTTCCAGTTTTCAGCTGCAGGAAGCTCTCACCTATTCCAGGTTTCTGTTCACTGATTATGATCCCTAAGGCTGGACAGACACTGTAGGGATTCAGTCTGATCGGTGGTTGTTTGATGTGCAGTGTGAGCAGGGTGCCTGATTAATCACCCAAAAGACCAGTGATCTGGCTTCTGGAAGATCAGATGGATTTCTGGTCTGTCAGAAATTTTGGTCATATGTCTCGCAGTGTGAGCAGGCCCACAGTCCAGTTTTGCACAATTCCCCATGAACTTATCTTAATGCACCTGCTCAGATACCTACAGCTCTCACTGCAAAACAGACAGACCATACCCATGTCTTCTCAACCATTTTTAAGACAATACTGTTATTTTTTTCTTTGTTTTTATACAAAGTAAAGTGTCCAAGAATTACTGTACTTTTCTCTTTTTGATGAACGAATTTAGAAGGAGTATGAATGTCATGGGAAAGCTAAACTTTCAACAATTTCTTTAAAAGTTTAGTCATATGATTGTACAAAATACACCATCTAAAAAGCATCTGAAGCACAATTTGCTTGAATAAATATGAATTTTCTAATATTAGCACAGTGTCATTTACATACTGTACAAACTTAAAAATATACATATACTATCATTCTCCAACTTAAACACATAATTATTAATTCAGTGGTGCTTAAAGTAACAAAATGTCTTTTAATGATCATGATTGATCATGATGACTTAGTGATCATAATTGACTACAGCTACTAGCTGCTCTGTACCAACATAAAATGTTTGACAGCAGTCATTGGTTAGATCTTTTTGTACGATGGGAATGTCAAACAGCTTAGTGCAGAAAGAGGATATTAGGTTCACGGAACCATCAGGAAAGTCTCTTTTTTAAACAACTGCAGATTATGAGTACAAGGTACTGGGAGTTGTAGCCATATAAAACAGAAAATAGCCATATTTTAAGGCAATTAAATTAGAATTAACAACATTATGAAGACTGTACAGCTAAACCTTGGATTGCGAGCAAGATTCATTCCAGAAGCATGCTTGTATATCAAAGCACTCATATATCAAAGCAAATTTCCCCATAAGAAATAAGACCTCACTCGTTTATCAAGTTAAAATAAGTTAAAAAAATTTGGCTCGTCTTGCAAAATGCTCGCAGACCAAGTCACTCGCAATCCAAGGTTCCACTGAATTAGTAATAAGTATAACAATCTTGGATGTTTAGAGTTAAATCTAAAAGATAGGAGCTGAGGATGCCATAGTCACTATTTTTGCTTGCAGCCATAAAAGTCCACTTAGCACTTGAAATAATTTTTACATCAAAGTTCAGTTTCTTACTTTGACTACTTCACTTTAAAGGCTTGCTTTATAAGTATTAATTAATAGAGTAGTAAGCATTAGTAAACAGTTAAGTAATATGTATATTCACTATTAACTACCTGACACTCTGTCAGTAATTATTTATTTTTTTCATTCCTTCAACTTATCTTAGCAATGACCATGGTGAATTTGTTGATTATCCTATCATATACAGTAAACACTTTAAGACCTACGGTCACTTTCAAAGCCATTAATTCATATTTAATAATAGTTATCATTGCCAAAATGTACAACATACAGTCCCGATCAAAAGTTTAAGACCACTTGAAAAATGGCAAAAAATCATATTTTGTATGGTTGGATCTTAACAA
>JAQQZT010000037.1:12851137-12869187 GCA_030068275.1 Clarias platycephalus | reverse complement strand
GTGATTGGTTGATTAGATAATTGCATTAATGAGAAATTGAACAGGTGTTCCTAATAATCCTTTAGGTGAGTGTATGTGTGTGCATAATGCCTTCACAGTGCATTTTTTTTTTTTTTTAGGATCCATCACTCACTGAATGAGCACATTATTGAAAGCAAGATACTAATACTGGCATTTAGGCAATGATTGATTGGCGCAAACTAGCCCAATGTGTGCCAGGAAAGCAAGTATACAGTACCACCACCTACACCAGTCTGGACTGTTGACAAAATGCAGGATGGGTCCATGGATTCATGTTGTTGGTTCCAAAATCTGATCATTCTACCTGCATGACTTTCAACAGTTAAAAAAAAAATACTCAAACTAGTGTGTATGGCATCAGCAATCATGCAATGCAATGGCATCACTAGGTGTGCAGGCTGCACCATCAAATGGGGTGACACTAAAATGAGTGGCAAGTCATTTGTGCAGCAAATCACCTGGTGTCATCTGCACACACTACAAGCACATGTTGTCGCTTTTACATTTACAGCATTTGGCAGAAGCACTTATCCAGAGAGAGAGAGAGAGAAAGAGAGACTCCCATTTTTGTTGTTTTGTTTTGTTTTTTAATCTCATTATACATTGAGCAGTTGAGAGTTAAGGGTCTTGCTTAAAGGCTCAACAACTTTGTGGTGCTGGGGTATGAACCTGGGACCTTCCAATCAGTAGTACAACACCTTAACCACTGAGCTACCCCTGCTTGTTGTTGCTGCTGCTACAGCATCAATGTTGTTTGTGTGTGTGTGTGTTTTTTTTTTTTAATAGATTATGCAAATCTACTCCATTAATGTTTCTTATGCTTGAAAACCACTGATGTAAATGTAAGTACTTGGGTGACAGGGAATGAGGTAAGGATAAAAGTATGGTTTCGGGTGATTGGCTTTGACATACTGTACTTACATCCCGGACAGTATGACAAGGTAAATCCAATCTAGCAAAAAAAATAGGGCCCATTGAGCTTTAATGGGTGTTGTGTTTCCTTCCCAGTATCTCTACTGCTAATAAGACTGCGAGAAGCACTCTGTTTTTGATGTCTTAGTTACATTCAACTGATCTCTGTTTGTGTGAGAAGGTGGCTTTTGGGTGAAGTTTAGGCTTGCTCCCAAATTTTTGTGAGAGCACTAGTTTTTACCCAAGTTAGTCTAAGGCACCCACTTCTACAAAAAAGGCTTCAACGGATCATAATGTTTAAGTACAAGCGCTGAGGTGAAGGCATCTTTCAACTTCTTGAGGGCCTGTTCCACTGGAAATGATTCATCCTTTTTTGAGTAGGCCTAGTAGCGCAGCAGTCATGCTGAATCCTCATTAAATTGATGAGAGGAATTATTTGATGTTCTTTGACAGTTCTTTGACATTTATTGGTTTCAACCACGTTTTACCGCAGATACCTTATTTTGGTCCATGATCAACATGTCTGGTCTGATAATGTATCCAAAAAATGTCACTCTGTTCATATCGGAGTTCAGCCTCCCTTGGCAGTGGCAGGGGAAAGCGGTACACAACTCTAACTTGATTAAAGCTCAGATAATCAGTTAATGGGCAGAAACCATCCCCTTTGTTCCCCACAAAGAAGAACTGGAAAGAAGACATATTTCACAAGGTTTCTTTGGTCACAGGGGTATACTTCTTCTTATGATGGGTTGTGTTTCCCAATAACAGTTTTACAGTATGGCACAATCATAAGACTGGTGGCCTGAGACACCTCTAGATCCCTCTAGTTTTTCTAAATACTTCCTGAAGTGTAGGGTATTTTCAATGCTACTTGTGTCTTAGACTTTCTATGAATTTGGATGTGTTAATTAATGTAATGAATTTGGTATAGTGGTGACAAATCTCTGCCATGGGTCCTCCATCCACAACTTGTATGGTGGACGTGACTGAGATTTTGTACGATCACCCAAGGTCGTAACAATAATCAAGGATGTAAGGAAGAAATATTTTCCTTACGGAAAATTTTGTTCCTTATGGACAAAGTTTTTTGACATAAAAACTCACTGTGAGGGTGCTCACACTGAAGTGCACAGTGGGATTTTGGCTGTTCATGCTGTGCATGCTACAGTATGCCTTGAGCTACCTGGTGATCAAGACCACCATAGTAGCAGAGTCTTCATTAGCATTGTCACTGATGCTCATGCTCATCAACCTGGATTTGCCCTAGAAAAATCCTGCCTCAGAGGACATGAATTCTCCCACTGGCTAAAAGCCTAGGAGTTTAATAACAAGAAAACTACCAGATCAATCAGTTAATCAGTAGAAACTTCATCATCAGAACATGGCATTTCCGTCAGTAGCTCCACATTTAGTCCTTGACGAAATACCTTTTTGAGTGCTGGCTTGCTCTAGTTGCTTCCTGCTGTGATGGTGTGGAAGTGAAAGGCACATGCCGCTACACTTCTCTCCTTTTGTTTTAGAAGGAAGAAGCACTCGCCCACTCTCTTGCCCTTGGGAAATTGATAAAAAAATCTGTTGAAATAACTGGATAAATTGTTCAGAAGGGTTTAGGCTTGCACCACTCTGTGAGCATACTGCAATAGCCCAACTGAGAGCCTTGTTGTTGAGGAAGTTTATGAATTGCATTATCTTCAAATAGTCTGAGACTCCCTCCTGGCCTGTGAAGTATAACACTGTAACAGAAACCCCATACATCCAGAGAGCTCATCAGAAAACCTCTCAGGATGTGGGATGAGTGTAGCAGGGCAGCTGTGGTAGGGGTGCGGACTGTGCTGAAGGCCATAGTTGTGCTGAGGATCTGATGGGGAGCTGGGTGGAGTCCTTGGCTGGGAGAGTACTGAAGCTAAGCTGATATCAGGGCCTAAAAATGAGATGTGAGCTGTCCAATCCACAAATTTTATTCTTGGATGATATGTTCCTAGTTTGCCAAAGCAAGTCAACATTCTCCACTTTGAATGAGGTAAGGATGAAAGCGCAGTTTGACTGGTTATTAATGATTTTGTCACACAAGATAATTTCATAGGGCAAATTTGCAATCCCATGAAAAAGTCAAACGATAAGCAATCAATGCAAAACAGGCAGGCACTAAACAAAGTCTATAAAACAGAAGCAAAGATCAGAAATGTGAGAATCAAACACATAAACAGTAAGCTTGGCAAAGACCTATACAAAGACACAGAGCTTATTCTTTGCAACAGGTGTGTGTACTGTTGGTCCATATACCGTATAATTTGAGCGCGATGAGGACCAGGTGTAGTTGTGAATGAAGTACACAAATCCTGTCCTTGAGGGAAATAAAGGTACCCTAGGTAACATGTTACTGAAACAAGTATCATGTTAAGTCATTCATTAGGAATAAGTCATTCATTTTCATTTCTACTTAAGTAAAAGTACAAATGTACTCAAGTAATGTAAAATTACTGTAATTTACTAGGGCTCTATTGTTATATTAATATTTTTGTAATTAGATTTTTTTTGCTTAAGCTACTCAGTTTATTTGAGAAGGGTCTAATGCCATACTGGACAAACACATCTGTTAATTATCATTAAATTAGTATGACACTGACGTCAATTAGCATTTTTACAAGCACTCATACATGCAGGTTAAAAAAAAAATGAATGAAGGAAATCTGAGTGGCTGCGAATAACCGGATTTGATTTGCAAAACAGGCAATCATTTATTTTAAGATTCAGTTAATCTGGAAATCTCTGCCCACTGGCCAGGGATGCAGATCTCTGCCTCCTGATCACAGTGCTTGGAATCTCAATTTGTGAAAATAGCCATTTCAGTTAGTTAAAGTACAATGTCACTTCACTTCACCTTCCAACTGTTTTTGCATGATCTGCATGCAAAACAAGTAAAAAAAAAAAAAAAAAAAAAAAAAAAAATTTTTAACAGTCAAGTGTTAACAATTTTGAACAATTTCACAATATTATATATATATTTTAATATGGTTTAGGCATTAAAACCAGAAAACCTCTCAGGATGTGAAATGAGTGGAGCAGGGCAGCTGTGGTAGGGGTGCAGCCTGTGCTGAAGGTCATAGTTGTGCTGCGGATCTGATGTGGAGCTGGGTGGAGTCCTTGGCTGGGAGAGTACTTGAGCTACAGTAAGATGATATCAGGGCCTAAAAATGAGATATGAGCTCTTGAGATGGGATGTTATCAGGTGAACCAGATAAAACTTTAAGTGATTACTAGCTTCAGCCTGCATTGCTTTTGTCATGTTGGGTAACCAATTACTTGGCTAACTAACTAGCAAGGCACATACAGTACTGTAACATAACCATGTTTTCATTTCAAACACAGACACCCTGCTACAAGCTACAAGCTTACAATAGATATCCCATTAAAGAAAATAAGCACTAATACACAAAAAATGACCTTTATGTGTTGCTCAGATAAAAAAAAAAAAAAAAAATGTTTTAAGAAAAAGAGAAATGCATTTGAAAATGAGCGCTACTTTTTCTGTTGCACAAATTCTAAATAGTGTTGAAATGGTGAGTTAGAGTCAGAGACTTTCGCTTATTTTACCAACTGCTCAATATCATATAATATTGTATTAATATACCTTTTATATACCTTTTGCTTCAGATGACCCGGGTTAGTGCTAGCAGGACGTATCTGCCTGTTGAGCGCCGCATGAAGGGACAGATTGTCCAATACAGTGTGGCACATGTATGTACATTTGTGCACTTCTAGTTAATAGTCTTTGATCTTAACAACAGAGGGATTTTCTCTGCCATGGGAAATGTTCTTCAAACTCCTGGCAAACTAAAACAAAGCAGTCCATCAACATTTGCAGCTCTTTTGAGTGTGTAGCAGCCATGGCATCTACTGTACTACCAAAAGCATTTATCTGATCAGTACATTGTGGACCTTCGACTGCACCTTCAGTCTTAACAAACTGAACAGTTTTCTATCTGAGCAGATGCGGATTTAGAGAAAACAACAAACATGGTTGAAGGCAGAAGATGGCTAGAAGATTCATCATCAAACTGAGTGACTCCAGTCATTTGCTTGTGAAAGGGTTCAATGAGGCTGAGCAACATTGGTGGGTAGATTGTAAGGACAAGGATTGCGAACAATCCATCAAAACTTACAAGGTTGAAAGCCCTGATCAGGTCAATGAATGCCAGGTACAAGGGCTGCTGTTGTTATCTGCACTTTAGTTGCAGATGTCACAGGGATAAGCCGATGTTGATTCTTGACTGGTTGGCAATGAAGCTACACTGCAACACGAAGTTTAGCGTGATTTTGTCAAAAAGTGTTTATACTATGCTCAGCAGTGAGATCCCTCTAGAATTATTTCAATTGCTTTTGTTTTCATTATTCATATACAGAGTAACTATGTTACAGTCTCATCCTCATTCAGTGAAACCTTTTTTCCAGCACACACAGAGTAGCTGGTGTAGGTGTTGGTAGAAAGACACCCATTACACATTTTTGCTGACCTCAGGCAGGATCCCATCAAAGCCAGGTGTCCTGCTGGTTGGTAGGCACTTGAGGACTTTTCGGAGTTCATCAAAAGATCTTCTCCCGGATCTGGTATTATTGATAGGCATTCAATGTTTGCAAGTGCTTTTGGAGAAATCAGGTTTTCTTTAGAGTAGAATTCAGAAAAGTGCTCCCCCCTCTGTCCATCTGCTTGCTCTTGCCCTTGATGACTACGGCCATCTTAGTTATAAGTGGCACAGTTCTTGATGGAGTGGGACTGATTGCTTTCTTATTACTGTCTTCTGATGACTGAATAGGCTGGCACCTCAGCAGCCAGTAGTTTTTGGCACAATTTCTGGCAGTTAAAAGGACTAAGCTCCTTGGAGATCTTAATATTTCTTTTTGTTTGTTTGCTTCTTTGGTTGTTCAGGCCAGAATTTTTCTTGTACTGCATCAGTGCTGTGCCCTTTATTTCTGTGAGTGGTACTAGTTCAGTCAAGTAACTCTCAAACTAATCTTGTGTTTTCCTGTCTTCCTTACAAGTACAGTAAGTGTACAAGGTGCCCCTTAGGTGAGACCACATTTCCTGTGAGTTTACCTGCTGGGGTTCTATTTACAGACATTTGTATTGTGTGTTGAAATGCTGTGTTGAACTCTGCCACACTCATGGTGGAGTTAAACCAAACTTTCCAGGGTGGTTTGATGTGGTTTCGTTTCTTAGACATGAACTTAATATTTAAGAACAGAGGAGCGTGGACCTGGGAATATGTCCTGAAGGGCTGTTGACAGTCAGAGAGAGGATTATCAGGTCCCTGATCAGTGGCTGGCACCATTGCAACCTCGGCCACTATAGGAAGCATACCTGTGGTGTCTAGTTTTATGTCAAATGAGCCAGTACTTACGGTTTCCTCTTTTGTTGCTGTCATGGTAAGATAATGGTTGAGTGACTTCTCCAGGGTCTACTCTTGGACAGGGAACTTTCCCATTTATGTAGTTCTGTAGGTCTGTCTTATGGACTTAGATCCCGAATTTCCTCAGGTTTATTCTCAAGCTTTTCTTGTGAACAGATATAGCCACAAGGCAGCTGTTTTTAAGGCTGAAGTTTTGCTTTTTTTTTTTTTTTTTTTTACAAGCACATGACTGTTGAGCTTAAAGGTTTTGACCCTTCCACCTGGACATTGACTCCAACAGAGGGGGATTTCTGCTCAATGTGCCATTGAAAATGGTTGGAGACTAGAGTTAGTGAACCTGTCAAGAGAGCAAACATACTGCCTCAATTAATCCACCCCCACCAACATCCCTGTGTAACATTGGTACAAAAACATGTTACTAAAGATTATGTGTGGTTTGGAAGGATATTGCTGAGCTACCAATTTTGCATAAGAAATATGGTTGGAAAAAATCCTGAATGACTGATCAAAGATCATTTAAACATTTTTTTATAGTAACATCATAAAAACAACACATTAAAATTAGGGAAAGTAAGAAAGTTATATAAAAAGTTCCAAATAGCCAGACTTTTTTGTAGTTTTTTTTTTAAGAATAGTTTTACAAGCTTCCCAAAGTACATTTTTTTTTGTCATGTTTTTGATGTTCAGTCTAGTCCCTTTATCTGATCAGGTTCAGTGAAATGTTTTTTTGTTAACCCACACAGTTTGAAACAGATGCAGTAGTACTGTATAATAGTGATGCTGAATGCTGAGTGGTTGAGGAGAGGGGAAATGAGGTTGCTGCTGCGGATGTTAAATAAATAATACATTTTGAAATTGATTTGGGATATGGAAAGGGTGGAGGCCTTTGGCTCTTTGCCACTCTCGGGTCTTGTAAGTGGCAGACTGCTGCACTGGGTGTTCTGGTGCCTTTCTATCATGGCCAGCATTGACTTTTTATGACAATCTGTGCTGCATTGTCTTTTCTCTGGGATCTGACATATCTTGGCAGTTCTACTACTGGTCCTGGTTTCTTGGGAAAAAAAAAAAAAAAAAGAGGGGTGTAATTTTAATCCGCAAACTAAATAATAATTTATTCATTTATTTATTATTTGCTTTAGGTTGCTTTTAGTGTTCTTAAGGTTACCCCAGTTATTTTAACCATCTATCATTGAAAATACATAACATTTCTCAGCACATGTACTGTTCTGTATTTTATATGGCAGATTTTATACACAATGTGTGCCAAGCCTAACACATTAACATATCCATTCCAATTCTTGAAAAAGTGGGAATCTAAGGGTTGGTCATTTTTCCTGTAGGACAGTTGGTTATGTCAAGCCTTTTTAAGTCAAAGGTGGCAAGTGTTCTTGTAACACTCGGTTGGATTAAACAAATGAAGATTAGTTTATCTAACAGCGCTATCAGAAAAGGGCAGATCACAGTGCAAGAAAGAAAGAAAGAGAACAGAACAGAGAGATCACACTTGCAGTTCTGGAGAGAAAGCTAAAGGCACTGAGCTATTTTTTTCTGCACACAGCACATATGACAGCTGAGGATTGTTACTTTAAATGCCATTTGGCTTAGTCAGATGGTGAATGTGTCTGCACTTGTGTGTGTGCACAGTTAACATGTTATTTGAGTGCCTTCATTAGCGCTTCTGAGTCTGTGCTCATTAGTGAGTGTGTGTGTGTGTGCGCGTTCGTGCACACACATGGACTCTTGCTGATAGGGGTAAGGAGAGGGACCTGTGATTGCTGGGTGTGGAGTCTGATCAAGGCTGACAGTATTTAACATAATTATGAAAAGCTTCAGTCACAGTGCCATTAAATAAACACCTCTGCTAGAGAGGGAGGATCTGATGATGAGAGAAAAAGAGAGAGAGCGAGAGAGAGAGATGAAGAGTGAGTGAGATAGGGGGTCATTTCTCAGTCACGAGATGAGATGTGTGTGTGTGTGTGTGTGTGTGTGTCTTCTCATTACTGCACAGCTTGACCCACACACACTTCCTGTCTCGCAGCAGTAGACACTTGCACACACACACAAACATGTGCATTTGACTATGCTAAGCTGTATGCTAAGCTAGCATGACTTACACCGGATTTTTCAGGAAACCCATGTCAACAAAACAACAAATGCCACAAACCAAGGAAAATCGAACTTCTAGTTTGGACTACAAGACACAGCTGCTTTAACTTACTTATATTATTGTTTAGCAAAATGCGTTTGAGTGTCTGTGACATAACTTGGCTTAGTCAGGATGTATCAAAGGGAAACAACCCGTTCTCCATGTCGATGCTGAGTTCAGGTTCCTGACTAAGAGTACATCATATGAGTTGCGTTCTTTTAGGTTTAATGTTCGTTTTTGCATTATTGCTTTTTTTTTTTTTATGGTTTTGCCCAGGCAGACGCCCCCCCCCCCCTAGTCTTGATCTTGCAATGCATTATCTGGTCACTTTTGGCATGCCTGCTACTTTGACCAGTAGTGGGAAGTTTGGCACCATCACTCTGAGTAGTTCCAGGGCTGCCATGCCCTCTGTTTAAGTCTCCATACTTGTTGCATGTAGAGCTCGTGACTTCTTTGTCTCTGTCGATCCATGATGTGGTGTTCAGCGTGCTTATGCCCTGTAGCACTGTGTTTGTATTTGGGTTCTCCGGCTTTCTCCCATCTCCTGGTAGGTGGACTTGCTATGCTAAATTGCCTCTATGTGTAAATGAGTGTGTGGATGTGTGTATGAATGGTGCCCTGAAATCTTATCCAGGCTGTTTTTATGCTCTTCAGCCTGTGTATCCTGGCATAGTCTGTGGATCCACCACCACCCTTGACCACTATGAAGTAGTTACTGAAGATACTGTAAGTGAAATACGAAGTGTATTTGCATGGAGAGTAGCATTTTACTATTTATTTACACTTTACTATTTATTTCAATGTACATAAAAGATATAGCTGAATTTTAAGCCAGGAATGAATATGCACTGTTTTGATACGTTTTGATTAATATCACTATTTTTTTTTTTTTTTTAATAGCAATGCCTGTATTTAAAGAGGACAAAAATGAAAATTGGACTTATACTATGCTTTTACTTTGATAAACTACTAGAGGCTAAGAGCAGTTCTTTTAACAAGCCTAGCAATTTAATCGAATAACAGAATCTCATATTCCTGGTATAGCATTTTATGCTATTTAACATTGTCCTCTTAAAAACGTAATGCTGCATGCAAATACTGTGATAGTGTATTAGCTGTTTATCATAATATATGCTTACATTTTCACATTTTAAAAAGGACAGCATTAAACCAAAATGTTTGAAATATACTGTATATAATAATATCAAAATCTAGTATTGTAATACTGCAAGCAATTCAGTCTGGTAAAAAGCAGTTTTCGAGTAGTTAAGGTGAGCGCCATAACAGTTTCCTGCTAATGAGACACACAGGCTGGACTCCAGACTATCTGATCCTTTTGCCTCTAATTGGTAGTGTCCTCCGAGAATAAGGCCTTAATAATCAGCTCTGTCTTTACATCTCTCTCTCTCTTAGGATTGCCTTGATTATAACCATATGCTCTCAACATCCTCTTAAAAGATAGGGCCATCACTGATGTCATACATTCAGACCCATTTACACTTCTCTATCTCAGCAACTGCGGTAAAACTGAACACTGAGAAGCTAAATGATCCCTCAGGTAAATGTATTTAGAAAGTTAGTAATGACTTCCTCTCTAAAAGGGCTGTCTGTGATGCAGATATGACTGCAATTAAGGAGTCTAAAGAACCGATTCATGACATGCCCTTTTAGATGAAGGCCTCTTTTGCATTCCTCATGGACGTTAATCTCCACATATGATGTACAGTATATGGCGGCATGCGTTGGGCAGCCGTGCAGTCTAGGGACAGCCTGAAGATGTGTCTGACAAGGTGACGAGAAACAGTTACTCGCACACACTCCTCCATGGCAGCGTGCATGAGAACGGCTCTCCTCTTTCCTCTCACACTGCTCCCTTAGGCTTTAGTTTTGTAATAGAAAACACATGACCTAATAAATAAATCTCTTCTTTATCCTTTGCAAACAAATATCACTAATGATGCGTTTATGTTTTTGCTTTTAGAGCAAAGATACTTATATTAATACTAGCGTACATACCCGTCATTGTCGAGTTTTTAGAAGTAGTTAAAGCGATATAGCAAAAAATAAGTCGATCAGCTTTAATGTAATCAGTGATATCATTATTTCAGGTTGAAGCCCACGTACATGTCTGCCTGTCTTTCTGTACGGCAACTCTGTACAGCCTAACTTATTAATACAGAGAAATAACATTTTGTAAGGTTGAGTATATTACGCCTTGCTTATGCTAAATTGTACTTTTTTCATCGTCAGCCAGATACACTCCCTGCTCAGTGAGTCACAGATGAGAAATCGAAAAAGTAGATTGGAAAAAAAAAAAGTTTTGTCTTAAAACGACTTCAGCACATTAAAATTCACTTATACCACTTTAGCAGCATTTCAGCAGTGAAAATATTAACTAATCCCAGTAAAAATATTCAGTTTAGCTTTTCTAATTAATATCTATTGGTGGTGTTTGTTTACATTGAGCAAATAGCTTATTAGTAGCATGGCCTCAACTCGGACTGCTGCCGGCATGTTTGCTCCGGTGTTTTATCTCATAGTGGCGCTTCACATTACTGCTTGTCATTAACAGATGTGATTTTAAAGGAAAAATAAACATATTGATCTGTCTATTCATCTTTGAAGATTCAGTTTTCATAGTCTGCTTTCCTTATTTGGAGTAAGCCATGCTGTGCCGTGCTTTCATTTCTGTTTCTTGAGGATTTTGGCGGCTTGTACAGTAGTTGCATGACCGTTGTTTCTGTGTCTTCTCCGTCTATACACAGTAAACTATTTCATTGATTGGCTCCGATTGATTGGTGCTGGTGAGTGATGCATATACAGTAGTCACGTCCGCCTTGAAAGGAAATGCGCTAAGAAAAAGAAGCGCTACTGTACAGTATGTGCTGTGACATACTGTAATATGGCACATAACTTCTTATAACTTCACTTATTCACTACATTTTGATTTCATTCATGCCGCAGGTTTAACTTCAGGCAAATACCTAAGTACTGCCCAAGTTTCATTAAATTCTGCCAGTGCCAGTTTTGCGTGATGCTGTGACAAATCTGGCTGGACACACATCGACCAGACAGATATACAGTACAGTATGGACAGAAATGGTTTAGGGTCCCTCAATGTGAGAAACATAAAGGTGTCATTGAAAGAGCAAGTTCTGACCAATGTAGTGACAAAACCTTTCTTTTATTTATATAGATTGCAACAAATTGCAATACTGTAAAAAGTGAAACTGTATCTGTATGTGAAGCTTTTTATATCCAGAAGTATTGACCTTATATGGTTATGAATTATATTTAATGTTCAATGTTATTTTCAATATATGCTTTCCTTACCTATCTGACCTAACTATCCCATCCCTCAGAAGACTTAAAATGTCTGACTTATTTAAGAGCACAACTACTAATTCCTCTTATAGTCCATAATATTTACGCAGCAAATTAAAATGAGATAATGATTTTTTTCCCCCCTGAAAGCACTTAGGTGTTCATGGCTGATGGAGTGTTCATTAAGGGGCAGCCATTGCCTGATGTAATTGCTTATTATTTTTTTTTTTTGGTGCAGATAGTTAATTTGTTCTCTGTTTACAGAGGCTCCTGTATAATTTTCCGTTTAGATCCTATCTAAGGCGGCACCTCGAGTGAATGAGCCTGTTAATGACTTGACAAAAACAGATTCACATCAATCGCTGTTAGGTGTGACAAAATGACAAATTGACAAGGTAATAAGCAACGCGTGTGAGGCAAGCCGTAGAAGATTTACTCCCACATCTCTCTTGGCGTGCCCTAATCAAATAATTGCCCGGCGCATGGTTAATGTTGCACAAATTATGCCTGCATTAACCCAGTAATGGACACACACTAGAGACTGCATTCAGCTGCAAATAATGATGATAATTTCTTCTTTTATCATTTTTCATCATTCTTTCATCAGTGTTAAGGTTTTTTTTTTTTTTTAAATATATATAAATATTAAACATATAACTGTTGTTGTTTTTTTTTCCCTTGAGTGTACAGGACATATCTTTATAACTATTAAACTTATGTACTGTCCACAGCCAGGCTCATGAACTGAAAACTTGGAACTAAAGGAGGCAGCTCAAATGAGTTCTCTCTGGATGTTTCATAATCTCACCAATCAGATGGCGTACTGTTTATCAGGTTAAGCTTGACTGCCTCTTGGTCTTGTTACACTCTATTAAGGGCTCTGGAAGAGTTAGAAGTTGTATCTCTTTCTCAGGTATCAAGTCTGTTAGGTTCAGCCTGAGGCCAGCTGGCAACTATGATACTGCCACAATAGCACTTACCATGACACCAGGAGGCACCACAGTTTGCAATATAACATGAATGATGAAAAGCATTTGCTCCTTTTTCTAATTATAATGTAATGTTGTATCTGTTAATGATCTGAGATTACAATGAGCTGGCCAACTTGTAGAAGGATACCGTAGCTCCAGTCCTACTGCTGTTGGCAATCATAAAATTGTTGCCTGATCGTGGAATTTGAGTGGTGGAGGACTTGAGTAGAAGTCTTGAGCCAGTTGAATACCTGTTAATGAATCATCTGACTTGGCTAAAATTCTCCATCTGCCAAATGACATAAATGTAAGATGCTCTAGACATTGTTCAGTCATTGTTCAGGCATTGAAGCATGCACAAAACTTCTCTGACATTTAAGGTTAATGAAAAAGAAATTATTTGTCATATTTACTTTACAGCACAGTGATTTTGTTTCATTTCCAAGTTAGGAAGCTGCGGTCAGAATGTAGCGTCATCCAGGATACAGCACCCCTCGAGCAGATAGGGTTATGGGTCTTGAACCCCCAACCTTCCGATCATTAATACAGAGACTTAACCGTTTGAGTCGCCACTGACCCAGTGAAGTGAAGTGACTTTTAATTAGCGCTCATCAACAGGTTCCACACATGACAAATAGAAAAATTATGGTGAAAAAGTAATTTCAACATGAATTTCCATTATGGATTCTCCACCCATAATCTCTGTAGTGCTGGCAAAGACTTTCATCCCGCTGTCCAAGATGATTGTTGAAGGAAATCTAGAAGGCTGAAGGGAAACATCTACCAAATTGAATTTCCCATTTGGCATACTGTATTAAAGGTAGGGACAAGTGACTCATATGGGTAAAATTTAAATAACCCGGCAGCCAGCATGATGGACACAATATTTTCTTCAATATTATCCTTATGCTCCCAGAGCCATTCTTTCACAATTTGAGTCCTGGAATGTGACCGTGCCATCAGGGAGGGAAAACTACATTGATGTGATATCCAATATTTGTGATCCCAAGCAAATTGAAGCCTTTTTCTGATTAGTTTTGCTAACAAGTGGTTTTCTTATGGCCATGCAGCTGTTAAGTTCCAGTCTTGTAAAATTTAATCACATTACAGTATGTTCATACAGAAATGCTCTTAATTTCACTATTAAACAGCTACATTCTGTTGATTTGTAACTTTGCCAAGTGTTTAAGTGATCTCCATTCATGATTTATTTCTGACACCATTTTTTCCACAAAGTTGATGGTTCAACACTATTCTTTTTTTTAGGTTTTGATCATTTGTTGAAGATTTCTTTACCCAGTTCCAGTAATTTCAAAATGATCAGTTCCGGCGATTTCAAAGGTACTTCCTAATCCTGAGTTGTTTTCTATACTTGATGCAGCCCAATAATTTGAACATGCAGTGTATTTTGGAGGTTTAATCCCATTACTATTACCACTCTTTACCGTCTAATCTGTCTTTTGAGTTGTGCCACCAGTCACAGGATGCACTGCGCATTTGCCTGGCAAAGTTCCATTTCAGTGCCAGTCTTGAAAAGACTTCCAGTCCAGCTGGTGCATTTTGCACTAACGAGGCCTTGCCAGCACTGGCTATCTTGCCTTTTTCAGTGCTATTCTGTGGGGAGTAATAATTAGACCTAGAGCACATTCTGATGGTATGTTCTCAATTTCAGACTGTTTAACTTGCGGAGACCAATTGTGGCTACTGGTCAGAGGTTGCGATTGGAAAAAAACCATGAAGTTTATTGTGCTTTACTTGACAATAATTGTGCTTTACTTTACTTTATGTCTACTCTGAATTACATGTCCTGAAATGGAATTTTGACTTTTACTGTCCATTTATCTCTTTCACATTAGCTTCTTCTGTCTGTGTCACATTCACATCCAACATCATCTACGTAGGGAAGGTTTGTGCTGCTTCCAAGTGTTTTATGTTGCATGTTTGCAGCAATCAGCCACCCAGTGATTTGGTAAGAACATAGACAGCCTTTATCATGATTTCCTGCAGTTCAGACGATTCTTGATTTTGTATCCTGATTTGTATTCCTTAGCCTTTAACATGTGGTTGATTAATACTGGTAGACAATGCAGACTTTTTTGCAACATTTACTCTGGCATTTTGATTTGCTTTTACAACATATCATAGAGCCGCCTAATTTCAACTGCCAGGTCCTCAGGCTTATCTAAAACCTTTTCTGTACTTTCTTTTCCCACACTCTTTCAATTACAAAGTTTATCAACATGTCGTCTGGGTCACCGTACTGCTAGTCTCAAAGAACGAGTCACAGATCCTGCAATAACTGATCAAAGCTCTCACCCACACCATGCTTCTTTATGCCTGAATCTATACTGTACCTGGTTAAATAGTAAATTAGCAAACGTACCTAGTAATTTTATAGGATCTGCATTCTCACTGTCAAATGCTGGTGTCTT
Source organism: Clarias platycephalus (assembly GCA_030068275.1). Taxonomy (NCBI): domain Eukaryota; kingdom Metazoa; phylum Chordata; class Actinopteri; order Siluriformes; family Clariidae; genus Clarias; species Clarias platycephalus. The sequence goes on along the minus strand of JAQQZT010000037.1, from coordinate 12,853,973 downwards.
TGCCTTGCTTTGCTTTGCTTGCCAATCTATGTGTCTAGCCTGCTCAGCAGATCACTGTGAGTTCATACAGAGTGTACTCCATCTAAGACACAAAATAACAATGTTTTAAAAGCTTATTGCAATCAATGTATGCTTATATTAGCAAGCCTCACTGTTCACAATTTCAGAATCCAACTACAAACTGTCAGTTCAATTTAGTTCTATAACTTTTTAACAATAGACATTGTCACTGAGCAGCTCTCCAGAAATCCAGATGCAGATCTAAATTCTTAATGAGCAAGCCAGGGGTGACAGTGTCAAAGAAAAAAAAAAAAAAAACATGAAAAACCTCAAGAGGATCCAGATTCCAAAGGGAACCTGTTCTCTTCTGGGTGAATGTAGAAAAGTCTATTGAAAGTATGAGCATATTGAGAATAGGAGTTCTCGGATGACCATGATTAAAGTACTCTGCTTATTGCTTATATAACGGATAACATACAGAACCTGGTAATTTACAGATTAGTTAAATCAGCTGTGTTTGAGCAAAATATGTTGGACACTTGAGTTGAAAGTCCCTGCTGTATAGGGTCATGGAGTCCTGGATCATATCACAAGGGACTTGGGGCACTAGGAAGGATACACCTTGGATGGAGTTCCAGTCCATCACAAGGCTCAAGCATAAACAAATTCACACACTACAGTCATTTGGAATCCAAGGCATTTTGGAAATGCCAATCTGCCTAATCTGCACCACCAGAGCACCCACAGGATACCCATCAAGCACAGGGAGAGCATGCAAACGCAACAATAAACTGGTGAATTAAAATGTTAATAAATTAGATTTCTTCCTTTAGTAGTAAAGATATAGCTGAACAACATACACTTCTTTTTTCTTTTTAGCCAACAACAATGTACCATTGCTGATTATTTACAATCAACAAATCTCAATGCGTAATGGAAACAGATGACTAGATAGATAAATAAGTAATTAAATGTATGATGAGATGAATTCAATATAGGTACCTTGATTTTATTACATTTTAAACATTGTGGTTTGTTGACGCCTATTTATCTCAAAATTCAGTGTGTTGTTTGTTTTAAGATATTGTTCTTTTCAGCATGGTTGCAAAGGGTTTAACTCACTGTCACTTACTTTCTGTCAGCTCGACCCAATCTGGCTGTTGTCCTCGGATCTCTCTTTTTCATTCATTCATTCATTCATTCATTCATTCACTATTCATTCATCGTCTATACAACATATCCTGTACAGGGTGGCCTGGAGCCTACCTCAGGAGACTTTGGGCACATCATGGGGTACGCCCTGGACCAATCAATCAAAGGGAATTCTTTAATTATTTATTCATTATATTATTATAGAACTCCAGACCGGACATTTCTGAAATGCACAAGTTAGACAGTTTGGTTCTGTGATCAAAGCCATGGTCAGAAATCACATTTTACTAGTACTGTATATAGTATATTTAAATATTTACATGGTGATATGGTCTTATATATTTCATGCAAATGATTTTACAGACTATATTGTAAAATCTCACTTACAGTAGGTGGTGTTGTTCTTTTCTGAAATTCTGTGATGATGTGCCTATTTTTGACATTCATGTATTTCCTGTTTGTTTTTGTTTTTTCATCTCTTTTTTACAGAAGCTCCTGAGTGCTTCATCTGCAGAGACGTGCAGCTGGTGGACGGAGAACAACTGGAAAAGTTTTGTGACTGCAAGAACCTCGTGGCACATCATCGTTGCTTGCTTATTTGGATCAGAATGGTATGGTTAGATTATTTTACAAACAAACCTTGTTTATTTCGCACACCTGTGCTGACCAAATGTGCTGTATGTCCAGGCAAGTACACACCTGGTCTTAGTGCAATACTTAGGCATGCATTTTCTGTTCACAGTTTGGCCTAATCAGCATGTGCAAGAAGTAAAACACAGCAAGTACAAAGTTAGCTAACACATTCAAGGCAATTTTTCTTTTTTAATTAAGGCTTCTGCTAGGCTGGTTGGGTGTGTTGGTCGGAGGCATGTCGGTGTGTTTTTTATCTTGCAGTCGAGGCTGCGTTAGGTCCTGCAGGTGGAGGTGGTAGGGGACCTGCTCTCACCCCAGGACTAGTGATGAATACACACACAGTGTTGTTCATCATCGCTGCACATCGGCCATCAATATCCCATCGCTGTGATTAACTGCAGCCAATACGTGTTGTAGTTAGTTCTGTTTAATTAAACTCCATGCTCAGTGCAAACACAAATGGATTTCAACTCTGAAAAAAAGGAGGAAAGACATCCCTAATGGAGGCTGTCTCAAACTTTTTTTCGAAAACAGTACAGAAAATTGATGTAGCAGAGGTTCTTCTTACCTAGCGGCACAGTTTTTATTGCCACAATAGAAAAGTGACTTAAGTACAAATCATGCATCTCCATCCAACAAGGAATGTGCAGGCCAGAACTGGAAAGGGAGCTTCAGTAGTAGAGTATAGTAGTAAGTAATGGCAGTAATTAGCAGGACCTCCTAGTATGAAAGTGTATTAAAAAAAGAATAAAATGAAGGCAAAAGCTTTTTTTTGATTGGGCCTGGTTGTTTAGATTGTGACAGGAATCTGCCAACACAGCGATCGCTTGTCCCAACAGTTAATACTGCTTTATGGGTTTTGCATCTTCTGATGAAAGTCTCGCTAAATCCTGTTTATGCAGTTGCCGTTTCATAAACACTGGCTCTCTGATTTGAAGACCGCCACAAATCCCAGCATGCTTTTTCAAAACAGTTGCAATCACACACACACACACACACACACACACACACACACACACACACACACACACACACACACACACACACACAC
>JAQQZT010000037.1:12837028-12848808 GCA_030068275.1 Clarias platycephalus | reverse complement strand
ACACACACACACACACACACACACACACACACACACACACACACACACACACACACACACACACACACACAAAGCCCTATAATGATTTTGGTTGATACAGTATGAATAATAATGATAATGACTCAGAGTTAGGAGAAAGAAGAGTAATTTCAGGTTGTTATTATTATTATTATTATTATTATTATTATTATTATTATTATTATTATTATTATTATTATTCAATGACTCATTTGTATTAGACCATTTAACGTTTAAAAAAAAAAATCCTGTTTTGCTAAAGCAGGTCATTCTGTCCCTGAAAGAGACAAAAGGGGCTGATACTGGATTGAGATACCACAGAGCAAGAACAATATCATCCATTACGCCCATGTCAAAACCACCGCAATCATTCGCCCCATATACCGACATATGAATATGTTTTCCATTCTTGTATGAAAGGGCTGACATCTGTTTTCAGTCTGCTGCAGTTAATGGAAGTGATCTTACGTGAAAAATAATACTCTTTTCAAAATCTGTAATTCAATCCATATGAAATAGACCTCAGAGTTATGGAGCAAATGACAAGGGAAAAATAGTGGATATGATTATGGTTGGCCAGATGCAGCGCAGTCTGTAAAATACTAACAACTGCCTAAATTTAGCCCATGCTCGGCGCTGGCTTCTGAGAAGTGGCCTTGGCTAAATGATGTTTAGGATTTTTCAAAGACCTGCTTGCGAGGATAAAACAGTTTTATGTGCTGGATTGAGTAAAAGTGACTTAACCACAGTTCCTTAAGCTCCCTGCGTTCTGCATATTGCATTTAGAAATATTGGAGTAACATAATACATGATATATTTGTGTTCACCTAGTCTAAGTCTTTTATTTCTGTTCTGTAAATAAACAAGAGGTTGGAAATTTCTGAGGTTTATTTTAATGTAGCTGAATTACAGGGTTCAGAACATCATGTTTTGTATTTCATTTGTTGGAAGAAAAAAAAATAATCATCTGATCTTTAAAAAAAAAAAGAATTTAGTCTCCGTACCAAAAGCTCTTATGATGACACCAAATGCTGTATCCGTGTGCTTGAGGCATGAGTGTTGCGTTTGTGAAGCAGCCATGCCTTGGTGGGCGTATGAAGAATGCGTCCGGTTAAGTGGACTCCGTGTGCTGAGAGTAATCCTAAGTGGATGGGTTTAGATGTCATATTTCTCTCTCACTCTCTCATGGCTTGATAATTCTCATCATTGCAAACACACATGCATTTCCATTCATTAGCCAAACACTCTCAGCAATCAGGCCAGTGCGCCAGGGGGCAATGGGCCCCTTGTAAAATCACATCGCTTAATAGCACTGTTCCATAATTATATGCCATTAACATCTATCAAAATAAGCTCCCGCATGTCAGGCATATAAGCTCTGGATTTAGCCATCTCTCTCCCTCTCTCCCCCACTCTCTCTGCATGTCTTTCCATTACCACGTCCAGCGTTTAGAAGGATAAATCTGGCTAATTGCTAATGAGTAGCTTTTATGCTATGAGGTCCTTAATTATTTCAGTAATTAAATTACATGTAGTGCATAAAATATTCTATATATCTAAAGTTCTAAATCTCATGATTGGAGTATGATCACAAAAATGTCATTGTGAGCCACATTAAGTTAGGTCACATTCAAACCTTCTGTAAACATTGTACTAAAATGTACTAAATGTTCATCGGGCGGCATGGTGGCACAATAGTTACCAGTGTGGCATTGTACCCCAAGGGTCGAAGGTTCGAGTCGCACCTTTGGGGATATGTGCTTGGTGGATTTCTTCCATGTGCTCTAGTTTTATCTCACAGTCCAAATACATACAGATCAGGCTACCTGGTGTCTCCAAATCGCCCACAGTGTGTGAGTGACACACCCATACTGTACGTACAATGTGTATCCCAACTTATGCACTTAGCCCTTGCTATACTGTAGGCTCCAGGCCTCCCGCGACCCTGTACAGGATAAGCGGTATAGACAATGAATGAGTAAGTAAATATACATCATATTGTTTGAAAGATTTCTGATATTTTCTTTTATTTTAGGGGCTGAAGACAGAGGATCAGCTGAGGTGTCGAGTGTGCAATGCAGAGGTAAGACCACCATAACCACCGTGCTGTTAAATTCTTAATGCTGATTGGTTACAAGATGTGGATTAACATTCTATAACAGCAGCTTTGACAGTAGTCCAGAATATAATTCACATCATGCCTCCATATTAATCCACTCTTTCTGATAAATTATTGTCACGATAGTTACAGCTCATTTATTGGTTTGGTATATACATTACAAACTCAGAGGATAAACATGAACCGATTAAAAAGTGTTTTGCTATTTACCAAAAACATCTAATAAATCTAATAAATCATAAATCTAATTATTAGTATGAGAGAAGTTTATGTACCATTTATAGAAGTAGTCTTGTGTGTCATATTGTAAAGTCAATAATTTAATTACATTTTTTTCATTACTTGATTGTTCAGTCCAATTTCTTTGGGGAAAATGACAGGTTGTGTTGCATTGCTTATTTCAAGAGCAGGAGAACAGAGAGACTAGTGAAAAACGATTATAGCTTCTATAACATAAGTGATATCAGGATGCTTCACAACGTTAAATGTAATTATGGATGAATAAACAGTAGGATGCAAACAAATGAATATGTAGTTAGTGGCAAATTGTTTTGGTAGAAATAGAATATACTGTACGACAATTCAGGATGTACAGTATCTCACAAAAGTAAGTACACCCCTCACATTTTACCAACCACATTATTATATGTTCTCAAGGGACGCTACTATAGAACACTTAGGGACTACACCCTAAGTGAACAAGTCAAAACCGTGTCCAAAGTGTTAATAATTAGTATGAGCACTATTGTTATCTAGCGCAGCTTTAATCCTCCTGGGCATGGAATTCACCAGAGCTGCACATGTTGTTGCTGAGATCCTTTTCCACTCCTCCATAATGATATCACGCTTGAGGATGTCCCACAGGTGCTCAATAGGGTTCAGGTCTGGAGACATACTTGGCCACTGACAAACACATGAACAGGATGAATAGGACAGGTAACTTTGCATTGTTAAAGATGTACAGCTGTTATCACTTACTGTAGGGTGTACTCACTTTTGTTGCCAGCTCTTTTGATAATAATGGCTGTATATTGAGTAATTTTCAGAGGACAGTAAATCTATTCTATCAGTCCTTTGAGAAGATATACTAAAATGTTTGCTGAAATTAAAGGGGTGTACTCACTTTTGTGAGCACCTTCATGAGAATCTTACAGTCTGTAAATTTAGTGCAGTTAAATGGATATAGAAGAGAAAAAGAAAAAAAACGCCAGCCTTTTAGTTTATACTGTAGTTTGTCTGGGCCAAGACGTTCTAATCTCTGCCAGTTGGATTGAAGCACAAGGCCACCACCACAAATCTTGTGTGTGTAAATGTTCAGTGTGTTAGCAGGGCCGTTCTGTCCTCTCCCAGCAGAGAGTATTTAAGTCATTAACGGGGCATCGTCTCCTGGAACAGAACGAAACCCGCCGATTCAGCCCACTAATAGAACTAATGAGCAATCAGCTCTCTCTCACACTACAGTTGGGACCGGGCTAAAAGCGGCCATCTTGGATATGCATTTTTATATGCCTTAGGATTATCTGCTAATAATGTGCCAGGACACCCACGGTGGGTAGGGGAGGGGGGGGGGGGATAGATGATCATAATATTTGGCATGGGAGGTGAGCGATGTAATTTCCCAATGCATATTCAGTGTGTGAGCTGAAATTTAGCACTCAGTCCCCCAATACCTCCATGATGCTAATTCCATGAGGCCGTATCACGCGGCACTGCAGGAACTCATTTGTGGGAAATGACAGATGTTGATGTGGCGACACACAGGAGGTCAGCACTTCGCTACAGCATGTGTGTGGGGTACAGCGTCCTACTTTTCTGTTTGCCCATGTTATGATGTCAGGAGTGTATTCATGCTAACGTTCCAGCGAAACGCAGTAAACAGTAGTGACTACATTAGAATCTCAAAGAGAGTGTGTATGAGTATTTTTTTTTTTATAGGAAGGTTTCCTTTTATGTCAACTGACTAGAGGATGAAATGCACAAGGATGCTTACCGTTATGTTGTGTTGTGCCTTGCGTTTAGAGAAGTGGATTTTTTTGTGTGTACTGTATTTTCTTTTAAAAGCAGAAAAACTGCATGAGCCAAAGGCCCTTTGAATCATAAAACTCAATTTGTCTATGACATGTGTTTAAAGATGTTTCAATTCTCATTCTGAGGTGCTTTAGCAGAGCTGATAAATGGATTCTAACCTTCACCTAACCTTGTATGAGCTGAAAACCCATATGTAAAGCCGTATCATATGAGAATCAAAACCAATTTGAATGAACTTACTTGGTTTATGAAAATACAGGATGAATATAAAGTCCTTCCCTGATTATACTGTATATAGTCATATTCTCAAAACTATGCATACTGTATGCATACTGTACATAGACTGATGAATAGAAGTATACACATATAACTTATATACACAGAACATAGTTATTGTACAGTCTAACTGAGATTAAAGAGGGATCTTCTTTTGTGACATCACTATTAATAGGGTCTTATACATTGTGTTGTCCACCTGATTGCATTGCACTGATATGATCATGTTCCCTCATTATATTAATATTTTAACTTGCTGGTACACCTACACAGTTACGTACCTGTATGTACAATCATCATGTACATAAAAATAGGTTATTCTTATTATATTAGACATTTGTTACCTCATTAATGCGCCCAATTTAACCCGGTGAGACCCTATGATTATTTTCTCCTTTTCTCATTATATTTAATAAAGTATTTGTTGGACAGTTTGTAAGCTGGCTGCTTTTAACGTTTCAATTTCTCTTGGAAATGGACATGGACATGTCTTCAAGAATATATCTTTTAAGTTAAGCTGCCTGTTCTGGTCCTTTGCCCTTTGCTGTCAGTTATGTATGTTACCCTGTTGTTGAGGAAGTGCTTGTGTAAGTTTAAAGACTGGATGGAGAGCCTGGTGCACCACAGCATACACTCTTAACAAGACAGGAAGCGCTTCAGATGCTCAGATATTGTCTCTGTGTTGTATAATTAAGTATTGGTTAATTAGTAGGGGATTTTGGAATTAGTAGGGGATAAGTTGCCATACACAACCCAGTTAGTTGATTTCTCTCCAAGCACACACACAGTCTTTGGACTATGACTGGAGGAAACCAAAGTACCTGAAGGGATCTCACTACACATGAAGGACATGCAAACTCCACACACACAGATCCAAAGGTGGGAGTCGAACCCCACAGTGTTAACCACTAGGTCACTGTGCTGCTTTAGGAAGTACTTTATGTCATTACCCCTTATGAGCATCATAAGACTTTAAGCAAAATACCCTTAAATAACACAAGAATAATGATGTGCTTAAGTTATATTGTGTATTTCTCACATTCAAAGCCACATTACAGAGACAAAAAAAACCCCACAAAGCCCACAAAAATTGGGTTGTGCTTACAGCACCACTGAGCTTACCATACTGTACCACTAGCAGCCTATGCTGCTACGCCCTAAGGCAGCCACACTCTGAAGGCAAAGCTGTGCATATGCAAAGTGATTGCAGAACAGTTCTGAAACCACTCAGAATGAGCATACAAACCCTCCACCATTGACAGGCACACTGTAGTTCATAAAGAGCAAGCAGACACACATCATGCCTTGTGGATCAAATCCTAGGGAAACCAGACACTCAAGGTTGGGTCGGTAGCTCTGCCACAACAGTGGACAAAGAAATGAAAACTGCAAAACATTAAACCAGAAAACAAGACATAAAGCATGAAAATGCCTTCTGATGAATTTGGAAAACAAAGGCCACTCCACACTTATTGCACCTGCCAGCTCTTAACTCCTTCATCTGGACTGTCTGTCTATTGGAACAATATGAAAAAGAAGACTTATTTCATTATAGCCCATATGTCCTCTACAATCTCTCATCCCTTGGGCTTTTGTCATTACTGAGTGACATAGAGACTCCTCAATTTTTAACATGTCTGTTTTTCTTTCGAAGATACCTGACCCTAAAAGCAACAGTGCTATATTATATAGAAAATAGCATTTAGAAGGCCATCGCTCTCTGTCGTGTCTGGCCTGACTACACTTCAATATAGATTTTGCAATAGATTATGTGCCCACTTAAAGTTAGCGTGCATTAGCAGCCATCTGATGATTATCGTGCCAAAACAAATAATGGCTCCATTTAGGCTCTGTAACCCAGGGGTACTAGAGTTTCTTTTGTGTTGTTTTTGTGTTAAACTTGGCTCAACTAAATGATATATCTAAATATTAAGATATGTCTTCTCATATTTCAAGAGCCATAGAATATAATATCACCAGCATGACTGATCATGGGATTCTCTCTCTCTTTATTGCCCTACCTCTCTGTCTCTCCGACTCTCTCTCTCTCTCTCTCTCTCTCTCTCTTTTCATTTTTGTCTTATTTTGCGCCTTGCAGCACCAAGTGGCCTCCACAACCCTCCATAATGGCTTGCAGACTCTCCCACCTGACCAGGGTAATGCAACCCAATACCCTTTAAATGGGAGTCATTTTCAGCTTTTGTTGCCTTGCCGAGCCTTTGGGGCAGCTGAGCGAGGCAGGCCGGGGACACTGAGCGTGCAAAACAATTTCGAGCAAAGTGAGCAGCACTCTTCCCTTCACCTTACTCTTGAGTGAACACACACACACACACACACACACACACACACACACACACACACACACACACACACACACACACACACACACAGTGTCTTCAACCAGTAGCATCATACACTTTTTTTTTTTTTACAGGGGACACACCCCCAAACCCCACTCACTACTATTACCATTTTCTATATCTACTGTACTGTATGGTCTCAAAATGTGTCCCTCACTGGCTCTAAGATAATACACATTATTTTATCAGCTTGAATTTCTGCACATTTTAGGTGACTTGAAATTTCCATTTTGTAATCATTGCATCAACAGGTTGTGCTTGGATTTAGCTTTATTGTGCATCAGTATCACTTTTGTCGATCCTTGTTGTGTGTTACCCCACATGTAGGACAGAACAATAAGCAATTTGGGTTGTATTTAGAGTTGATGACCAAAATTTCAAAAGTCAAATGTAAATATACTGTATACATAAGTTTTGCACATGGTTAAGACAATTTTTTGGTCTTTCTATTAAGGTATGTAGCGTGTAGTGCATGTAGCGTACAGTTCCAAGGTTGTCTTTTTACTCCAAGAACAGAACATTCAGACTGGAGAGGCAAAGGCAGGCCTGCCAGAAGTGAATTGCTGAAGTCCAGTCAAGGGACTGAACAGGCACCTGTGTAGCCTGTGTAGAAAGAAATGGGTGGATTATTCTGATGTTGTGAAGAAGTAAAGAAATCGGCAAGAGCAAGTAAGGTTAGCAATATGTGGGGAAAATAACAGCTAGGGTTAGGGTTAGGGTTACCCTTGGAAGAAAGTCTCCGCCAATAGGACAAAAGATTTCCGCTTGCAATTTTAAAAACATTTCACTAGGAATTTGCTCGTTGTTAGTATTTCAGTTGCTCCCGTTGAGAGGTCGCCACAGCAGACCAACAGTTTGACACAGCACTGCCAGCGTCCAGTGTCTGGGGTTTGGGCATTGTCTGGAAATTGAACCCGGGCCTTCTGCATGGTATTATATTTGGTTTGTTGTTAACTTATTTTAAGAAATTATAGATATGTTTGGCTAGATTCAAGAATATATCACTTGCTAAAATGTTAATTATTGCAGTGCTTATACTGTAGTTAGTATATAACCACACCTGGACATTTTACTGTGTGTATCGCTCGGCTTGTTTGTGGGAAAAATTCCACCCGTATTTCTTAACACTTTTTTATCATTTTCTTAACAACATCCTCACCAGACATGACAAACAACACATTTCCATGAATAGAACATCAGATTTAAAATATGAACGGTTGTCAGGAGAAGATGAAAAGGGAAGAATTGGACACCAAGTTTACAGGAAGCTCCAATGTGTACAATGTGAATGTACAGCACAGATCAATGTTGCATAATCCTGCAGCTTATAAAATTGCACCTGATCCGGCACATCCTATTATTTCAAAAGTGGTAACCAGGCTAACTTCCAGCTGAAATGAACAGAACAGAAACTGACACCTATGGCCATGCAGCAGGAACAACAGTTATCAAGCTTGTTGGTTAACAAGCACATTTCTGTGAGTAGGCATAGCTAACTGCAGCAGCAGCCCAGAAAATGAAATGCATTTGTTTTCAGCCTGTGTAAACATTGAAATTAATTGATTTCTCATTTGGTTGCCTTCAGTCACATTAGCGTTGCCAGTCAATTAAGTTAAAATGGGCAGATTATTTAAGATGTGTTCCTAGGATAAGCTTTAGATCCACCATGACACTGTCCAGGACAAAGTAATGGTTCTGCATTTTTCTAATTAAAAGACGTTGTTACTGTAGGTGCTGTTGCAACTAAATTACCAGATACGATTATACAGATACAATTTCCTATAGATAAAGAAAAGATGGGAGGGTGTATGCCATGTCACAGTGGATGGGCATGATCTACTGGTTACCATATTCACCGCACACACACGCGCACACACACACACACACTACCTCATAATACTTATACTGTATATTGTCACACGCTTGTAGACATAATATCATTACAGCCTGATCTAAAGTGTAGTAGGAGTCGGCCAGCTCTTTGTCTTCATTAACCTCGGATGCCACCCCAAGTTGGCAGCCCAAGATATATATCATCAAGCACAACTCTACTACAACCTATGAGTATCCATACACACATCCTGGTTGAAAAGAAATATCACAAATGTTCTGTAGATACATTGAACATTTTAATGTAGGTAGATTAGTATAGTATAATTAAAAAATTAATGGAAGATGATGACTGCTGTGCGACTTCTGAACTAAAACAGAGTATACACTCACTCTCACTCACTTCTTCTCTATATCCTGTGTCCACTGGTGGCCAGGAGACTGTTCCAGGGGACTTGGGCCACTAGGCAGGGTACACCCTGAATTTGGTGCCAATCCATCGCTGGGCACACAAGCACAGACTCACTCACTCACACACTCACACACCATGGGGAATTTGCCTAATCTGCATGTCTTTGAATTGCTGAAGGAAACAAGAGCATCTGGAGGACACTCCACGCACACAAACCTAAAGGCAGGACTCAAACCCTTGACCCTGGAGGTGCAAGGCTACAGTGCTACCCACAACGCCACCATGCCGGTTATAGAGCATACAGTATAGAATATTTCTCTTCCATACTTTTTCAACAGATTTTTATTATTATTATTACTTTCAGTATAATGCAGACAGTAGTTAGGTAGGCAGATAAGTAGGTAGGTATAACTTTATTGTCAGAAGTGCAAATACTAGTGTATATACATCAGTGTATTAATGTGTGTGTGTGTGTGTTTCTAAACATACATTGGCAACATTCCTAACACATATCTTATGCTGGTGAGCCAAATACAGTGTTCAAAAATTATATTTTTTAATAAAATGTTTATTTAATAAGTTAATAATAAAATGCTATGTTCAAAAGGCAAATGTATTCATTAGAATTTATTGAATTGAGGAGTTTGTGGAGAACATAGTATGGTATTAATGTCCTTGTAATATAAAGGCATGCTGATTGCTGTTTTGTTTGGTTGCTTTTTAAATGGTTTGTTTGATTATAAAAGGAACGACAGAGACGATGAAGCAAGCCATGTGTGAATAGGATATTCAGCTGGATTTAAATTTCCTACAAGGATTTCTGAAACAGCTTCCGATGCAAAAAGTAAAAGTTCAGAATTAGTATTAGTTTCTGATAACTAGAATTATGGCACATTCAGACTTTAAAATTTGATTCTAACTATAGATATGGACACTTATGTCCACTTTTGTCCAGTTAGGGAAAAGGTGAATAGTTAAAAGCATTCGGTGTGTGATTTTTTTCTTCTTCTGATGTACAGCACTGCAGTCGTGCAGGAGGCAGTTCATGCCCTCATCAAACTGATGATGTTTCAGCAGCACTCAACATCAACTAATGCATCAGCGTAATAACCTTTTAATGTCTGCATTATGGTGCCCATTTAATATTCACTCTCAGAACGATGCACTTGTAGATCAGCTATGACGGCTATGATGATAATGATAATCATGCAGTGCTAAGCTATAAAGCAATACAGCTCTCTGCTCTGCTCACCGGTGGTTAAAATTAAGAGCCTTCAGCCGTTATGGTTTTAGCGAGGAAAAAAAAAAAAAAAGTATGCGCATTTTATTAATGCCAGTTTTTCTTGTTGTTGCTGCTGTTTTTTTGTTTTTTGTTTTTTCCTTTTTTTTTTCCCCTGGTCTTAACAAGTGGCTTCAAAATGTGGACCATTTGCATGAGTTATGCTAATTTGTTAGGGCAACGAATGCATTAATTTCATCAGCACATGGCCTCAAAGCAATAATTACCAGAGTAGGTGTGTCACAAGCAATCATGTAAAAAAAATTGCCAGTTAATTATTAAGATTTTGTTCGGAGGGACCAGGGTTTGACACGAGTGGCTGAGAGAGAGAGAAAGAGAGAGAGAGAGCTAACGTTCTTGTGGCTGCTGCAAGGTGCTTGTTGTTGTGTTCGCCCCTGGAGCAGAAAGGCGGGAGTTTTTTTTTTTTTTTTTTTTTGCATGTCGACAGCACACATTGTGCACTAATTACCACAAATAGCAGCAGGCTTGCTCTTGCTCTCTGAATCCAGTGGGGTGTAATTAGAAGAGAAAGGAGGGCAGAGGCTGGCCTTATGCCTTATGCCTTAACTAGCAGAGGCTGAGAAAGGACACAAGGACTCGTGATAGGAGGTGCTGTTGTGATAGATGATACTCTACCAGTCTGAAGGGGTGAGGCGACCTAAGAATGCTGGGTAATGTATGCTCATGGGAGCCGAAGTTCTATCCTGTACTCATGTTGCTTCAAGCTTCTTACTTATAACCTGTTCTGTTTCTCTCCTCGTCTGAGAAGGTCAGGTGACATACTGTAAGAAAGTCAGGTTTAAATCATTGTTAATTTTTTTTTTTTCTATACCGTTACCAAATAAAACTGTGGCATTTATGTTTCAGCATAACATGCTACTTGTTCTGTATCCCCATCATCTGCTGCACTACACACATTGGCCGAGGTGTGATCTGTTGTTGTTTTTTTTTTCCTGTCAGCTAATTAGCATGTATGGGATGACGGATAATATTTCCAGAATCAGGAACTCATACAGTAGGTGAGAGCAAAAAGAAAAAGAAAAATCCACCATAATAGTGTTATATAAGCCTCCTGCTTTAAGCAACACCTCATGGTTATGCATAGCAAGTGACGTGCAGACAGAACACCTACGTTAACCAACAACATACTGACTTTCTGTTGAGAGCACAAACATGATGTGCTACAGTATACACGTTGTTAGAGTAGGATAATGAACATACTGTACATCCATACTTTTCACTTTCTATCATGTAGCACAGGGAGGCAGCAAGACATTTTTTCAAACAAAACGACACTCCTATGGGGAGAACAAAGATCGTGGTCATAACACATAGCAAGGGTCAAGCTACAGTCAGACAGACTTATCACAGTTATATCCAAATATACACTACTGTTCAAAAGTTTGGGGTCACTTTCTAACTCCATGATCGTTCCTGATTTTTATTTCTTTCTACATT
>JAQQZT010000037.1:12764218-12784038 GCA_030068275.1 Clarias platycephalus | reverse complement strand
ACACACACACACACACACACACACACACACACACACACACACACACACACACACACACACACACACACACACTCATTTTCTGTACCACTTATCTTGTACATGGTCACATGAATCCTGGAGCCTCTCCCAGGGGACTTGGGGCACGAGGCAGGGCACACACTGGATGGGGTGCCAATCTATTCCAGTGTACAGAACACACATTTAAACACTATGAAAGTGACAGTTATCTGCATTCTTTTGGACTGTGGGAGGAAACCGAAGTACCTGAAGGAAACCTACCAATCACATAGAGAACATGCAAACATGTTCAAACGCAGATTACGTTTGCAGGCGTTATGTACTTTTCATGATTTATGATTTGTTACTAAACCGCTTGTAAATTTGTTGCATGCGACCTCGAGCTGCAGAACCGAACAAGCACATACCTGTATAAAGCACAAATACAAGCAATAGATAAATCATTGAGTCATCACTTTATTGTTAAGAAGAAACCTTCATGATTGTGTTCATTTATCTAATTTATCAATTTATTAAGCCACCATGCTAATATAAAAATATAAACATTTTAAATACATACTATTTTATTTTAAATGTTTATATTTTTATATTAGCATGATGGCTTAGTGGTTAGCATTGTTACCTCGCACCTCCAGGTTCTGGGTTTGATTCCCGATGGATGTTCTCCCCATGCTTGAGATGCATCTCAGGTTTCCTCCCACAATCCAAAGACATGCAGATTAGGCTAATTGGTGTTTCCAAATTGCTTGTAGTGTGTGAATCAGCATGTGAGTTTCTGTGTTTGCATGCCCTGCAATGGATTGGCACCCCGTCTAGGGTATACCCCATCCCGTGCCCTACAGTAAGGCTCCTGGGATACGCTCCAGGCCACCACCACTAACCCCACTATAGATATTAGGTTAGTTATATTTGGCATGTTAAGGTGGCGCTATATGTTGTCTTTGAAATATATGGTAATTGTTTCTAGTGAGTAACTGAATTCTCAAGGGATCAGCGTAGATGTCTTTAAATCTCGTGAACCAGCTGAAGGAAAAGTTGATTGTAAGTCGGAGAGTAACGTTGGTTTTAAGGAACATGTTAAAACCAGCATGCTGCTGAATTTTAGGTGCAGAAGTCATAACTTTGTTGTACAGAGTTTCATCAACCGCCATCACCATTAAATACTGTGTCCATGATTGAGACGAGTCAATAAAAAGAAAAGTAGTTAATGTTCTTGTTTTTTTTTTTTTACTTTATATTTGATAAATTAGATAAATGAACACAATCATGAAGGTTTCTTCTTAACAATAAAGTGATGACTCAATTTATCTATTGCTTGTATTTGTGCTTTATACAGGTATGTGCTTGTTTGGTTCTGCAGCTCGAGGTCTCATGCAACTAATTTAAAAGCGTTTTAGTAACAAATCATAAATCATGAAAAGTACATAACGCCTGCAAACTTAATCTGCGTTTGAGCATGATGAACAACAGTGTAATATTACATTTATAGTAAACTTTGGAAATATTTCAGGGTGTATTCTACCCTGGCAATATCTCCGTTTGATGAATCGTTGCAGCTACCAAGAAGTAGGTTTAGATTTTAACTTGTAACGTATGGCTATATTGCAGCACACACTCAATGCAACCACTGAGTTTGTAAATGTAGCGGCTTAGTAGGTTCAACTTAGCCTGTGATAGAATTTTCAGTTGGTGCAAGCGGTTGCAGGTTCTTTGTCTCACTTGTTATTTAATCAGGTGTAAATGAATGAAATTCATTATCACGACTGAGATCATGCTTAACGTGATAAAGAACAGCACGAGGGTTTCTGCAAAGAACATTCAGGAAAATAGACTGAGTAAAACAGTTTGTGTGTGGGCAGCTGGTGCACTGACCAAAGGCAACCTACGCCTACAACACACACACACACACACACACACACACACACACACACACACACACACACACACACACACACACACACACACACTCATTGCCTCTCATCTCACTGTTAGCAGCCTGTTATTTTTTACCACAGCTGAAGGTTGTGTAACAGCTCTGCACTCTTGATAAGCTCAGTGGGTGCCAAACATCCCTCATTGACATGTATTAATTAATTTTCTGTCTGATGGATCTGTCCTGTGCCATTTGTTGCGAGGGCATTCCTTTTTAATTAAAAAAGCCCCACGCTTACATCTGTGACTGATATGAGTTTCACATTGACCTTGAGTGAGAGCATCGTCCTCCCGTTCAGAGCATGAGGTTTAAAAAAAAAAAAAAAAAAATTATTATTATTATTATGAAACTTATGGTGGTTTAGTGTTAGGGTTTGTTGATTATCATAAACGAATTTCTGTTTAGTGTCTACTTTCAACTATGCACTTCGCTTTTGCACTCAGCCATTTAGTGCTAATAATACTTAGCGAGTATAATTACCATCCGAAACCGCGCGCTCTTAGTATTTCCTTTTGTAAATGTGACACACTCAAACAATCTGCCTATTGATCACGTCTCCTGCTTCCCAGGCTTAACACAACCGTTTCTCTTTTATTGCTGTATTAACGATCAGACAGACAGGAGAGAATTTTCGAGGCGTCTGGCCGCTTTGTGATTGATCACGAGAGATATTGCCGTGCCCAGGACAAAGGGTCTCCCAGCTTTCATTATCTCAATTGAGTAACTTATCCGATTACGGAGGTTCACTCGATTGCCGAGCGCTAGCTGTTGTTAATTTAAAAGGCAGGAGGAACAGAAGAGGGGTTTGCAATGTGACTTACGCCTGCTGTCTCTGCTGCAGGCTGACATTTGGTGGATATGTGCTCAGCAGATTTGTTTGGGATGGCACAGTTGACCCGGATTGGGTTCGATGTGTGTTGAAAATGAAAGTGAGAGAATGAAAGTCCCTGAAGCGGCACATGCAGGAAGCTAGAGGCAGATGAATAGATGGACTTGGTCTAGCCAATGAAGACAGGTGGCAATAATCCCGCTAAGAGGCAGATGTGAAAGCGCTCATACAAAACCAATTTCGGTCGCACCCCCATTTGTCAAAAGCTCATCAGAGTGAGGGAGGAGAGCACCGAGGCCACACGGCCTCTAGATTGCTCCGTTCCTGATTGCCTTGTCAGGATGCGCTTATCCACCTGGGATTGACACAACACACACAATCACACACGGACCTGAAGTATTATAACTTGACCGCTATTGCCGTTCTGGCATCTACTTCACAAACTCCGTACTTCCAGAGTTCCTCTCGAGCCTGCGGCTTGCTCTTTAAAGAGAAGCCACGTGAAGCTTTATCAACCTCCATTATCAGCGAAATAAAATTGCTACCTGCCAGAATTCGGCTTCCACGAATATGTAATACTAAAAGGGGAGCGCCGTCCTAAATATCTTCAGGAAGCAGAAGCACATGGCGTCCACTTGTGCTGCTCATGCAAAAGTGCCTCCACTTATCTCCTCCAGACCTCTCGGTGTGTTTACCTCCTTCTCCCCTACTGTGACAGACCTAGTAAAGAGGACAGAGCGAAGAATGAACAGACTGAGGGAAGGAGGCCTTAATGAAAGAGCAGATTTCAGTCAGCCTGCTGGTTCTCATCAATCAGCCTGCGCACTTTGGAAGCGTAATCCGAGGGAGGGGGTGAAAGGCATCAGGCTTTTAATCTCTATTAGTTAATGGACTCTCCTCTCAGGCAACAGGAACTTTAGCCTGTTCTTCTGCAAACACAGCGCAACACAAAAAGCTGAGCCCCTGCGTCTCATTCGGACCAAACACTCCAAATAGCAGCAATGCCGAGGCGAAATAACTGCTCTCGGATTAGTCACTGGGCTGTAAATCCTCAATTTTTATAAACATTGGAATCTTTCAAGATATATTTAACTCAATTAGTTTTTATGTGAAATTTCTGAGACAATTTTTTTTTTTCACATCACCAAATGGAGGAGGTCAGGGTATGTGGAGTGGCATAGCAAGGCGTGCCCTATTAAATTAATTTTATTGCTGTTTTATTTTTGAGCACAGTTTTTAGATGTGTTTTACAGAAAGGTTCCAAGCTACGCCGAAGTGTATTTCTGAAGGGCTTGGGTGTTAATGAAATGCTACAAACACCCCCTCAGCCCTGAGAGACTTTGGAGTTGTGCGGAGCCACATCCATCCGATTCAATTATAAATTAAGTTGACTAACGAACCGTGGCTCATTATGGGAGGCAATTGCTCAGAACTGTCTTTCGACCAAAAAAAAAAAAAAGGAAAATAAAAACACATCAGTGGCTGGTTCTCTTGACTGAGAAGATTAGGGGGAAATGGAATATAAAGGAGAAGCCCTCGGCCTAATCCCACAAATCCCTACAATAGCATGTTTCACAAACCATATGTTTCCTTCACTGATGCACCTTCAGTTGGGGTGGAACCAGAGTCTATCTCAGGAACACTGAGTGCTAGCAAATACACATTCACACCTAGGGGACAGAGTCACAAATTTAGTTTGATTAATGTTGTGTATTGTATTGATAGAAAATGACATTCAGAACATCTTAAGATATTTTCACACAGGCCGACGAAGATCTTCATAATCTCGGTTAGTCGTCTGTGGAGAGACCTGAAGGATGACAGATCCAAACAAACCTCATCACAAGCTGTCCACAGCTGGAGAGAGCTTATACAAGACCCTGGACTGGCTAAAAAGAGCTTCACCTGAGGACATAAAAAAATGATAGAATACTTGCACTCTGGTACCATCCAGATAAAAACCCATACAAAAGTTTAAAGAGATCAACAATACCAATTCCATTCCTAATGATGTAAACAAACATGAAATCTGTGAGGACTATGACTCCATGGACCTTTATGTTGCTGACCTTTGTGGAAGCAGAGTGTTAAATACTACTTCCTCATGACAGAGTGTTGGTTCAAGGCACTTTTGGTCCGTACCAAAAATGTTCTTCACTTGCTGCTGCTGCTTGTGGTAAGGGAAGTGTGGATCAAAAGAGTAGACGAGAATGATTCCTAAAGTATGCGAAGCACTCCCTATGTGATCTCCTTGAAGCCCAAACATTTGAAGAACAAAACATAGGAGCAATTTACCATGCCCACCTACCGGCATGTTTCTAGGAGGTGGGACAAAACCAGAGAACATATGTGGATGCAGCGAGAACACGTAACCGGAGAACCTAGAGCTTTGAGGCAACCCACTTTGAGTCATGGTGAGGCCTCCATGATGATATGTTTAAATGCGTAATCGCTTACATCAAAGAAGAAATAAATGATTTTTTTTACACTGTACCACTTTTTATCTTCAAAAAAACATGTTTCCTAATCAATGTATTCTTCAGGCCTTTTCTTTGGTCAATGCTAACTTTATGTTTACAGCGGCATCTGCTTAGATCCTCTGTGAGAACATTTATGCAAAATAGGGAAAGAGAGAAAAGAGGCAAGAGAAAAAATTAGTTAAAAATTTTTTTTTTATCCAAATTTCTTGCTAAAGTGCATCATCCTTCTACCCCCAGACAGTTTTGTCTTTCCTCTTGACTCTTTCTTTTTACAAGTGGCTTTTTTCCCTGTTTCCCATGAATGTCATTTAGGCTCCACTTGTTAAAGATAAACTTGTAGATTTAATCAGCGGTTGTGGGATCCACTGAGAAAAACATTACATTCTTGTAATTTCTCCAACTCTTTTAATCTTTCCAAGGCCTACTTGTGGACAGTTTGAGACTGCTTTTTTATTTTATTTTATTGTAACTGCATGTGTGTGCCAGTGAATGTGCCTGCGTATACATTTAGATAAATTTAGAAAAGACTTTATAATACCTGTGTCCCGCAACCATCATATGAAAAATTCGGTCCCGAATCTGAAAAAAATAAAATAAAATAAAATAGAGGCACAAAAAAAAAAAAAAAAGGCAAAAATGTATTTGGGCTAAGCAAATGTTCATTAATAATGATTGCACAGGTGTACACAGTGTCCTACTTCTTGGATCTTGGGGTTTAAATAATCCCAACAGACCTCTTGCCAGCATATTGATTGATTGGAGAGGCCCTTAAAGGTCATATTCATAAAACATTAGGTAGTGATAAACACATTGCTGTCTACAATTGTTAACCACTAGTTAATATATTGTAGCAGTTGTTAGGTGGTGTTTTTCTGGCCTGGTTACTTATCGCTAGATTTTTCAAGTTTAAAAACATGTTTCCTCATTAAGTGATTAAGTTCTACTTTTTCCTCCTGTAGGAATAATTTTTTTTTTTAATCATTCACAATATGATTTCACAAACACATTGGAGAAATGTAATGGGGTCATGCTTCAGAAGCTGATGGAGGCATTAGCTCATGTTTAACCACTCCTCATTAAGAGAAGTAATTTAATTCTATTTATAGGTGTTGTGAATTTACCATATATCTCACAAACCGAGCAATTAATTGGGGTCTGTGAGCTTTCTCTGTAACTCATGGTAATGTGCCTTCACTTAATCAAAGTATATTTTGCATCTCATTACTAGCTTTTTGACTGTTATGTGTTATGCTATACCTTTTTTTTTTTTTTTTTTTTAATGCCATCCTTGTTCATATTTTGATTTGGTCACCAGTATGTCTCGTTGCATGCGTGCAAACAAGTTCAGCTAGAGCCACTTTACTATTCACCTTACTGTTATACTTTTGACACACTTGATGAAGCAGGCTATAATGGGACCTTCTTCTCTAAAGCTCTTTCATCGTTTTCAATATTCCAAATGCATGTTCAAGGCTGCTTTAGTTTTCAGAGAACAAGAAAAATAAGTAAAAAAAAAAAAGTAAAATAATAAAAAGCCTTCATTTTCCTTCACCCTCTACTTCTCGTCTCAATAATGTTGCTGCTTTCCTGAGAGTCTAACAAGATAATTAGATTTCCTGGGTATATGCTGTGACCCCCTTTTTGCTGCTTTTAACCAGAGCGGAGTCGCCTTGGCCTCCGTAGGGCCGTCATTTTTAAATATAAATTTAGCAGACACACAGCGGCCTGTTGAAGGACTGGGGAGAGAAGGCTAACAGCAGTGCTTCCATTCAGCACATGGCCATTAAAAAAAAAAAAAGAAAAAAAAAAGAAAACTTTTAACCAGGCCTGTTATCTCTCCCTTGATTATTTAAGACTTGGAGACTGACCTCCTCTTCACATCCTTATCTTCCTCTCCCTGCTTGTCTCCTCCTTTAGCGTTTTCCATCAGAAGACAGAGCGACATTGTTCGACAACACGTCTGTCCTCCAGAGCTTTTACCTTGGGAGTCGAGCCCATTATCTAGTGAGATGGAAAACTATGTTACTTTTAACAAAGCAATATCTCTCGTGCTTGTGTCTATTCAGGAAGGAGACAACAGCGGAAATTGGTCCGATAAGCTCAGAGACGCTTGTGATTGTGCTGTTTTATTTATTTATTTATTTATTTATTTGAAATTCAATTCTGAAAGACATTCATTAAGTCAGCCAGCTGTGCAAAACAGAAGCCTAAATAATCCATTTTATGATCTCTTTAATATCTGATTATCTCTGATTATGCTGCAATTCCACAGGACTGAACTCTTATGGCCGACATTAGTCATATTATACCATGGGCTGTGATTGACACTAATGCTGGCCCCATGTGACTACTGACTGTGCAAACCTATGATCATGCATTATGGGGTGAAAAAAATATATATTGTGGGATCCACTGGGACAACTGCTTTTTTTTTTTTTTTTGGAGATACTAATCCCAATGATCTTTGACCCCTCGTCCGTAAGAGTCCATAAGGAGGACAAAGGGGCCAATGTGTATCTAATTACTGCATGATAAGTATCAAGCTCCATCTGTTTTTTAAATGTGTTTTCTTTGGCTAGGAAAATTCTCATAGGACCACGTCACACTCTCAGAGAGGATTCCTAAGCGATATGCATGCCTTGTGAAAAAATAAAAAATAAAAGAAGCTCTCACTAAGAGCCTTGAACAACCATACATTTAGGAAAGCCAATAAAGACAAGTCTATACAAGCAGAAAACCTATATGTTCTGTGGTTCTGTAGTGTATGAAATGAACTGTGATATGGAGGGATTGAATTCAGGCCTTCTTTTAGAATTCCTGTAGAGTGAGGAGATAAAAATCACCAAAATCAAAACTTTAGATAACAGGGATTAGGGAGCATGACAGTCCAAAGAGCCCCGTATCCTTTTAAGCGGCCACACTGTCAGTGTGTAAATATTTTGTTGAAATGTACCCAAAACACTGAGTCCGTTGAAATCGGCAGCTTGGATCGTCATTAAATCTCGCTTTACGCAGCAAACTAAATCCGTTTACTTATGCAGCACATGATGTCCCGTGCTTATGAGACGTTGTTTTTAGGTGAGTACTCGTATACTAGCCTATCTCCTGTCTGCTCGAGTGAATGACCGCCAGTGTTGGACCTCAAAAGTATCCCACAAGGGCCGTGGGAGGGCAACCCTGATGTACAGCGTAATGTATTTAGTGTCTGCTTGGAGATGAAGGGAGCTTGTTTGGATGAGGATTAGGGGTTGGTGTAGATAAATACTGTATAATACTAAGGAACCAATCATCGAAGGCCATTTAGGAAGAATGTGTGGGATTTTTGGGGACAGGGATGGAGTCCAGGGACCATCCGTTTCCCCAGACAGCTTATCAGTTGCTTTGGCTCATTTATGTTTGTTCTGTTTTGATGTGTGGCTTTCTGAAGTGCTATAGAAGACAACAGTGTGACTCTTGCTCTGTGGACAAACGGAAGCCTTCATGAGTACGTATCCTAAGACATGTGGCAGCAGGCTGGGAAAGTCTGTTGTAATTGTAATAACTCGTGTAGGTTGTTGATTTCGTGTTAAATCTTAACGAGCATGAGGTTTAAACAACAAGGCCATAGAAATAGAATCCCATGATGATTCACACTTGAGATTTTCTCTCTCACACACACACACGCACACACACACACACACACACACACACACACACACACACACACACGTTAGAAACTTTATTTAACACATTATTTTCCATTTATTTTTGTAATAGTCTTTACACATGTAGGACATGTAACTTTTATTTTCACATGCAATTATTTCACAATACATTTATATTGGCGTGATTTTTAGATTCATTTCATTATCACTATTACGCATTTATTCATTTGATTTGCACACTGTTTTACACATAATTAATTACGTTCCATATAAAACAGGTTGTTTAAGGTTTTATGATATCTCATCTCATATGATTATCTCAGTAATTTATTTTCACACATGCAAAATCTTGTTCCCATGATGTCATATGTTTACTTAAGTATCCCTGAAGTAGCTGGAAGCATCAGATTCATGTACAGTTAACCACTGCCTTTACACTGTACTGTGAGATGGCATAGGGATCTATATCTACACAACTTTAAACATGAAGAAATAATTACACTCTTTACAAAATACAGAGAAACCAAGGTCATTGTAGTCATTGCGAATAATACTTTGTACAAAACTCTATGCTTTTTTTTTTATGTGATGTGATTTTACCTTAGGGGAATTTGAAGAAAATTGTTAATAATAAGGTGTCTCTGAAAATTAACAAGCTTCATTGTGGGGGGAAAAAAAGCAGGCAGAAGTTTCAAGAGTGTCTGGGTTGGGTCCTATCAGCCCTTTTCTCTTTCTCTCTCTCTCTCTTTCTGTCTCTCTCTCTCTCTCTCTCTCTCTCTCTCTCTCTCTGGCTGAAGAGCAGAGCCTGACAGCCGTCTGAGTAATGAAGACAGATGTGGCCTGCTATCAGGAAGCCACTTACTGCGGTTTGATGTAACCTTAAACATCGCGGATGGCTTGATGGCGGTCGCTACAAAGAATCTAATTAATGAATAGTGATTCTAAAGAGGGCGATGCGCCGTGCATTTGTACATGATGCCCGGGCGCTAATTAAAAAATGTTCAAATATCACTCCGCAACTTCTTTGGCTGCGTTTTCTTTTTTTATTATTATTATTCAGGCACAGGTCTTAACACCCTTTATCCGAAGAAACATGCAGACTAAACAGCTAATCTCTGTGTTAACTCAAAGCTATTTCTGCAGGTCTTAAGTATAAAGCGTAATTTAACCTGAGCCACATTTATGTCTACACATTTATATAACCTCTCCTTTCTATTTTTTATTTTTTTTTGCAATAAGCTGTTCACCTGTACGTTGAGTCAGATATATCAGAAACAAAACACCTTAGGGGGAGGACTGGTAAAGAACACAATCATCCTCATCCACTCTCCCACACACACACACACACACACACACACATTCTACAAACACACCTACAGACCTGCCTAACCTGCCCTGCTTTTATAATCCCCCCTGGTGCTAGAGCCGATGTTAAGTGGAGACCTGTATGTGTTGTAACAACAAAGCACTCTATGCCTGAAGAGAGAGAGAGAGAGAGAGAGAGAGAGAGAGAGAGAGAGAGAGAGTCATTTAAAAGAACAGGTGAAGCTGCTCTCATCAGAGGAGTTGTTGGACCTCACAATGGTTCCTTTGTTCATTTTCGTTTCCTTTTCAATCAAAAGCTCTAATGACTTGGCCTAAAAATGAAAAATGTTGTATCTGAAATCCTGTGGTTAGAACATCTTATAACTCATAACCCTTCTCATAATTTCATTAAGGCAATATTCAGTCAAACAGTTTTGACTGCCAACCACCCCCTACAGCCTAACTTCAAACACTGATAGCATTCCATGCTATAGCTGAAATCTATAAATGATTGCAAATTTGATTATTTAATTAATTAGACAATCTAGGTAACAGATGGCAGTTTACAGCACTCTAGTGTAAAGATTACAATAGCCAAAGACTAAACCTTTGTCAGTTAGAGTGAAAAAATTCACCATCACCAACAAATCAAACCTATGATCTAAAAAAAAAAAAAAAACAAGAACCAGTCAAGGCTAGAAAACATTTTTTCATAGCATTTTGTGTTTATGTATTATTACCACCAGTGGTGCTGTTGTGCCGTCATACGACATTTGTTAAAAGCAAATAATCCCAGAGTATGTAACTTTATATTCATATAATTTTATCTGTAAAAGACCTGCCATGCTAGGCTATTTATTCTGAACTGTACTACAAATGTAGCACTTCAATTGATGCTCAAACACTTTTATGATAAAATATAAGTTTGCGTGGTGTAATAGGCCTCAGATGTTTGATAGTTTCATTATGATGGTTTAGGATTGAAATTGCCACAAGTTTTGTACCTATGAAACCTCCGCCTCTGAAAAATGAAGCAAGCTCAGAATTACCAAAACATACAGTTTTTCAAATGCCCACTGAGGGCTGTCTTCAAAGGGGAATCAATCTCCATAGACACCTACAGTATGTCAAAATGCCAAACTTTACAACATAAATACAAATTACAACAGCCTGGTACAAAACAAATGGTATCACCCATTTTCCAATTTAGGGGTTATTTAGAGTGTAGGCATAGTCAGATGCTACCAAGATGGCAACAACCAGAAAATGTCCAAATTAAAAAGCACTGTGCAGTACCTCATTACATGAAAACCCCAAATACTAAGCCCAACATTGGGTAGGTTCCCCTTGTGCCACCGCGGCAGCTCTGCTCCTTCGGGGCATGAATCCACAAGATCTCTAGTGGTGTGCTGTGGTGTCTGGCTCCAGGACATTAGTGACCAAGCTTATGGTTGTTGTTAGTTGTTGGACTCACATGCATGGGTCATTTCACTCTGTCTTTTCCTCAGTACCAGCAGCAGAGAGTTGCCCCATGGCAGACCCTGATGTCTCAGTGGCGTTTGTGGCTCGTGGTGGTGTTCGCAGTGGTACTGGCAACCCTGGTTCCCTACACTGTGTACTGTATGCTGACAGCCTTTAATAACCCTTCTCAACATCCTCTCTTCAACATAGCTGCCATCAGTTTTGGTATCCTGTCTGAAATCCTGCTGTTCAGGTGAGTGATGATGTCTCGTAGCCATCGAGAGATCCATAGTAATGGTCCAGTATCACTATGGAGCAGAGATCCGAATAAAAATAATTATTTCTCCTGGAAATGAAGGTATATTACAAAATATAGCATAAACGTGAACAAAAACATGAAAGTCAAAACAAAGTCAAAACAAATATAAAAACATGTAAGGAGCTAGGGCTATGAATATTAACTGTATTCATGTTGGTGTGATATGGGTGGAAAATGTGTGAATGTGCAAGTTCTCTATTTAGAAGCTAATTAATGAGCATTATGGAATTCTACACATAAAGCTAAACATGCAAAATGGGACATGACAGCTACACAATGTGCAAAAAGGTACAAATGCCTGTTTAATAGCAAGAAACCAACTGGGTCTTTCTTACAGCAAGACACCTAAATGGGGGTTAAGCCCCAGGCTGCGTAGAAGCCCTGTCCCTGCTAAACCTGTTTGGAAGGGGGAGGGGGAGGGGGGGGGACTCTAAAATTAATTTGGTGGTTGGGGGCTTTGTGGTTGCCAGAAGGTATGCACATCTGTGGCTGTCTAATTGCAGAGATGACAATAAACCATGTGACTCACAACACCCACAAACCTCCACCACACTTCTCCATCAGAGAGAGAGAGAGAGAGAGAGAGAGATTCAGCCTCTTATAAGCACTTCTAATCAGAAACCATGCTTTGTGTGATTAAAATTGAGATATATGATGAGTTTTGATGTAGCTGTGATGTCTACGTCTGCATGTCGATCTCCTTACCTCACGCACCCAATCATATAATTTTTTTAATTTTTCTCCACTGAATATTGCATGACATAACATATTGGTTCCCATAATGCAATGTACTTTTTTTGTAGCATTTCACCTAAACCTAACCTAAGCATTAAATTGTATGAAGTTTCAGCTCCAGCAGTACTGTACAGTAGTTACAGTAGCTGTTGCTGTTAAAACCAGCTCAAGCTAGTCACATACACAGTCATACACAGTACGATATGCAGTGAAATCATTGTTATTGTTGATAAGCATAAAATATAGGTTTAATTTCCACATTAGAGCTTTACTTAAAACTTTCATTTTATGACATTTGTTGAATTCCATCCATCTACAGTATGGATCTCTGTAGTCCTACTAAGGACCATAGTGGCCAATGGTGACCATTATATTTATTCCCATCTTTACATCTGTGGTAGGACCACCAGTCATGCACACATTCACACACTACGGCCAATTTGGGAACCCCAATTATCCTAATCTGCACTTCTTTGGATTGTGGGAGGAAACCGGCATACCCGCAGGAATCCGAGCACCGAGCAAACATGCACACAGACCCCAAGGCGGGAATTGAACCCAGACCCTAAAAGTGCAAGCCAGTTAGTTAGTTACCATACACTGATTCAATATTACTTCTCCAGCAATTAGCTACCTCCTAAGCAAACTAGCTTACAAATTAAATTTTTATTTGTTACACACATAATCTGACTACGACCTAAAAAAGATAAACTTTACACTGAATATAAAAAGTATACAGTGTATAGCACAAGAAATATTATAAGAGAAGAAATATTATGAAAACAGCAGTATGATTATAAACTGGGAATGGAAAAAAAAAAATGTACATTGTTGTGCAATTAAAAAAACAGATGCCAGGTTTGGATACCAAGTTTGTATAATTACAACCAATATCCATGTTCACTAGTAAGCAAGTCTAATTTGGTGGATTATTATATTTTCTAATGAGCTGCATTAACGACAGACTAGCTATTGTGAAGCACAGTATTGTAGTGATCATCCTGTCATGTTTGTAATTGGTTGACCTGTCAGTCAGCAGATGGATATGAGTGAATATAAACATGAATATGACTAATAGACAAAAAGCTGTAACTTAAAAGAAAAGAAAAAACTTAGCTTTTTTTAGACATAGCATTAATTAGCTGCATTAGCTAAAGCGAAGGTCCTCACATAAGGCATAAGGCATACGATGTGTGTGTGTGTGTGTGAGAGAGAGAGAAAGAGAGAGAGAGAGAGGGAAACTAGGCTTTTTACACAGTATTTCAAAACATTTTCCGAGAATTTCTTGACCATGTGTCTGTGTATGTGTGTGTGTGTGTGTGTGTGTATGTGTGTTTGCGCTCTGTATTCATTACAGACCCCTGCTGTGTGAAGTATTTGCTAGAGTTTGATTAAGTTAAGCTAAATTTCATTAGATTTCAATAAACACCCTTTCCTCTCAAAGGCTCAGTTTACCTCGCTGCTTTCGCCATTGTAATCACCAAAGCAATGAGCCAACCACAAGGAAATGAAAGCACTTTGAAATATATACCCGTTAACCCTGTGTGTGTGTGTGTGTGTGTGTGTGAGAGAGAGAGAGAGAGAGAGAGGTGGTGGGGGGGGGGGGTGTCTGAGTGTGAGCATGATTATGATTTCAAAAGCATCAAATGTCTTTGCTTCATATTTATGCAATACTTCTCCCTCCAAAGGGGAACAGACATTAATTTACCTTCCAGGAATACACGTCACACTCACAGACAAGTCATTACAGCCACATCGCCAACGGAAATATGAGTCGCTATTTCTGCCACTTGTGAAAGGTGTGCGTGCTATTGACATGATCAATGAGGGGTAAAATTAAAAGCTGCATTGATCTCCCTCCCCCCCACACCCCCCCCCCCTCCTCCTCCCCTGTTTCAACCCCTGCGATTGTGCAGCACCATTTCCATGCATAACAATTTCTGTTGTGTTTCCCAGTGTAATGTGGCATTTGAAATAGGAATTTAACCTACTACATGATTGAGATGTCATCATTAGGGCGAGCATGCTGTTATAGGATATTATGAGGTGTGTAGTGTGGAGCAAAGGTTCTGCGGTGCTCGATATCAGACAATCAAGTATACATTTGAAATCACTATTCAGCCCGAGGGGAAATTAAAAGGAACACTATAAATGAAACTGCTGTTTTCTTGCTAGACCACATATACTATCTAGACACATACACTATATGACCAAAAGCTGTGTGGACACCTGACCATTCACACTCATATATCGGTCAAAACACGGTGTTGGTGCTGGTTTTATAAATATAATACAGAAACTGTGTGTGCCAAAGAAGCTACTTCTTTATGCA
The DNA here is from genome assembly GCA_030068275.1 of Clarias platycephalus. Lineage (NCBI taxonomy): Eukaryota > Metazoa > Chordata > Actinopteri > Siluriformes > Clariidae > Clarias > Clarias platycephalus. The sequence goes on along the minus strand of JAQQZT010000037.1, from coordinate 12,768,982 downwards.
ACATGGAAGTGACTAATCTTGCTTCCGTAAAAGTTTTAAGTTGCTAATTTCAGCTGTTTTGGAGAAATGATTTTATATATGCCCAAGAAAAGGCAAATTTTCAGCGTTAAAGTGTCGATTCAAACAGAAACTTAAAAAAAAAACATAAAAATCAAAAAATCTGTAGTGTCTGTAACCATGTCAAATTCATCTTAACATTTTGCATTTTATAATAATAAACTTTTTATGTCTTTTTATGTGAAATCTTAATTGGCCAAGTTTAATCTGAAAGACAATAAAGATCATTGAAAATGTCAATTAAAAAATGGTATGGATACTACATAAAAAGGCATGAAATAGTATTTAGCACATGTGTTTCTTTTCATCTGATATAAATATCAATGTGTATGCATATTCACAAAAAATAGACATCGATATATATGTCTATATATGTCTATATAAATAAAAAAAAGTATTAAGTATAATGAAAAATAGTGTTATATGATCTTATCTGAAAATTTACTTTTTTTTTTTTTTTTTTTTTACCTAGATGAGACATTTTAGCACTAATACCATGTTTTGGTATCATGCTTTTAGAACATTCCAGCTTTAGTCGACACTTTGCTGATATAATAACCTCTATTATTCTGGGAAGGCCTTCTACTGGCTGTTGGTATTTGTGCCCATTCAGCCATTAGTGAGGTTTGTCATCAATGTCAGGTGAGAAGGACTAGTGCATAATCAATGTTCCAATTCATCCAGAAGGTGTTCACCTATTAAAAAAAAAAAAAAAAAAAACACTTAATCCTAGTGTAGGAAAAATGGGCAGTGTGTAACAGAATGTAAAAAATTTAAGTCACTTTATCTGCTCACTTCAGGAACTGTATTACCCTGTAGAAAAAAAAAGTTAAATATGTCTCCTCTAGTACTTTTCCCATGTGGCCATGCATGGACACTCTGTTTAATGAGAATTGTGCTGAGGTAATGAGGGGACAAGGGCTATATTAAGATTCCCATATTAGGCAGTTAACCGGCTGAATGCTCTGAGTGAGATAGAAGTTCTCATGAGTGTGTCAGGTCTTATACAAAGCTCAGAAATTTCCTTTCTATTGGAAAGATGGTTCAAATCACCGCAAAATAGGTTCCGTGTAATAACCATTAGTCAGCAGAGAGAAAAAACTGAAGTGGAACTGGAACTATGGTAAAATCATGGCAAAAGTTTCATTTATCAAGACCAAAGCAGAAAATGAGTCACAAGATGGAAAAAAAGTTATAAAAGCAGGCTATATAGACTGTATTTTTTATTTTTTTTTTTTGCACATGCTGTATGAGTATATTGTTTTGGTGTAAATTTTGTGAAAATAATGTTGTTGTTGTTTTTTTGTTTTTTTTTACAAAACCCAATAACTGCACCTTCCACAAAGTATAAATCAGCCTGCAGTTGTACTTGCAATTTAGCATCAGTCATCTTTTAATAAAAATATAGCAAACTCGTGGTTGTATTTTAGCAGTGAGTCACTACAGTAGGTGCGTTTATATGAACCGCACTATTCCACTAATAATGGGTATATTCTGAATAAAAATGCATCATGTAAACCACCGCAATCGGAACAGTCTGAGCCAATCTGACCCAATTAGAAGGAATTTTCAGTCAGAATGATAGCGATGTAAACACTTGATCAGATCTGGTTTCTCTCATGTTGGAATAAATATAAATAATAAATATTGTCTTTCTGCACATGATTGCCCAGTGTGGGGGTTTCATTAGATGATGTAATGAATTTCCAGAAAGGAAATTTTGCACCCATTCCTGATCCGTAAATTCTTGTGTTCTGTGTCTGTCTTTACTTTGGCCTTTTTTTATACACTGGTCCTCCGGCTGAGGAAGGGGCACAGATTGGCCTACCACTTCAAGTAACGTAAAGTTTCTAACCAATAACACTGACTGAATTCTTGTAATCATTCATAATGAAGGAGGCCGGATTCAACAGAAAAGATGCTTTAGAACCACCACTCAGTAAAGTTATATTCTTATTTATTGCTTTGTGCGTGTAAACTCACATCAGGTCAGTGTCCATGTAAACAGATCAGTTGGAATGGTTTTAAATGAAGAATTGACAGTACATTGGAACAAGGAAACAATTTCAAAGGTTGTTGAAGATCATGAGAAACTGCTTGGTCGGAACTAACTGTTATACACACTACTGTACGTACAGTACATACACACATACTATGATACTATGTATTAAGTAGCTTTTTTTACAATCTTCCTCATCAATGTGTGGAATATATGTGAGCAGTAGAATATGTGAGCAGTTTAATATATTGTGTGAATTTTTTTTTTTCCTGTCAGCAGTTGATTTGAAGAAATTATCTGGTCTGTTGGTTTCCTCTGAGAATGGATACATAAATTCATTCATTACACACACACACACACACACACACATACACACACACCAGATTACTCTCGCAATGTATAATCATTTGAAATAAGATGTGAGTAGATAGTCTTGCAAGAAGATAGACTTTTCCTGATTCTCAATTTTAGTGTGTATGTGCATGTTCAGGGTGGCCTTGTGTAATGACAAACTCCGAGTTACAAGTCCTATTATGCAGTTTAGTGTTCCACAGAAACCCATATCTGTGCAAAGAAATGAAGTAATCTCTGAATCATTTCAATGAAACTGAAATTGGACTCACACACACACCCACACACACACACACACACACACACACACACACACACACACACACACACACACGTTATCTCCCCTGTTGGTTTTGAGTCTTTCGCAATATAAGTAATTGGAATAACACTCTGGGTGCTCTGCATCATTAGCAAATGAGCAGCCTGCTTTTATTAGGCTCCGACTTGTAAATAATGCATTAAATTCTCAGCGTAAACATGATCAACTGTTTGCCATGTTCGTGATGGAAACAGAATGTTGCTCGACTTCCTCTTAGTCCTACAGCAAGTTCAATGTGAAAGCTGATCCTTATGGAAATAGTGATACAAATACAAAATCACCCCCGGGGTGTCCTTCTCTGATAACAGGGGACATTGAAATGTGACATGAACATTTTTTTTTCTTTTTATTTCTTCACTGCTCTCAACTTGTTTCATTGTTTATGAGAAAACAAACATGGGGCTGTTTTTAATCAAGGCAAAATGTTCCTATTAAACGTTTTCTTTGGGTGAAGAATGTACCTTATGAGCTGGTAATTAATATAATGGCTGCGCTGCTAATCTGCTGTTGTTCCAGGTCTCAACGTGCTCACATTAGTGAGCTGTAATTTTACGGGAGGAAATTGGTTTGTGTTTAAACAACATGTTAAATAGCTGCAGAGAAATGGTTGTGCAATGCTGTGGTCAAGTAGGACTTGTAAATCTGTATACCGAGCTACCTTAAGGGGGAAAACGATGTGTGTGTGGGTTAAAGCACATTACATTTCAGACTCAGTTTAGAAGTGACTTCATCCTGGAATACTCTACCATAGTTTTCAGGCCAAGTGGTGTACTAAGGCTGTTTAAAACATGCACGCAAAGTGTCCGGCATTGCAGTTTCAATGCTTCAGACCTGCTGGAGGCCGGAGTTAACTCTGCAGTTTTCACTCAAATTTTGATGTCATTTAATAAGAACTTCTGAATCAGTAGCACTGTATTGAGTTAGTTATAAAAAATGGTAAAAAAAAAAAAAAAGAAAGAAAAAAAAAAAGGAATGTACAACTCAAACTAGGACTTGTAATGAAATATCTCTTGAATAAGTGTACTGTACATCAATACAACTGTACAAAGCCAACTTTCTTTAACATTTGGTCAAATTGGTTGTTTCGTTTTTTTGCAGGACTAAGTTAAGTTAGGTTAAGCCTTTATTTGTCACATATACATTACAGCACAGTGAAATGCCTTCTTCGCATATCCCAGCGTAACGGGGTCAGAGTGCAGGGTCACCCATGATACAGCGCCCCTGGAGCAGATAGGGTTAAGGGCCTTGCCCAAGGGCCCAACAGTGGCAACCTGGTGGAGCTGGGGATTGAACCGTCGATCTTCCGATCAGTAACTCAGTTCCTTAGCCCTCTGAGCCACCACTGCCCAAAGTGGTTTAGTTCATTAAAGGGGTTCCTTGGCGGCCAACGTGAAGCAGGTAGTCCGATCATGGCTCCGGTGTACTGAGAAAACGTTCTACTTTGATGGTATACAAGCACTATTGAAACTCTGGGATAAGTAGTTTAGTGTAGCAGGTGATTATATGTAGAAATAAAGGTAGTTTTTACTCTGTTCTGTTATTCTGCACAATCAAACATCCTGGTTTGACTTGAACAACTCTCATACTGTATCTTTTGTTCATTTTTAAATTGCATATACAATCAGGGCAGTGTTCAGCCTACAGTGTATGTAAATTTGTTGGTTCAGAATACCAGATATCCATTAGTGTTTATTTTTTAGCAAGGAAAAAATTCAACCCCAAACCAGTGCCAAAACTTACAGAAGGACAAAAATCACCTTGGAATATTTTCAAAGTTTACAGGTTAATAAAGATTTCAAAAGTTATTCAATACTTGCACAAAAAGTATTAAAGGTTGGCTTATGCAGGTACTTAAGGTGATTGTCTGGGTTTCTCATTTAGATTACAGTGGAACCTCGGATTACGAGCATAATCAATGCATAATCAATGTTCCAGAAGTGGGCTCGTATTCCCAAACACTCGTAAACCAAATTAAATTTTCCCATAAGAAATAATGGAAACTCAAATTATTCGTTCTACAGCCCAAAAAAATAAATAC
>JAQQZT010000037.1:12734389-12764118 GCA_030068275.1 Clarias platycephalus | reverse complement strand
TGTGATCACGTGACGCTCGGCGTCAAAACAAGAAGCGCATGCGTGATACATGATACTCAGTACTCGTAAACCAAGACAATGCTCGTTCTTCAAGTCAAAATTTATTAAAAACCTTTGCTCGTCTTGCGGAACACTCGTAAACCGCGTTACTCGTAATCTGAGGTTCCACTGTATTTAACTTTCCTGTGTGTAGTTCATGAGTCTTAGATTGGCAAGATATGAGCTTTCTCTCATTATTTTACAATTGTTTTTTTCTCAAATTAATAACACTTTTTTAATATGTGCTCCCCTGTAATGAAGACATGCCCACCCATTAAAGGACATGCTCTACTTCTTTAACTTCAACTAAATCTGTAATAATTTGTGATCCTATTATCTCCATGATTTCATCTGTGTTTTTCTTGAATTAAAAGCACCAGTTAAGATAGCAAAATATGAAATTGTTTTGATAATGCATTGCATATTATATAAAAAATTCTTAAACTTATGTGTTAATTATCGTTCCTTTTTATAGGTTATATAAGAGAATAAAATATGGATCACATAGTTTTCTATGTTTTACATATGATTTATGAGTAAATAATATCTCATCTCATCGTCTAGACGACTTTATCCTGTATTCAGGGTCGCAGGAGGCTTGGAACCTATCACAGGAGACTTGGGGCAAGAGGCGGGGAATATCCTGGACAGAGTGCCAATCCAAGGCACACACACATACACACACTCTCTCACTACGGGAAAATTGAGAATGCCAATTAGACTATTCTGCATGTTGTTGGACTGTGTGAAGAAGCCGGAGTACCCGGAGGAAACCCACCAAGAACGGGATGAACATGCAAACTCCATGCACTCAGAAGTCAGAATCCAAATCGAACCCGAACCCTGAAGGTGTGAGGCTATTTACATTTAGGCATTTGGCAGACGCTCTTATCCAGAGCGACTTACATTTTTTTTTTTTAATCTCATTACACATCTGAGCAGTTGAGGGTTAAGGGCCTTGCTCAAGGGCCCAACAGTGGCAACTTGGTGGTTGTGGGGTTTTGAACTTGGGATCTTCCGAACCATAGTCCAGTGCCTTAACCACTGAGCTACCCCTGGCCCTATTAAATAAAATGTTACCATAGGAAATCTGTACTGTTTCTACATTCAGTGTAACTGAATCTAATGATATGAAACCTCACTGAATTGGCATTGTAGAGTAACTAACCTCACAGGCTTCTTTGTTGACATCCGTTACTGTGCACAGTTTATCAGCTGCCTCTGCGTCCTGTATACCCCAATAAAATCCGGTCACTGTAGCATCAGGGCTGACCAGTGCAACATTTACCTTGACATGGTAGTGAGTGTATTGCCGGTACGAGTGTATCAGGCACAGCATGGTGTTGCTGAATTCAACTTAAATGAAACCTCTCCTTATTTAGCAGTGTACAACTAACAGTAAATGTTTGTGTTTAAAGATGAGATACTGCTATCAAAGTGAGATGCAGAAAGACATTTGACTCAGACTAAAAACACTTCTTTTAAAACTCCCTATTACGTATTAAATGTGTTTATTCGACATGGTATGAATGATAATAACATAGCGTCGTATAACTATAGCAGAGTAGGCCTTAAATTATATTAAACAAGCGGCATGCCGAAAGACTGAAGAGATTTTGGGATGTTTAAGCTGAATGAGATCAGTGTTTGTTTTTGGAAGAAAGGGAGTTGTTTAAGCAGTGGGAACATTTGTCTTGTTTCCACCCGAATGTCTCGAAATTGATCTTGACTCATGGGTAGAGTGTAGCCTCATGAGCCAGCAATAGCAAAGTGTGAGTGTGTGTCGCTGCCGGGCTCACAGAACGGACATGCACTCACACACAGAAGCGTCTCCGCACGTGATTCGCTGCTTCACGCTTGCAAATAGCTTCGTGTGCTCTCTATTTGCAACACCTAGCGCGCTCTGCTAATGAGCACTTTTACTAACAGTGTTATGTTCGCTCAGATCTAAGTTCTTGCACTCTTAATTAATTATGCTGTTTAAACAGCATAGGTGTGGATGTAGAAATGAGAAGTATCATTAATTGTTTTCAAATGATTGCTAATAAAGTGTTATAACATAAATCTTTGCTCTGATAGCAAATGTATCTAATTTCATTTGTCATGAGCTTCTATTTAGTTTGCTTGCCCCCCACCTAGGTTTTGTCTTTGAGAGAGGGGTAAATGACCCAATACTCTCCATAAGCAGTGCCCATGTTTCTGGTACAACGTTACAGTTCAGAGGCACAGTTAATTAGAATGAACTCTGAAGGAACATATATCACAGTGCTCGGAGCGTACAGTTCTGTTTGCTCTGTATGTATTGTTTGTTTGATGGAGTGCAGTGAGTACTATCTGATGCGCTGTTCCCCAGAGACGTTCAATGCAAATTAACAGCCATCGTAGCGTGTGCAAAAAGCTTATTTTACCTCTCCTAATTAATAGCAGGGGAGTTATTTACATGCAAGTTTTTTTTATATGTTTTCCACTCTTTGTGTTCATGTGAACATTGGGATTAGCTGATGTCTCTATGTGACTGCAAATGTATGTGCTGGTTTAAAAGTGATGGGGTCGGGCTTGGAATGGAAATTAATTTGCCTTGCTAAAAAAAAAAACATGGTTAAATGTGAAAAATCTACTTTGAGCTATAGACAATTTAGTTTTTGATTTAGGTTCTTTCAGATGAACTTAAAAATGGCACAATTCATAGAGAGAGCTGATTGGCCGAGCTCTCTCACGGGGGAGGGATGAGAGGTACTTCGCGCTCCCACATTAACGACGGCTCTACAAGCGAATCAAGGGCGTCTGTGAGCTCGCGGAAGCGGAAGGAGCGGAGGGTCGGAGGAAACACGTGGGCGGTCTATGGCCCTCCCTACTGAGTGGCGGTATGAGCTTAATGTGGGAGCCCCCTAGCGACTGGGAGAAATTGGACACGACAAAATTAGGGGAGAAAATCGGGCAAAAATTGGAAAGTCAATTTAAACTTAACAGCATGTGGTCACCGGACTGTTACTCCATAAGGTGATGAGGTAGTGAGCTGTTGCCTCTGCCTAACTCCTACGTTTAACTCCCAATTCAGTGTGGGTCTAAACCCGCAGAGCAGATCTGGAGTGATTAAAGTACCAGTGAACTAAGCCAGTGGTGCTCTCTGATCCTGGAGGACCACCTGTCCTGCACATGTGACTGTTTCCCCTACTCAATCACACTGACTTAAATTAAAGACTGGCTGTTAATTAGCTGATTAGTTAAATAAGGTGTTGGGACCTGAGGAAACACTAAAATGTGTAGGGCAGGTGGTCCTCCATAACTACAGTTGAGAGCCACTAAACTAAGCAGCGCATGGGGCCTGAGAGGGTTCTATGTAAAAGACAGGCCATATACAGTATCCGCTGATATTTTAGTATTGATCAGTATTCCTCTCTAGTTTTGAGGATCCAAACCCCCTCCTGAAGTTTTCTACCCTTTTTAGAGTACTTCCTCCTGGCTCCTTCTCTTGTTTGGAGCAGGTGCTATTATTTGCAGTTTAAGATAAGATAAGAAGCCTTTATTTATCTCATATACACTGCAGCACAGTGAAATTCTTTTCTTCACATATCCCAGCTTGTTCTGTAGCTGGGGTCAGCGTGCCGGGTCAGCCATGATATGGCACCCCAGGAGCAGATAGGGTTAAGGGCTTTGCTCAAGGGCCCACCAGTGGAAGCATGGCAGTGCTAGGGCTTGAACTCTTCACCTTCTGATCAGTAACCCACAGCCTTAACCATTAAACCGCCACTGCTCTATGGTGGCCCATTTCAGTTAAAGCAACTTTCAGACCTAAAAGCGATTTGTGCTTAAATTTTTTGCATTTATGTAAATGTGCTGTGTATTATCAGTTAATTTTTCTTTCAACGAATATGATATACCTCATAAGGGTCTTATTGAACTGTGTCTATGTCCCCTTTCATTGCATTAATAGAAATATGTGTCCTAAAATGTTATGATCATTCTATTTGAATCCTACTGTACCTACCGCTTTACCTGCAGAAAGAATGGAAACCACTGAGAAACCCAAGGTAGAAATGTCAGTACTGTCAGCATGTTCTCTAAATTTTTAGCCTTGACAGTTCCTAAAGCTCAACTACATCTCTCCTGTATATAATTGGTCTCAACTAGGGAGTGCATGAAAGTAAAAACCTTCTCTTTACAGTCGCAATCTGTGGAATCCACACCTCTAGGCAGATTCTCTGTAAACCTTGATGGTAAGTGATTTAAAAAATGGATATTTATTTGGAAAAAAATTCAATCCGTAATACTTATAAAATGTGTTATGATCACCATGTTCCATATTGCTTTGTATTCATTCAAAAAAAAGAAAAAAGATTGCAGTTAAAATAAGTTCAGTGCAGGCGATACTCATTTATTCACCAAGCCATGGGATGATTCTGGTGTTCATTCTGCAGCTTGGATTTTCTAGTAAACAGTGTTGTCTCTGCAATATCTAGTATGTAGTGTGTGAGTGTGTATATGCGTGTGTGTGCGTGCGTGTATGTGCGTGCCCCTGAAAGAGAGTTTTGCCACGTAGTGGCCATGCCGGCATTTCAGTGTCCTCCTGCCGGTTGTCACAGTGTGTCTCAATCACTGTGACACACACGCACCACCCCTCTTCTTTAGCACAGCATCCTTCCCCGCTTATGACATCTTAACCTTTGGAAAAGTGCTCACAGACAAGCATTTAAGAGAAAACACGAAAACAGCCTTCCTCCTGACCTTTTCATGCTGTGTATTCTTATTCAGTTTCTTTTAGGAAGCAGAGATGCCTATTAATTTATTGTAGAAGGTTATTAATTGAGGGAAATACAATAGAGCACAGCTTTCTTCTCTAGGCAGGGGATATTAAAATCCTGGCTCTGCACACAGCAGTTAAAGTTGTTCCACTTAGAACCTTTTTGGAGAATGTTACAGGTATGTTTTTCGTCCCGTTCCTGACTGATAGGGCATCCCCACTTTCTTCATTTCCAGCTTCTCCATATGTGAGACAGTAGAGGTGTTGTTTTGGTCTTTAAACTTGTGTTTAACATTGCTAGTGTCTTGTTATCACTGAATATCCAGGAACTAGGCTCTCTTGGGGCTTTTGATCATTCTGTTAGAATAAACCTTGTTCCTAACAGATAAGGGCAATTAAAGATGTTACCTCTCACTAACCGTACTGTGTCATGGCTTGCTTTCAGAGACTAGATAAATCAGTTAAGTTAAATTACTGTATGCGCTTTAAGTATTAAAAATTTTACATTGCAGTATTTCCTCCAGTGCTTTGCCTTTCAAAGGAAGGGCTCTTCAGTTCGTCCCACTGAAGGTCTCCTTCTTTTAATGTAGCTTTGTGTACTTTTGTTTCGGCTTTATTAGTCCTATATCTGCCCCTTTGTTTTCACTAGGTATGTTATGTAGTCGTGTCCATGTTAGCCCATTTTTTTTTTCTATTTCTTTGTCTTTTTTAAAATCTAATTTGTGATCCTTTTATGCGCTGGTTTATACTTGCATGTATACCTGGTTCTGGCTCATTTCTAGGTTCACATAAATAAAGCACTTTTTTTTAAAAACTTCCATTCTGCCTCCCACTTCGTCACATTTAAAGGTTCTATATGGAACTCTTTGACAAATACCAGAGCCACCTTGTACTGGTTAGTCAATGTTCAGGGCCTTTTACAGCAGCTACAATAATAATAAAAAAAAGTGGTGATAACCTTGCCAAATATTGTACAGCAAAATAGATGAAAAATAGACTGAATTAAATAATGTTTGCTTCTCAAATTCTCATCCTTGTTGATTTCATTGTTATTGCTGGTGGTGGATGCGGTGTTGGTGTTTTAATTGCCATTTGTGGAGCTCCTGCGATGGATTGGCACCCTGTCCAGAGTGTACCCCGCTTCGTCTCCTGGGATAGACTCCAGGTCCCCTGCGACCCTGTAATGTATACAGGATAAAGCAGTATATAAGATAAGTGAGTAAGTAAGTGCCATTTGTGGAAGGATCAATTAATATTTTAAAGTATATGGTGTGAGAATGAAAGAGGAGACATATAAAGGGCGGAATGATTCATATAAAGAAGCTTCACTGGACTGTTGAGTGCATCTCATCAGCAATCAGCTCCTTTACAGCATCTAGACCAGACCACACCACACTAGATACACACAACACATCAATGCCTTCCTCATGTTTCATTTACCCCCCCCCCCCCCCCCCAATAATGCTCACCGCCTTATCTGTCACTGCTGCTTAAATAATGTAATTAATGAGTTAATTAACATTTCCATAATCTATTTTAATAAATCTCATGCGGCATAATGAGATATTCCAGGCTCCAGGCGATGACAATGTGCTCTGGAATGCCGCTCAGTTGGGATGGGGAGGGAAAGATGGTGGGTGCGGGGTATTAAGAGCTCTTCTTCTTGAGTCTCGACTCACTGTGACAGTGTGGAAAAAAAGGAGGGGATGGAAGGAGGGATGAAACACTGATGAGTCGGAAAGAGAGCTCGACCCTGACAAACGTCACAGTCCTGAACGTCCTGTGGCAGTTTTCTGTCTACTTTTGTCAAGCAGCCAGGCTTCTCTTATTCTATGATTTCCAAACTCTGACGATCTGCCACATCATGTTTGCCATGCCATCACGGCTGCTGTTTGATAATGCTACTCGGGTTTGTGTAAACAATGCAGGATATGAAGGCTGAGCAACCCGTTGTAAACGACTCAAATCTGTGTGACACGTATAGGGGAAAAAAAGAAGCAGTCAACAAGCATCTTGTGTAAGTGAGGTCACAACACAACAGATTTGGAACGACTTCACTACAGACGAAATGCTGCGTGCACAGGGTTTGCTGTCAAAGTGAATCCAGTTCAGGCCTGTAGGGGTTACGCGAATAAACCAAAGAAATGCATGGTCGTCATATTGAACTTGGAAATATATTGATTGTCCACTGAATCCTCTCTATTTTAATCTTAAATAATCCTGTCATGTATATTGTCCATATATTTCCATATTATAAACAAATAACCCATAGTAGTAAATCAAGTGTATACAGAATACACAGAATGCATAACAATGTACAGCATGAGGCATTGAAGATTCAAGGAGTGTATATGTCACATACACGGTTGTGCAAGTACACCAGTAGTGAAATGCAATACGAATACCAAAAAAAAAAAAACAGAGGGGGATATGTACAGTACTGTATGTATGTACAAAATAAAAATAAAAAAGACTAACTAGAACAAGGGCTGATCATCACTGATTGAACACAAGTGTAGTCCAGTAAAAAATTATTTCACCTGAAAGGTCACTTCAAATGACTTGCAATTTCTTACAACAAGCCTGTTGGTAATTTGGCGTTTAACGTGACATATCCCACTGGGTCATGTGTCCATTTTAGTTTTTAATTTCTATCTTTTATGGCAGCAACATTTGGAGAAATCATTGGGAGTGACATTTGGGCAAAGGCCCCGAGCCATATTTTCAAGCTGTTTGGAAAGAAAATACAAGAGGAGCGATGGTGAGATGGCAAGATGGATTACCAGCGAGGCGATACTGTGAACTTCCTTATCTGCTGACAGCTTGGTTACCGTTAAGAACACGAAATGTGTTTTTCAATTCAGCACAAATGGAGTTCTGCTTTGTCCCTGCAGACCTTCATTACAGAACTGCACGATCAGACCAGATAGCTGCAAATAACAGCTTAAAAATAACTTCAGAACATTGCCTGATTCGGTCTGTGATTCCAGTTTTATTGGCTGTTTACTTTGGCAAACACTTTCAACCAGAAATGTGAGAAAGTTCTGTTTATTGACATCCTCTTCTGGAGGACAAACGACTTTGTATTTGAATGAAATGTCCTCTTGCTCAGACATTAGTTGTATGTGATCTGTTATGGCCTTGGATCTCTTTGAAGACGGTAGTGTTTTTTTTTTTTTTTTATGTAGACTACAGTACATAATTAGAAGCATGAAGAGAAAAGCACATTACGATGGCAGGATTTTTTTTTAACCCAAAGGTCCTTATACAGCCGTGAGACCATGTTCCTGCTAAACACTCTTCAGTTCCATCAGAACATTTCTTACTTAATCAAGTGAGAATCAATTGTCTCAAGTCACTGCACTTCTATGACTGAGAACATCCACTGGACAGTCATTGTTCAATAAGGTGGCATGGTGTTCTTTCCCCATCAGTGTGTGTCTTGCTGGGGGTAAATGCTTCATCAAAGTGCTCAGATTGAACTGCAACCTAAGAGCGATCGTGTCCAAATGACACCCCTCCATCTCTACATCTCTATTTCTTTGTTTCAGGTTGCCTGGCAACATTGAGCGGCCCGGCTCTCCAAAAACGAGATGTTCTTGATTGCCAGAGTGAATGACTGTTGTAATGAATCTCTTTCTGAGAAATACTTAGATATGGATGCCCTCATGAGTCACCAAGGTGACTCGTGTCACTGTAACTGATGACATGACATAGCAAGTCTGTATATGACCTCAGTAATGCACTCGACCAGCTGAGCATAAAGTCACAGAAATCTGACTCAAGTAAATTAATTAATTACAAATTTTGATTGATGATTCCTCTTCTTCTTAATTGATGCTTGTGGGGAAGCAGTTGGTGGTGGTCAGAACTTTTTAAACATACTGTATATAGTATCATTTGTGGTAAAATAGTAAATTGCAGATCAGTCATTTTTTAAATGTTAATGGGCAGACATTGTATGTATTTTTACAAGACATTTTTACAGCTTCTTATTGTTTCTACCTGCATATATGGATGGTATTTTTCCCCTTGATGCCAAGATGTGCCTAATCAGTTTTATTTATTTAATACCTTATTAAATTTTTGCATCTTATCTGTCTTTTAATAATTATTATAATGCATCATCATCTTTTTATCAACTTAGTTTACAAACTTTACTTTATTATCTTGGGTAATTTGCACATTTGTACAACACTTTGGACATCATTTGTTGTTTTTAAATGAGATTTATGAATTAACTTGCCTTCCCTAAACTCTTTAGCATATGAATACTCATACAGCGATTCATCTCTATATACCTCACCTGTAACACATTAAATCTCTGATACATTTGCCTATGATGGGGGGGGGTGAGATTTAAATTACTTGCAATACACAGCTATATACAGTAATTCACTCCCTCATCGTCTATACTGCTTGGAGGATCACAGGGGGCCTGGAGCCTATCCCAGGAGACTTTGGGCACCATGCAGGGTACTCCCTGAAAGTGGTGCCAATCCATCGCAGGGCACTTACACGGACTGTACACGCTCATTCACACATTATGGGCATTTTGGGAATGGAAATCAGCATGATCCGCATGTTTGTGGACTGTGGGAGGAAACCAGAGCACCAGGAGGAAACCCACCAAGCACGTGGAGACTCCATACACACAGACCCAGAGGCAGAAACCAAACCCAGACCCTGGAGGTGCAAATTGGCAGTCCTACTCACTACGCCACTGTGCCACTATTTAATAAAAATGTAAAACTTTTACTAGTACTCACTCTTATATATTTTCTTTTTATAACTTTTAATTACAAGGTAAATTAATAATAATTAGAAGCATGTCCACTACATTTTGTAATAACATACAGAATTAAGTGGAAATTCCAGTTTTGTTGACTATGAACCACATTCATAGCTATATACTGTATGTGTAGGATTTAATACTGAAATGTGCATCAAGATTTGTTACATGAGAGTTAGAATTTATCATATTTATCACAGTTAAGTGAATTTGTTAAATTTTCTGGTAATCACAGAGGAAGTGAATGAATGAATGAATTTATTAATTTAAAAAAAAACTTGAAACCTTTGCCAGAGACCACCATCTCTCACACATATGACTTTTACTAATATAATGCCTAATTAACTAATACTTTCTAATTAATCATAAGAATTCATCTATGATGCTGTGTAATGTAACACATTTGGTGTTTGCTAAAGAATCCAAAATCATGCGATGTGAATAATGCATACAGTATAAATTAATATGAATTTGTTTAAATATGATTTATAGAGGGTTAACACTTCCATGTCTGTGTGTTCCTAAATTTCTGCAGAGATTTTTGTCCCAAGTGTTTGCCTTTTTTTCAGAGGAAGAGAGCTTGGTTCAAAGTTCACACTTTAATATCACCTCATAAATGAACACCTCGCCTTAAAAGTGTTTCAGTCGGATTCATTTCACTTTGCTACCTTTCTTATTATCTCAAACACCTTCAGTTTGTCTTAATTATTTAACCAATTAAATGTGTCAGAGTAACGGTTTGTGTGACATTTCAAACAGATCTGCTCATTAAGCAAAACCTCTTTTCGAGCTCGGCCAGACCGAATGCTCTGTGCTGTGTTTGGGGAAATACATTTCTTCATGCATTTCCAAAGCTTTCTTCAGGAGCCATAACTATGTAAAGAATATAATCTTTCTTTTTCCTTTATTTATATTAGGCAAAGTCTCTACAATTTTACACAAGTTTCATATTTTTCCGTCTTTTAAGGTTCTTATACTGCTATGTCACCAACCGTTTCCGAAAAGCACAGCAGGCATCCTTTAGTCTTCAACCTCGGAACCAGGAGGCGGAGCAGGAGGCCGGGGTCAGAGTTCATAACCACAAGGCAGATGCCCTCTGGCAGTGGAAAATCGGCCCCGTGGTGGAAAAGGCAAAGCAGATTGACTCACAGTGATTCATTTAACTTCTGGACAGGATGGAGGGTCTGCACGCTGCCCTGATGGCTGGCTGCGTGTCAGCAGCACCAACCTGGCGCGAGCAGCCGAGCATCACACACACCGTCTCACATGGAATTCACGGGAATGTGAATAATGATTGAGAACGATTTTCTTGGATTTGATTTCAGCCTTACGCTGACCTTTTAAAATGGTTAACCGTTCAAAATGTGGCATACGTGTTAAAATTGCTTCAATATCCTGTGCGTGGATGGATGAAAGAAGCTTCTGGCTTTGGCGTTTGCCTACTTCCTCTCTTGTTGCACTTGAATTGGGTAAAAGCCAAAGTCCAAAGCTATCCAAACTGGTGCGGGTCCAGAATTTAATTCCAACCAGAAGCACACCTGATTCGGCTGAGTAAACTCCTGTTTAATGAGCTGTTATTGCTTGATCAGTTGAGTCTGATGCATTCTCATTGGTAGGAGGCATGCAGTGATTTCACTCCTTGTCTTTGTACTTAAGGCCAACATGCATGTGCAAATTGTACGTGTTACATTTTAAATGGTTTATTGCACTTGTCACTTTTAAACGAGTAATTTAGCTAAATTGTACAGTAAGATGTGCAGGTGTCCATTCAGTTCTTCAGTAGTAATGATTTTGAACTCTAAGCAAGCAAAAGAGGTTTCTATTCTCTCTTCACTCTACAATCTGTGATTAAATAAAATTTGAATACATTTACATTTGTGGCAGGTGGTTGTGTTGTGAGATATACTTACCTGACTCAAACTGACAGTGTATTATTGATATAGATCGTTATCCTGCAGTGTATTTACTGTATTCTCATGCGGTATAGGGAAGTTAGGTATGAAGTTAGATATGAGAGAAGTTTGTTAGAGAGTTATCTCAATGTTACTAAAAACGCACTATGTAAAGCTGCCAGCACAGGTTGATTTAATGTTTTATTCATTCATTAATTGATTGATTAATTAGATGTGGCTGAGTATTCAATAGTTATATATAGTATATAAGAGAAAAGAGTGGCAAATTTTAAATAATTTTAAGCACAAATCTGGTTTGCTGACTTTTTTTGTTTTTTCATTGATTGTTTATTTGTACATCTATTTTCAGTAGAACTGCTTTATTCTGGTCTCTGGTCAGTGTCCCTGTGGGTAACAGTAGGAACATTTTCAGAAATAGAACAAATCGTGTTTATTAGAAAATAGTACAGACAAAACTGTTCATGCCAGGGGGAATAAGTATAAAAATGTAAATAGGGGTAGGAGCAAGCTCATAGACCTTGTAATCTGTGGTCATACCACATTCCCTGAACTACAGTACAACTGCAGAGTCTCCTGTATTGTACCATGAGTTGTCTTTTGCAAGAAAACATTCTACTTGCTTTTATTCTTAAAATAGTTTACAGTATATGTGTGTGTGGGTGTGTGTAATACTGTATATGCAATATATAATTATCGTTATTATTATCAAAGCACACAACTCTTATATTTAGTCGAGTCCCACAGTTAATTTGTGATTATATGACTATAAAGGGGTAGTACATGAATACATCTGTTGTAGAAATTGCACTTTACTTGCATGAACAATAAAAAAAATAGAGGCTGGGGTTGTTTTTCAGCAGATGTGATTTGCTTCTGAACTACACTCGGTGTGCTTTGAACTTTACTCTTAATTAGATTTGCTCAGAATGATAGTAAACCCGAGTGCTTTGTTGTATCTTATTATAATATTAATATTCCCACTGTTTTAGCACTTTATGAAGAACTGTTTTTGTTTTTTTGGGAAACTGTCTTTATATGCTCGATATCTTGTTACATTTCTACATTAACTAATGTAAAATTATACGCAGCATGCCTGCAATACCCAGGTGTTCGCTGTTTCGAGGTGGTTTCAAATGTTGCTTTTCTTTTAAAAACAATGATTATAGTCCTCCATGAATGCGGTCATGTAAATTTAATTTTCTGCTATTGGCAGCAATGGAAATTAGATTTTCAGCTATTGGCAGTAAAATATATGGTGTAAGTTGTAAAGTCATATGTTTTCACTTTTATATTGCTTACCCAGTATTTGCTTGGGATGCCACTCTCATTTGCCTGTGATATTGAGAAATAAATAATTATTATTATTATTTCATGTTGTATGGCTTTTTCCTGTTCCACAGTGACTGGAGCATAATGTAAATTAACCTATTCATCAACCACTGCTAAAATAAATGGCCTCACATGGAGAGGTTTATGCATCAGAAATCGTAGTCAGTTGTTTAATTGGCAAATGGATAAAAGAGGACGGAGGATATTTCTTTGTGTTTTGTTTCATTTCAGACTCGAGTAATACCATCCTTCAGCAGAGCGATAAGAGGGCAGGGAGAGCGGCCTGAGGGCAGTCAGCGAGCCCTTGACTTTATCTGTGTGCACTCTCAGCAGCTGCGATATAAATGGATCCTTTTTATTTGGTATCTCAGTGGCACTTCCTGTCTCAGTGGGCTTCCTCCTGTGCCAGACCTCTATGATATCCTGCACTGTGGCTCACTGTCTTTCCATGGTGAGTGTGCATGTGTGGGTGTGTATCAAGTGCCAATTGGCCACTGAGGTTGGGTAATGCCACAACAAAAACAGCAGCAGTGAGCATTAGAGGAAGAGTAAGAGTCTCCTGCTATAGAGTTTGAGTCTCCGGTGAGTCCATGCCAGCACGTGGAGTGTGTTCTCTAGGCTTAGTGTGTGCACATGGGGCCAGATGGGCACTTTTATGAGTGCATGAGTGTGGATTACTCTGCCTGCTACATCTGGGCCTCCACATGGCACAGCAGACTGTGGCCTTGCTGACGTCCATGCCCGCCGACATGGTGCTGGCACAAATGCCACCCGAAAAGGTCACATGCCCAAACTGCAGCCACGGCACTGAAAGAAAGCTTGTGCCAAGTCATGCAGAACCCTGCTTGTGGTGTGGGGTCTTTATGTAAATGTGGGACATTTTCTGTAGTTGACTTTTTCAACAATTTGGCTAGATTTGGGTTGTTTTATATAAAAAAATGTGAGTTCCCTTTGAGCTAATTAGTACTTTCAAATATAGCTGCAGAGACCAAAACTGCATTCTGGGACAATTTTAAAGTGCCCTCATTGACGCCTCCTCACCATTAGCTCTTGCAGCCATTCCAAAGACCATTTAAATACTATATTAACCCAAGTTACATTTGCTGAATTGCCACTTAAAACAGGAGGTGGGGCAAACTTCAGGCTCCAGAATAAAAATAAATAAATAAATAAATAATGCTGGATGGCATGTATATGATGGGGTGTATCCTCATTCCAAAGTGTGATTCACATGTGCTAGTTCAGCTGGGATTAGAAGAGCTAGGAAAAGACGATGGGAGGTAAGTGGTTTTCAGTTAGTCTTGGGTGTCTTGATGAGCACAGTGTGTAGAAACAATGTCCCAATTCATTATACCAGATTGTACAATTGAAAGCCGAACATGTATCATTAAACCTCTTTGTCTTTAAGTAGGTGTCCTCTCTCTTTCTGTAGGCTGTCCCACCTTGCCATTCCACTCCATTACAGATGAGGTAGACTGATCATGTGGCCAAAGTGCTTTTCAATTTACATGAAGACCAGACTCTCATCTTCCTTCCTGGAAATGAAACAAAAATGCTCTCATTGCTTTACAGCAGTACAGATAAGTAATCTGCTTTGGCGTGGATGGACACAGACATCATAACTAGCTGTTAACCCACAGATGGCAATCTCACGAGAAACAGAACAGCTCTTGTTTCTCTCCTCCATACTCTGCACCTCTTAGACTCTCTCTCTCTCTTTCTCACTCTCTCTCTCTTAATTCCCTTACATGTGTTATCATACTTCCTCATTACAGTGATCTAATGGTAGACTCTGATAAAGAACGCTGAAGTAAAATAACAGGAATAGATAATGACACTATGAAAAAGCATCACACATCAAGCAGTGTGAAGGAATTCTAGTTTTAATAAAACACATTAGGTTTCTTTTGTTTTGGGGGGGGGGGGGGGGGCGCAGTGTTGTTGCGCAGTTTTTTGTTTTCCACAGACAGTTTATATGGTCTAGTTATTATCTAGTACTGATGTTAGTCATTAGGCTACACTGCTTAAAGTGATTGTTGCTTGTAGGGTGTAAGATGATGAACTCCAGTGCCTTTTTATTAATAAACTCTTACTTCAGGTGTGACTTAATGACACACCTAACTTAAACGTAACAAGGTTCTCCTTCATCCTGAACTAAAGTCTAGGTTTGTGCTCTTTATGTCACATTACTCATGTCATGGCCAGTAGGGATTGCAGCTACGGTAAAATCTATAAAACATAAGTACACTATTGAACCATGTTCACAGTTCTCAGAAAGCATTATGTGTGACTTAAAAGCTCTTACACATGTCCGTCAGTATCTCTTAGGGTCAGTGTCATATTTAGATTATTTTGAAATTTATTTTATTTCAAATATATTGCATTTCCATATTCTGTCTCTCTCTCTCTCTCTCTCTCTCTCGCTCTCTCTCGCTCGCTCTCTGTACATGTAAATAGCGAGCCATGAGATATGACAAGTCCAATCCATGGAGGCCCGAACCCACAACCCAAAGGAGCCGCTGCTAATGTCCTGGTGTCAGACACCACAGCACACCCCCAAAGGTCTTGTGAAGTGATGCCCCAAGGGGTGAGAACTGCCCAGTGGAACAAATGCAATAAATTTGTAACATTGTAATGTTATGGTTGATTGGTGTGTATGCATGAGTACAATCATTTTGGAACTGGTGTGGGATTTCTTTTCTCGGCTCTTTGTTGTTGTGCTTGGCCACAACAAAGCACAAAGCAAGGTACATAAAGACATGGATGAGCAAGATTGGTGTGGAAAATCTTGACTGGCCTGCACAGAGTCCCGACCTCAAACTGATAGAACACCTTCAGGATGAATTAAAGTGGAGACTGCGAGCCAGGCCTCCTCGTCCAACATCAGTGTCTGATCTCACAAATGCGCTTCTGGAAGAATGATAAAGTTCCCATAAACACGCTCCTAAAACATGTGGAAAGCCTTCTCAGAAGAGTTGAAACTGTTATAGCTGCAGAGGGTTGGCCAACATCATATTAAACCCTATGGATTAAGAATTGGTTGTTACTCAAGATCATACTGTATGCATATGAAGGCAAGCGAGTAAATACTTTTGACAATAAAGTGTGTATATACTCTATATTTGTACAATGATACTCCTCATCATTCACCTTCAGTAAACACTGTGTGCTAGGCAGGGACATGCTGCTCTTTGATACATTAAATCATATGATTTTAGTATGTTTCAGTGCTAACAGGATGGTGTAAAGTGTTCATTCATCCCAGGAGATAAACAGATGTATCATTCCTCTACATTTATTCTCCAGGTAAAAAGCATCATGCTGCGATTTAACTGCAGGTGGAACCGTGCTTGGCTTTGAAGCACTACAGCAGGTCTGGCAGTACAGGAGTCCATGCCAAATGGCCAGTACTTTATACCATGGGGGACTTTTGATCTGTAACTCAGCACAGAGATCTAAGCGCTTGGATTACCTAAACCCTGACATCATTTAGAATGAATATAAAGAACCTTGCAGTACGATATAATCTGAAAAATGTATGTACAGTACTGTGCACATGTTTTAGGCCCCATGTTATCTTTAGTACAAATTTTGTTATATATGTTTATCATATCTGTATTATTATGGTCTGTATAAAATCATTCACTAAAGAAAGCAACATATGCCTGTAAAGATATTAGAGCAACATGAAATATATTATATGCAATTTTTCAGATGGAAGGAAAAACCTAATGTAGGTTCCTACTGTATGTCTTTCATGGAAATAGAGTTAGTATTACAAAGTTACCAGAAGAACTCATATTTTTCATTTTGCTCAGTAAAAGATAACAGCTGTTTTACTTACAGTACTGTGCAAAAGTCTTGGGAACATACAAAAAAAAAAAAAAGTCAAAAGCAAAGATTTGAAAACCTTTTTTCCTAAAAGAAACTTCTATAAACATGAGCAGAGTAATAAAATAAACACAAGAGTAATAAAATAAACATAGTCAATATTTTGTGTGAAACATTGCTTGAAAATAATAAGTAGTGTTAGATTCGGATTTGTGCAGTTTTCTAAGTAAAACAGTTGTGAGGTCTATATAGAGAGAGTTTTTTTTTTTTTTTTTTCATTTGAATAATACATTTCCTGTTCCTTAAAATAAAATTTATAGGTTCGTAACATTTACCATTAACTACATATTATGTGTGTGTATACACACATATAATATGTTATGTGTGTGTAGTATTATTATTCCATCAATAATACACTACAGTATGTGATAAATATAAGCACTTATCATACATGTAACAATCTAAATTGTCAATATAACTTAATCCTCAAAATTTTACATATGAAAAATAAAATCACACATATTGCCTAGCAAATGTCTCCATGTAACCCTGTGTGCAACATACCAATGCATCATGTCATTAGTCACAAAATGTACATAGTGTAGAGAGTACTGTATGCCTCCCTGACTATCACTCCCTAATTATTAATGTTTAGAAACTTTGTTGAAGGTCAAACCCATATTTCTGTAGAATCTCTGAAGCACAATAGTGTGGAGTTTTATGTACTGAGTGCACTTACAAGGACTTCTTTGCCATGATATTTATGTTTATTATCTTCTGTTTATGCCTGATGGAAGTCCTCTAAAATGCAATATATTTAGATCTGTTTTCTTGCCTTATAAAGACGCCCATCTGCTCTGAGCTGCATATGTAGATTGTTCAGCTCTGAGCATTGTGTCCTAAATGATTAAAATCACATCATGCTGTTAATGCCACAGGTATTAATATGACATCAGTCCTGATGCTAAATTTAGCCAAACTCCAGTTCCAGCTAAAACAGATGATTATAATGCATCAACAGGGGAAAAGAACTAGCTGTTTATTTTGGATTCACTATTTTAGATATCATCTAAGCAGATTTTATAGAAAGCAGAAGTTATTTATTTATTTATTTATTTATTTATTTATTTATTTATTAAAACGTCCTTAAAAAATTCAAATGCATTGACATGGCTGTTTCTATCAGATGGGCTGTATTTAATGTTTCAGAATACTGTATGCTGATCTCCAGGGAGTTTTCACCCAATAGTCTCCATACTCTAGGTTTTTTAATTTGGCCAGTTTGGTTTGAGTAGCCAGTCAAGAATACTGTACGCAACTCATATATTTTACACTCTTTACAACTGTGGTGAGCAGAATGGCATCTCAACATGCATAAAATATTGAACCTTGAGGTGCATAAGCTAAGACTGCGGAAGTCTGCTTTTACTCATGTCAACCAAGAACAGTGATCTGAGTCTATCATGGGCACAGGCTTACCCAAACTGGACAGCTGAAGACTAGGAAAAAGACATCCAAAAAGGAAATTTTCAGTCTCCAACTGTCCAGTTTGGGTGAATCTGTGCCCATGATTTGTTTTTTCACACCATTCTGTGTTAACTCTAGAGACCGTTGTGTGTGAAAATCGCCGTTTCTGAAAAACTCAAACCAGCCCATCTGGCACCAACATGCATCAACTTTTTCTTCATTATGTTTTTTTAAAGGTAATCATAACTGATGCTCCTGAACTGTATCTGCATGCTTTTATGCACTGCTGCCATGATTGGCTGATTAGATAAATGACTCAATGTCCAGGTATTTTTATTCAAGTGAATTATGAGTGTATTTGTGTATATTTACTTAGAAATTATCAATTAGAAAATGTAATTGTGCTGCATATACAATATAAAGCTGTGGTGTGGTGTGGTGTGGTGTGGTATTAGTTAGCAATACATAAAAAAAAAAATCCCCTATGTGATTTGCTTATTTAGTACCACCAGACATTCAACTGTATTGTATATTAATACCAGTTCACTCCTGACTAATGATTCTCTTGACAAATGCTGCTTGTTACTAGGAGACATGCAACTGTCCACGCAACATGTTACTTTAAAGACCCTGTGGTTTGATTAAATAAATTACTCTTAGCCAGTATAAGGTTCTCTGATACACAGTGACATAGCAGGACTGCTGCTACACTGAAAGAGACATGGGTCTGACCTTGATTTAAGGAAATTATGCATAGCGTCACAGGTCTTTGAGATACAGGCTGACAGTCTGGCGGTCTGTACTGATTTGTCTTGACATCGAACCGTGTTGGACTACTTAAGGGCCGACTCACCTGATCACCTGTCAAACCATGGCTGCCAAATAAAGCCGAGACAGAAACACAGGCCTGCTTCTTCCAGACTTGAGTTTACTTATGTAATAAAGCAGTAGGAATACAGGGTTTGCTTATACTTAATAGGAAGGTGTAAAATAATACACAGTGTCTTCCGAGCTCATTTAAGATGATTCGACAGGAGGATCTGGTGATGAACTGTCTTCACTGTCCAGTTTGGGTGAATCTGAAAAAACCTGTCCAAATTCAGGCATTTCATAAATACAAATAAGTTTAACACATTTGTGTGTGAGTCATGCATAAGTGACCTCTTCTTCAGCTTCGTCTTTCACCTGTAATCTGATGCGGTGATACGTAGAAGAGCGAGAACTGGCTGCAGCCCCGCTCATGATTTATGATTGAGGACATCTTCATAAAATATCAGAACAATCGGAGCTCTGTTGGGAGAAGATACCAAAGTGTTACGTACATCATGCAAGACAGAAAGGCTGGAGGCTGGGCTGGCTGGAAGAGCATTGAGATGGTAATAAGGTGCCTGTCCTCCTAATGTGTGTCCTCTTCATATATATATGATTATATTTTAATCATATATATATATGAAGAGGACACACATTAGGAGGACATTGTACACATTAGAAATATATTATTATTATTATTTTAATTAATTAATTAATTAATTAATTAATTAATTTATTTATTTATTTATTTATTCATTTATTTATTTATTTATTTTATTTCATTACATTTGATTCTTGTGTAATTAACTGTCCTTTTTGGTTTCCAGCGCAGCAACATTGGTCATTTAATCCACATTGATTTTACCTGATTGTTTTGATTGTGGATTAATTTTCTGTAGCAGCAGATCTGACAATAGTGCTCATTAATGCATTACATATTATTTAGAAAGAAATGTGTAAAACATATTATGTTAACATATTAAAATTACAGGTTCTTGTTTCTCTAGTAACAGCTTACACAAACTGAACATAAATTATGTATTAGCATATTTACATTAATGCCAGTATTTCCACTCAAGTAAAATAATACGTAATAATAACATAATAATAAAAGTAAATAATAATGATAAATAATGCCAAATAATGGCAAAATTGCTTTTTTTGTGTTAGACTTAATAGATTTAATTAGATATACAAAGTAAATTAATTTTTAATAAAATTGACATAATACCAATATCTAAAAGGTATACACGTGTAGTGTTCTTATTCGCGGGAATAACAAGCTAGATCCTTTAGTCTTCAGGGAAAAAATATGTAGAAGGTAGAATTTATGCTGTTGAAGTGAGGCGTGTTTATTGTGCCATTAAAAAAAAAACATAAAGAATTAGCTTGTTCTGCAGCTGTTCAGCATCCTTAAAACATAATTACAAGTAGCATTCAAGTCAAGTTGGGACTTGTGAAAGACGTAAAACTGATTGACATTTACAGAAGGCTTCAAGCACAGTCTTAGCCGCAGTAAAATATTTGAATGGTTCAAACGTTTTAAAGAAGACTGCTCATCTGTGAATTTCAGCCCACTGAGGTCGTTTCTGTGAACATTCAGCAAGTGGATCGCCTGATCATTGAAATTCAGTGGATAACTTGTCACCCACTTGTGGAAGACATCTGTTTGTGGGAACCATACATTTAATCATTCAAGAACACCACTTGCACATTACAGGAAGTCAGATGGGAGTTTTGACCTCTCTCAAAGCCATTTCCACGTGGGACATTGAAGGAGTTCCTGGGAGGACAACACTTCAGACGTGAAGCAGACAGTACTGAGAAAACTTTGTACCTTGATGGTATTCAACCACTAGTGAAAAACTGAGATAAGTGCATTAGTGTAGCAGGGGTCTTTCCTCGTATCACTGTTTTCTGCTATACTGCATAACCATAGTCCCAGTTTGACTTGAACACATCAACGTATAATTTTTTTTTTAATAAAAAAATTGCTGGCAAGATGCTGTGGTATCAGATTAATAAAACATTTCAGGATGTGCTTTTAGTAGAAACGCCAAGGTGGTAACAGTAACTCCACTTCACATTAAGCTACCTCACACCACACTGCTATTGATTATTTTCTCATAACAGTACACTGTATCATGTTTTATTCTTTTAGTGTCTGACTATTAGATTTTATTATTTTATTATTTTGCCTCTTTAAAGTTTTAGAGATCTAAATTAAATTACAAATATGGTGCTGTTTTTGCATTAGCCTTATACTGTATAAGCCTATTTGTTAGGGGCTTTACAACTTTTCAATAGGTGTGCTACACCAGAAGGTATGATAAGGGATCCTATGGGGACATTGAAGTTATCACGGATGACTAGACAAAAAAAAAGAAAACTACATAGAAAATAATGGTGTGTAATGGCTGAGTAAGAATCAGTTACATTTCCAGGAATGGCCACGAGATTAAGATAAGGACTGTAGCTAATGTGTCGTTTTAGAGTGAACACATCATGCTAGGTAAGATTGCCGCTTATACATGAAAGCAATGTTGATATAGATTTTTTTTAAAAACTATTCTTCAAAATTCAAGGAAGAGGATCCTTATGTTCAGCTAATTGCCTGACAAGTGTAGCACAGATGTAATTTTTTTTTTTAAACACCATTCTGGTATTTTCAAAAAGAAGACCAAAAGCTCCTGTGTTCAAGCAGCGTGAAATGAAAATTTGTGCGAATGAAGGACTAAAGCTAAATGTCTTTCCAGCAT
Source organism: Clarias platycephalus (assembly GCA_030068275.1). Classification (NCBI taxonomy): domain Eukaryota; kingdom Metazoa; phylum Chordata; class Actinopteri; order Siluriformes; family Clariidae; genus Clarias; species Clarias platycephalus. The sequence continues at coordinate 12,742,437 of JAQQZT010000037.1, read as the reverse complement.
GGACCTCACCTGACCTTTCGAAACACATTAGCCGAAGTGAGGTGTCTTTGTTCCAGCCGCTCTTTCCCCTGCATTCCCACTGACAGTGAAGCATGGAGGGTGTAGGCCACCGAGGAAAAGCTTTTACACTCGTGTCGACAAAAGACATTTCACGAGTGCTGTTATATCACTGCTGAAGCCATCACGGCCGACGTCAATGTAGGAATGCTGCATCTGCTTAAAAAAATAAAAAAAAAAAAAACAAAAACAAAAAAACAGATGATGATTGTAAATAGTGGTGTCTCGGGTGCCACACGAACTCCGTGTCATTTTGCAGCTCGCGCTGATGGATTCGCACCAAGTGAGTGAATGGACGAACAGCAATTTATATGTTAAAAGTACCTCCAAGTGCCATGATGTAGCTTTCAACACGCACACTTAATTCCTCTTCCATCATTACTATTCCAGAAATGTCAACGATTTTCTGTCAGGTTGTCGCGCCCAAACACAGAAATCATCTCCGGTAACACAGTGTTCTAGTGAGACAAATTTCACCTGACATGAGCAATTGTGTGCCGACACCGGCATATTTAGAGTTGTGTGAAAGTCAGGAAAGATGTGTAATTCTTTTGTTCCTAGCAACAAAAAAAAAGAAAAAGAAAAACTTGCCAGTTGCTCAAACCCACCAGGAATGTTTTAACAGAGCGCTTAATTCTGTAATTAATTAAAGGAATCACAATTCAGTGAGCACTTCAAATTAATCTTTGGAGACTTTCTTTCACACGTTTGACTGTGTTTTTCACATCTAGGGCATTGCAGAAATTACAGTTCATCATCATGATGATCATTTTCTTCTTCTTTGGTGCTATTTCTGGAATTTGAGGTATGGCGCCGGTCTTGTCTGTACTTCCTACAACGCAGCTTGTCTCATCATGTCACATATGTGCTACATCTCATTGTGAATACGACATAAGACATAAAGAGTGCGTGCATGCTGTTTTTCAGTTCGGCTTGTAGGGGAGTGAGAATGGGGGGCGTGTGTGTGTTGGTGGTTATGTGTTCATGAGGAAGCACAGAAGCTCGACAGACAGTGTAACATTCGTGTGCCGTGCCTCCAGGGTGTGAGCAGAGTTGTAATGTTGCATTATTTACTTTTAATGATGAAATCACTAAGAAGGAGGATATGTGCCAGAAAGAAGCGTGCTTTTGGTGAAATGTTAATTGGCAGTGCCATATTAAGCCAATCATGGGGTCGAAAAGAATCAGCTTTCTGTTAAAATGCTGAGCTGGGCATGACACGAAGACGGAGAAATCGTCTTACTTTTTATACTGCAAGTGTAGAGAAAATAATATTTGCATTTCAGTCCGCTCTGTGTGTGCAGTTGTACATGTAACAGCTTAGCCGTCTACATCAGCATGCAACTCGAAAAAAAACTTGTGGCAAATGTTTTCTCTCAAATTGGGGGACTTTCCTGTTTCTCAGGGCTGGCAGTGCCATGAAATATTTGTACAGTGCGCTCATGGCTTTACCTCTCATTAGGCTAGAGAAGAGGCCTCGGGCCGCTCAGGAACAGGAGCCACGCTATAAATACTCGAACGGGGTGGCTCGGTGTGCAGCATGCCGCCATTTGGCGGGTGATAAGGCGCTAATTAGTGGCTCTTAGCAGGAATACCACTTGTGAGGAATGCAGCTCATGTTGGCGTTGTCACCGAATGATCATACCAAACCCCTCCCTTCTCCTCTCTCCTCCTTCCCTGCTCCAACACTTGAAAGATGTTCCTATTAACACTGGCAAGGAGAAATCTGTTTTTTCTCCCCAGCCTGACAAATGAAGCTAGTGGAGTCAGTAGATTAAGATAAGAACTTATCTTCTGCTTCAAGACAGAATTTTATGTGTTTTGTCCCCCCCCCCCCCAGCCCACCCTCCTCCCAGTTCCCTCCCTGCAGTAATTAGGGGGCTATGTGGTCAGAATCAACTGATAGGGGTTTTAACCCTGACATATGCTGACCTTTAACAGCAATGGGGTGGGCAAAGACAAATTCTAATCTCATTTATGCAGAAGAAAGAGTGGAGAGACTCCCTAGAGACTCTCTCTCCCTCTCTCTCTCTCTCTGTCCTGCTCTTTCTTCTCATCTCCCTTCAGGTAAATGTGATGAGGGTGCTCGGTCCGACGTGCGCTTTCTCCCAGACACTCTTATTAAAGCGCACAATGGATCTTTGGGGTCAGCGAACACTGTAGCTCTTTCGTGCTTGAGAGCATCACTTAGAAATATTCAACAAGGCTTCAGTGTAGGACAGCCTCGAGATATTTAAAATGCCCTTTTCAAGTTCAGCACAAGCGGGCTGTCTTAAAACGGCCTTCGCCGTAGAAAGAGACAGCGGAAATGCGGTCCACCTGATCATATAGAACTAAATATCAAACAGATATCATTACTTTATCCAGCAGATCAGAGCTTCAGCACAGCCTGGATGTTCTCAAACAGTGATCAGTTGGTCATTAAGTCCAAGATTTCCTATGATTTTGTGTGTGTGTGTCTGTTGAACTTATGCCAAGTTAAATATTTGATGGAACAGGCCAGGCGTGGATGCTTCTAATCTATATTTCTTACTCTTATCGCATTAATGTGTGAGTTGCTTCTGCTCTTGCGCTGCAGGAAGCCCCACTCATCCGCACGTTTTTTCTGGTTAGCCTTTGTGCCTTGCTGGGTTTCATGCTAATCAAATAAACTTCAGCTCAAACTAGTGGACATAGTGGGATAGAAGATCCTTCTATTATTTCTCAGAAAATGTCATGTCATGCAAAGCGTCTTGTTGATACGTAGACCTTACTAATTACTGTAGCTGAAATCTGAAAACAACCCAACAAGCCCAGAAATCTGAAGTGCTTGTTTACCCCTCCATGTGGTAGCAAAACCACCCTTTTTTTTTTTTAATAGGGAGGAACTCTTAAATAATGAAACAAGCAGCAAAACACATTATGCTTCCCATTTTAATGGCGTTTAAGTGAGGGTTGCTACATGAAAGAGCTTCAGTGGGACCTCAGTGGCATGTGTGGCTGTTGGGCACGTTGACATGGCTTTGATGTGAGCCCTAACAAGCTTGGCACTCAGCTCTGCGGCATATCAAACCCAGCCCGACTGATATGAGTATTCCATCTGCGTGAGGCGCTCTCGGTAGTTGTGCCATCTATACCTTTAATTTGATATTCTCTAATTTCTCAGTGTGGGCACCGTTCAAAAAGAAAAAGAAAAAAAAAGAAAGAGTTAGTTTTCTTTCTTTAATTTGTTCTTTGGTTCACTGTGCTCAGCTTGACCATCAGCCCTGTAAGAGATGTCATATTTATCAGTGCACTATGTAATGGGATCAGAAACTATTTACATTTTGGAATCATTTAGCACCAGCGGGCATTAATAATTGAGATGGTGCAAAATCAAAAAGACTGAGCTTATTCGAATTGTGGTTTGATGTCCCTGTTGACAGCGAGGCATCGGGCAAGTGGCCTTGAACACAATTATTTCAATTCTGAAAATTTTCTGGAATATGAAGGAATGGAGCAAAAAGGATCGTCACAAACATAAAACAGATCCCTCTGGGAAGCAAGTGGAGAAAATCTCAGTATTTTATGTTTTTTTTTTAAATGTCAGTCTATGGTCAATGAAATCTGAGAATAAGCTCCACTTTCAGTAATCGTAACTAAATGACAATGCAGCAGGTCTCCATTAGACCAATTCTTTTGACAAACCACATTAGTTGGGCTGTGCTCTTTGTGTCACTTGCAGCAGTCGTGTCCCTGCTACATTGATGGATAGCGGTGAACTGGGACGAGACGGCTTACAATTGGCCAAAAGCATGGACAATTATTAGCCATAAGGCTTAGATGAGCACACAGAGGCCTTCAATACATCAAACTCAATCTTGAGTAAATACCGCCTAGTCATTTATCTGTTTGCTTTGCAGCTGGGTGTGCATGTAGCATTGTTTCACACAATTTATTCACAGTTCAGCTGATGGTAAATGTAATAAAACGGTGCTCTGAATGGTGACAGATTCAAAAGAATGTCTGAGAGAAACACATTTGTCCTCTGTCTAAGACCCAGAAAGGAGATAATCTCAGGTTCTCTGGAATGGATCCATATTGTGTTTCAAGATGCTATCTATGCAAATCCGAAGTCTCCGGAAACAAAAGAGGTGCAAAAACTAGTACACTTTCTCATTTGGAAGAAGCTTTTATGCAGAGCGACTTTCCATTGAAGGTTATGGGCTGTGCTCAAGGGCCCAGCTTGGCAGTGTCAGGATTTGAACTTCCAACCTTGCAGTTAGTAGCCTAGAGCCTTTAACGGCTGAGCCACCACTGCACCACTTGTCATAAGCTATCTTGTAAAGTCATCGCTTAATGGGTGCTGGTCTACAAGCATTTGCATTTGACGATGCCCTTCCAAAGGAGACATCTGAAATGTGATGGCTTCAATAAAGAGTCAGAGAGAACTTTGTGGCATGGTATTAGCTAATGAAGTTTATTTTACAGATAGACCCGACTATATAAATTACCCATGAGGCAGTGGAGGAGAGAAGGTGGATAAACCAGATGAGCAAAATACACAAAAAAAGGCATATCGACCTATAGCTTGGAACCCCCCCCCCCCCCCCCCTCCTCAGCCTTTAGCACTAATATAACGTACATTCACACACCAGAGACATTCAGACCATTGATTCTCAAACACCAGTGTGTCTGTAATCAGTAACCAGATGTTTAATAACATTGCACACTAGGCGATGGTAAAAAGTTGAAGAAGAAAAAAAGTATATACCTAAACTGGCTTTCTTCTAGTGTTAGATTTTAGGACGAGGATGCCCTTGGCACGAATGGATCTGCATGTTCATTTGGTATATTAAGAGGGGCACACAGCTGAAGAGTCTTCATTACAATTGTAAATTTCTGCCCCAGGGCCTCCAGCCCAGTGCTAGATTACATGAGGTCTGTGCTCACGGACACAGCCTGGGTCTGATTGAGAGTCCAGCGCACCTAATTAATTTCATTAGAAAGTGAAGTCATCTTCTAGCAGGAATTAATATTTGGAGCGTCGTGCCACTAATTCATTTCCAGATTTAATTAGCTCCGAGAAGAAATGTTGCTTGGGCAAAGAGGACTTTTTAATTATCAGCTTGGATAAATTTGAAAATGTTGATGCCTGAGGGTTGAGTTAATTAAAACCTGCATTATTTTAACTTTAATTAGTTCCCATCTTTGTTTTGCTCTGCCATATGGCTATGTCCTGTAGTCAAATTTAGTTAATTAAGCTAATTAAGCTAATCATTTTAATTACTCAAGACATTGTGATTGGATAGACGATGACTACAAGTTTATAGCCCACTACTTGTTTTTCATTAAGTTGAAGGGACAGTTATTTCTGATTGCAGCTGGCAAGCTGCATGGCACTCCAGCAGACTCAGAGATATTAAGGACACAGCATAATTGCATTCCTTGATAAAAACAACATGTCACAAGCACAACTCTTTTAAATTTAGAGCTCCATCTATTAGCATTCTGTAGAACTGTGTGTGCTGGTCCAGGGCTCTATCTGATTAAATGGTAAGGCAGGTTCAGTCAAGTAAGAGAAGCCCCTCTCCATCTCCTTCTCTCCGTCTCCCTCCCTTCATCTCTCTTTCTCTTTCTTTCTCTGTCTGTCTCTCGCCCCGCCGGCCTTGCGGTTCTCTCAACCTGTGATCTATTGCGCATGTACTGACACACACAGAGCTTTCACATTAAACTTTATTAAATTCACTCATGTAAATTTATATGGGGTGCCATGGACCTCCAAATAACAAAGCTCTCCTGTGATTTCTCTCTCCCGACTTGATGTCCAGTAGTATGTTAAAAGTGTCATAGGATTCCGACGTTGTGCTCATTATGGGTTATTACACTATTTATTTACATTAGGCTCTTTTCATGATGAACATGCTCTGCTCTTCCACGTTATTGAGTATACAATGTAATGTGCGGTCTTGCTAAAAATGTGTGCTTTTGTGTCATATTGTTATTTTTTATTAAGGAAAATTAAATATGTAATTATAAGTAGATATTAATAAATGTTATTTTTATGTTGACTGAAATCTATTTCTTTCTTTTTTCAGTTATATACTATGTACATGTGTAAATAGATTTCTTTTGTGTACCTCGAATTTCTTTCAGAATCAATAAATTATCTATCTATCTATCTATCTATCTATCTATCTATCTATCTATCTATCTATCTATCTATCTCTCTATTGCATTAGGTTACTTTCATGATAAGGAAAAATGTGTATAGACACTAACTGTCCCATTTTTATGCAGTTATCCAATCAGCCAATCATGTGGCAGCAGCATGATGCATTAAATATGCATAAAGTTTCAGTTACGGTTTCCTTCATATCAAACATCAGGGGGAAAAAGGATCCTAGTGATGGGCTCTGGCAAGGTTGTTGGGCTGTATTGAGTATGTCAGAATGATGTCCCAGGATTTTCACATACAGTACAACAGTCGCTCAAATTTACCCAGAACCATAAAAATAAATAAAAAAACATCCGGTAAGTGGGTGGAAACTCCTTGTTGGTAAAGAGGCCATTCTCTATCTGTGATGTGAAGTTTGAACTGAAAAGCAGGCTACAGTAACTCAACTACTATTTTCAATCATTGTGCGCAGAAAAGCAACTCAGAATGCACAACACATTAAACCTTGAGGCGGATGGGCTACAACAGCAACAGCCCACATCAGGTTCCACTCTTGTCAACCAAGAACAGAAAAAGGCTAAAGGCTAGTTGGGGATTAAACTAGGAACTCATTTCAGTCCATGTAGAATTTCAAGGACCTTTGCATAAGCCTTGCTTTTTCAGTAGACCCTGATTACAGAATACAGAAAAACAGCACTGCTCGAGAGACATTACAGTCCTATTGAGTCGAGGTGCAGGCTTGTCTTTGGTAACATATCAGCTTAATGCGTGTGTTAGTTTATTCCACTAAGCTAGCTCAAAAGTAACAGCTGTGTGCTGTCCTGCCATGGCGACACACACAATGTCCTGTCCACTGACATATGCAGGGGCGGAGTGGTCTAATGAAATAACACACCCAGACATCATGTCAGTGGTCTCCATTATGGTTAAAGATTTTGGTAGCCACAGTCTGCCCACTTAGGTAATTTGTTTCTGTGTATAATCCCATTGCATGCTATTAAATTAAACCAACTGGTCATTTGGGTTTAGGGGCTATAAATAAATCCTGTTGCCATGAGACATGGGAAGTGTGTGTTTCGTCTCATTCGATTAAAGGGGAACCACTTCATAATTTCATCTGCAAAAGTGACCTTGATTGCCAGGTGACCTCAGCGGGTCTGACTTCCACCAAGTGGCCCTGGCTAATGGCTGAAAGAGGTAATGTTAGTTGCTAATGTATTTCCTACTTCAGTCATATCCATGTCCTGTGATTCTTCCTGTCATCCTGGTTAAGTGAACAAACAGACGTTCAGACGCTCGAACAGACATTCTTCCTTTTTATGGACTATAAAATTAAATGCAAAAGACACAAATGAATCTCTTAAATATGGTCTGTTTCTAAAAGGTAGTGGTTTTGTATTATATATTTTTTATAATTAAAGGTAATTGATAGTTATAAGGAGGTGGCATGATGGTTAGCACGGTGGCCTTGCACCTCCAGGGTCGAAAGTTTGATTCTCGCCCCGAGTCTGTGTGTGTGGAGTTTGCAGTTTGAGTTAGTTTTTTTCCTGTGCTTGATGGGTACTTCCTTCGGGTACTCCGATATGCAAATTCATTCATTCATTTTCTATACCGCTTCATCCTTGTATTCAGGGTCACGGGGACCTGGAGCCTATCCCAGGAGACTTTGGGCACGAGGCGGGGTACACCCTGGACAGGGTGCCAATCCATCGCAGGGCACACACACATACAGTACACACACACACACACACTCATTCACACACTACGGGCAATTTTGTGAACGCCAATTAACCTAACCTGCATGTCTTTGGACTGTGGGAGGAAACCGGAGTACCCGGAGGAAACCCACCAAGCA
>JAQQZT010000037.1:12720835-12734289 GCA_030068275.1 Clarias platycephalus | reverse complement strand
ATGCAAACTCCATGCACACAGAGACGGGAATCGAGCCTGGCCGGGAATCGAACCCGGACCCTGGAGGTGCAAGGCGGTGGACCGCTGGGTTCCAAAAGTCTGCGGGGATCAGTTCCAAGCACCTTGTGAACCTGTACAGGAAAGCAGAATGCATAATGAATGAATGTACAGTACAAATGATAGTTGTAATCTATAGTAGATATTAGAAATTGTTATTTTAAAACCGGATAAATCAAAAGTTTCTTGCTGGGAAACTGAAATCTGTGTGAACAGCTTGTTTTCTTTATCTTTACCTCTTTATTTATTTATTTATGTATTTATTTATTTTGTTCTTTTGTTTAATTGTTGTTTAGCCATTTACACTGCCAGGTTTTACAGAACACTGCCAAAGAGTGTGAAAACTTCCCAACAAACATTTCACTGGTGAACCAATTAGTCCTATATACAGTATGTATAAAACCATAAAACACACGCAACATGTATATATACATACATACACATACATACATATATCCATGCATACATATATACATACATTCATATAGACTGTTTTACATTGTGTGATTCCAAAAGTCTCTTAGGATTGTTGAAAAAAAGAAAATACTATAGGGTAATATAAAGATACCTGGTTTATCTGCTAGAACGTTCCATTTGCATGTCCCAATCGCCACAATATATTTGGGGGTTTTCTATGAGTTTCATATAAACGTATGCCAAATTCTCATACATACCAAAACTTTTTTTTTCTTTTATTCAAATTGGCACTCAATTGGCTGCAGGTAAGAAGTTGACATTGCGAACACCAATCCCGACTCATTTCTATGTGATATTTGTGTCCACCAGCAAAACTATACAGTCTAAATGTAGGTTAAAATGATCAAATATAGCATAATTAGTCATAAAAATAGCATGCACACGCACTGTCAGTGATTGTTGTGGTGACTAAAATACGACATTGCCGCAGATAATACACTTCATTATAAATGTCAAACAGTAAGAAAACAACATGCTGAGTGGTTGATAAAAATATTGATGAAGTGTTACTTTATATTGAAACAATATATCCCTCTGGATCCTGCATATTCATTTAAAAAAGCCAATCAGTGAAAATACGCCAAGGCCAATGTTTCAGTGAGAGCCTGTAAGTGCATTCTGTATGTGACTTTGTTACAGGTTTGAGAAAGGACAATGTGTGTGTCAGAGGTCCATGAAACATTAGCATAAATCACTAATGACCTAAGGCAACTAGGTATACAATAATATCTTACGAAGGCATAGGGACACTAAATTAGGATATCATTAGATGTAGAGTATCACATTGCAACATATATACTGTATATAAAATCTGACATGCATGAACCAACTTAAATCAACACCACCTACATTTTTATAATATCTATTTGTAGCACTGCCTTCATGTTCCAAGTAAATAATAAAACTCAACATAAGGTCACATGTGCCTTTAAATAATGCTGCAAAAGGGCACATGATGACAAGATAGTCTAGAAGGGACCAACGTGTTAATCCCAGTTTTGAAGCAGCTCCAAGTCTCTCCCTTCGCTCTATCTGCCCTGCATACCCCACTAATAAAGGGCTTAATAGATTAACTAACAGAAGGCCATAACTGAGACTCCGGCTAGTTGACACCAGGAGGGGCATCTGCTCAAAGGCCACCTTTCTGTACCATGGGCCAGAATCACCACAGAACCCCAGACATGGAGCTTACGTCCTGGGCCGCTTGCTAATTCCACTCCTTCTCCACCTCCTTCTCCTCCTCCTCCTCTTCCATATCTCCAAGCACAGCTATGGCACAGAGGTTAATTAGATCCATGCATTTATTTATGACTATGCTCATTAAGCCTCATGTTCTCTTCGACATAAAAGGGCCCATTTTTCCATTTTTTACTAAAAGCAGAACAATGTACATTTTTTTCCCAACAGGAAACTGCTCACTTTCTGTAACTAGCATAAAAATCATATTTATATCATAGACTTTAGGCTTAAGCTCTGATTTTATGCTGAGAGATACAAAGTGAATTTATAATTTCTACCCTATAGTCAGTTTTATAGGGTTCATAGGGTAATCATGAGCTCACATTGCTGGCTGTACACAGCTATGTGTGTTCTCCTTGTACAGCTGCTAGATTTATACATTACGTGTTCCCTATGATCTTGTATTTAAGTCTCCTCTCGCGACTTGTCAAAGACTGATCTTTGGCTTTGGTCTTAAAAAATTAAGTTTTTCTTTTCTTTTCTTTTGACATACACAAAGTTTGACAAGAACAAAAAAGGTCTTGCACTTGAAACAAAAAGGTTCTCTGTCACGCTTTCATTTGGACTTGACTCTGTCTTGACCTTTAAACTCTCAAAATGTCTTTATACACTTCCATATTTTGCGCAACACATAGTTGCTGACGACTCAGACTGTAGTTGCTGACGTTTCATGATGGGCCAATCGCATCTCTTCATTCATGATCAGTAAAGAGCAGATACTCCCTGAGTAACACAGCAGTTGCCACAAGTGGTGTGAATGTATTCAGTAGATTTGTGGAGAATGCTGAAGCCAAGAAAAGGATGTTGACACTCTGTTACTGCCATTGCACTCACTCCAGCAGTAATGAATTGCAGGTATGTGTCACTTAACGTTCGCAATACATTCTGAGAAATAGAACATTATGCAATTTGGATGTTGTTTGAACACCATTTTACAGTATATACTGTACTTACCAAAGCTATGAAGAATGCTGTAGTGTAAGCACTGTGGTGAAGCACAGAAATAATGTTACAAAACAACAGCATGGAATGCGTCGCGTTTCAAAGCTGTGGGTTAAACTCTGCATCCCTCTATGGTGATAGGGAGCTCTCCTCATGTACTAATGAGAAACTAAAACTGGTAGAAGAAGAGGGTGATGATGCTTTAAAGTTAAGTTTTTGTATTGCTTACATTTCTCCTGATTTTCTACTATTGTTTTAATTTAAAAAGGCTTTTGTGCACCAAAACTCCTTGATCTAGTATCATTGGTACTAAACTTCACACTTAGATAACCACAAACACAGCTGCAGGCTGATTTATCCATTGTGCCAAAACCATCTGAGATGGAGTTATAGTCTACTGAAAAATCATACAAATTTCACACTTATATAACCCGGACAATTTCGACAAAATATTTTGGCATTTGTGCCTTTTAACACTCTCGTGACTCAAACAAAACAGGCACACGATGTTTTCTATCAGTTTGCAATACCTATTGCTTTATTTGCAAGAAGAAAAAAAACCTCCAAAAATGCAGTTATGTCATTTTGCTGTAAAGCTGCCTATGCTCTGAACAGGCAGAACTATAGCAAAGTAAAGACACAATCAGCTTTCTTAGAAATGTTTTAGTATTTCAAGAAACCCGGCAGCACTGAAGCAGGAGCATCCGGAGAGAAAAGTGTTAATGACTAGAAATCTGAAATAATGCTGCAAATGCTGTCTCTTTCCCTCCATTACTTATTTACACTCCATCTGTGCACACACCTGCCATCAGTATGGGGCGAGCTGTCTATTTCCATACATGTTTGTTTACTTCGCTAACAACTCAGAGGAACATTAGATATATTGGGTATTATGAAGCAAATCAGAGCTTCTGCAATGCAGGACACAGGCACGGGAACATTAATATATAAATCGGAGAACTAAGCAGATGAACCATGGGTAAAAAGGGAAAGCTCTTCGGGGTCCATTTGGAGCTGCTTGAACTACTTGCTTAATTATATGTAAAGGTCAATGGTGGATAGAAGGATGAAATGCCAGTGAAAGGGTCATTGGTTAAGGCTCTGTTTTCTGCCTAATAGCATATTCTACCTTTAGCATATACACAGCTTTCCCATCCATCATCCACAGAGCCATCCCCGAGAATTAAAAGCAGCAGCTAATATGCACTGACAGTCATGCCAAGATAAGGCTGAACTGAGTGGGCAAGAACATGTGTCCAAGAAAGTACTTTGAAATTATTTATCGATGGGAATTTCAATCAAGGTGGCACTGTGGCACAGCTTCAAGGTCCCTGGTTTGATTCTGACCTCAGGTGGGTCCAGTGTGTGGTTTTGTTTCCCCTTTCACTGTCTAAAACTAGGTAGGTAAAAAAAAAAATGCTCAAGGCCCATTCAGGATGCAGTGTTCACAGGAGATTCATTCATTTATATGGAAGAAAATGACTCTCGCTCTGTGATTAGAAGTAGACCTGCCTGTTTGAGGGACTGTTATACATATCTACTGTATGTCTGTACTACTACTCTTGCAGGAATGATCAGAGCCATTATTCCAAAGTCAACCCCATCACCCCATGGCCTCTTCACCAGACATGTCATCGCTTTAACTTTTAGCAGCGTATTACTAATGGTTTTCAATCAGCTTATAACAAACTCCTCTGTTCAAGGAAGAATATGGTGACAGAAGTCTATTGCAAAATAGTCTACTTGAATCATGTATAATTTGACTGACTGATTTCTGTCTTCATGATTTATGACTAGGACAGGGATTGTACAAAAACACTTGTCAATTCAATTCAATCTTGTTTGTATAGTGCTTTCGACAATGTTGCAAAGAAAAAAAAAAGAAAAATCTAAGAAAAAAAGATAAATTATAATTACCAATTTGTCGCTGATGAGCAAGCCGGGGTGACATTGGTGAGAAAAAACTCCTTGCAGTTAGAAGAGGAAGAAATCTTGAGAAAAGTCAAACTCAACAAGGATCCCATCCTCATTTGGTCGATATCAGACACATACTGTGTGCTCACTCATTGTCTGTACTGCTTTATTCTGTATTCAGGATCGCGGGTGACCTGGAGACTTAGGGGGGTACACCCTGGAAAGGGTGCTAATCCATCGCAGGGCACACACATTCACACACTATGGGCAATTTGGGAACGCCAATTAGAAACCGGAGTACCCGGAGGAAACCCACCAAGCACGAGGAGAACTTGCAAACTCCATGCACACAGAGACGGGAATCGAACCCGGACCCTGAAGGTGCAAGGCGACAGTGCTGAACACTACACCACCCTGCCGCCATACTGTGTGCTATGAGTGTGAAATTTCAGTATACCGGGAAAGGTGTTTAAGTATAAAGTTCAGGTACGAAAGGCCCACTTATTAGTGGGGATTTCAGTCTTAAACTATTTAGTGACTGCAGTCACAAGCCATCACAGAAAAACTCCCTGCAACAGTCCAATCCAAGACCATCTTCATGCTTATCAAGGGGAACTGTCCTCAGTCACTACATGCATCCCAAGCAGACCAACCAGCAGCCAGAGGCCTCCATGTGACAAGAACTCCAACCAAAAGCAGATCACTAGAATGTGTCAGACAGGTCCAGAGGGCAGAAGGGGTCAGGATCGCTGGCAACTCAGGAGTGCCATGTGTAGCTTGGAAGACAGAGATAGATACAGGAGAGAGAGAGAGAGAGAGAGAGAGAGAGACTAGAGACTAGAACTAAGTATGCAACCAGTTAGTGAAAATCTGCATTACGTATATCAATAAAGGCTCTATGTTTTATACTTCTATAAATTGTTTACCATACGTTGCTTTGGCCACATGTTTTGCCAGTAAAATTAGTGAAAATCTAATTGAAGTGAAAACTTTATCTAGTACTCATGGCTGTTAATTGTGAGGGCATTGAACCTTGAATTGTTCTATCAATAATCACTGTTTAAAAACATTACGTGTTGAGGAATTCAGGCAGGGTCAAATTCTGGCATGGGTGTAAGTCATGGCAACTACAGCAAATGAGAAACGACTACAAGTAATGGCTCTAAAGAAAATGTGTGTGTGTGTGTGGGATGGGTTGAAAATGAACAGATAGATCCACTCCCCTGGATGTAATTGCTCAGATAAGAGGAACTCACACTGCCTCTCTACGGAAGACAGCAGGCAACTTTGTGATTTAAAGCTTGCTAATGCTCCTGGCTTCAAAGCCTCAAAGAAAAATCATTAATAGATATATTTAACAATGTGAAACATTAGTCACTGCCATCACACTCTCTTTGCAGCCGCGCTTGAAAGAGAGAGATAGAGCGCCTTAAAGAACTTATTTCAAATACTTTATTAATAGGTAATGAGATAACTCTTCTTTGGCTGCTGCTTTTTCTTCTTCTTTGTTTTTGTTCATGAAACCGATATCTCATTGAATAATAACAGAGAAGTTCACTGATCATTTTTCAATTCACAGGGTTCATAATAGTGTATTCTATCAGCTTTTTTAAAAAACATTTTCCTACGTCCACAAGAAGGGAAAAAAAAGATCATTTTGTATGAACAGCTGTAATCCTCGCAATACCAGATAAATCCATCTGGGGATCGGGAGTACATTATTCAAAACTTATATCATTAAGCAAATCACAAAGAAATCAAACAGGGGTGAAGTGGCGGCTTTTCTTGCTCTTGATGTGGTTCCTCCAGCACAGAAAGAGAGATTTGCAGATTTTTTAATGAGCTCTCCTCTCGACGTCTCGCCCTGGTTTGGCTGATTAATGAAAGCATTTGGTGACCTTTCACTGTTCTTATGGAGTGTTCAGCCCTCTCCAATTCCTTTCCAAGCTCAGACAAGATCATGCTCGCTGCTGCATTACTGCTGGATTCCCACTCACTTTCATGAAGTTTTCTTCCTCATTTTGTCAACACTTTTTTTAATACTTTGCCAAAATAATGATTCCAACTTATTTTATTCATAAAGATTCCAAACTCGCACACCCAAGAAAAAGCTGCAGTGCTACTAATTTGTTTGGACTTTCTGTTGGATTAGCTGAACAAAGTTGTTCAACTGTCATGTGTTTCTTGCAGTTGCATGATGTCCTAATTTCCCAAGCACTCTCTCACATGGCATCAAGAGCAGTAGGAGGCAGATGATGAAGTGATCCTAAGCAAACGAAATGAGTGCCAGCCCTGCTGCTGAGGCCTTCACAATGGGCATCTAAGCTTGGCTATCACTAGCAAATACTCAGCCCAATATGCCCTATTCCCTCTATTATCACTCATATGCACCAGATCCATTACACATTATAACCACAAAGTAATGTAGGAAATGAAACATAATTATTTTAGAGCAATTCTTTGTAGAGACAATACAGAAAGTCTCAAAGCATCTCACAGATATCAGTGTCTTTATCTCCAGTGAGTATGCCAAAGGCAGCAGTGGCAACGGAAAATTGGGTGTAGAGAATGAATTCTTGGAAGAAACCGACAATTATCAGGAGGAAGTTATCCATCTCCTGTGAGCACAAGAAAAGTTTATAAATAGCAATAAGAATGCCAATGTAAAAATTGCTGTTATAATTTTAATACTAGAATTAAATCACACGTTAATTATTGTCAGCTGTGAATGTGAAAAGGAAGGATGATCTTAAAGTCAGGATAATGGGAGAAGGAGTTTCTATTTAGGATCAGGTAGGATGTCATAAGCCATAGGATAAAAAATAAGACATCGTAATAACTCGGAATGGCTGGTGCAGAATTTCTGCCTTTGAAATGGTGGTAGTGGGAACTTATGGGAATCAGAATGGCTAAAGTTGAAATGTTTTATTATGGTGGGAAAAAGCTCTTAAGGATCATAGAATGGCTGGGTTAGAGCTGTTGGTTATGGGAGGGTAGGAGTATGAGCTTATGGGCCTCAGCATGGCTGGTGTAAAATTGATGGCTTAAGGATGGTGGGATTAGGTGCTTGTGGACAGAGGAATCGTTTGAGAAGAACAGTCAAGGTTAGGATAATAGAAGTAGCATTGTCATATTGTATATAGGGAAGTCAGGTTAGAATTGTCTGGTTTTGGATTGTAGAAATAGAATTGTTGGGTTTAGGGTGGTAAGAATAGCATTGTCAGGTTTGAGAGGAAAGAAGTGGAATCGATGGTTTTAGGTTTGGGATGGAAGCAGGAAACTTGTCAGGTTTGGGTTAGCAGGACTAGAATTGTAGAGTTTAGCATGACAGGAGTACTATTGTCTAATTTTGGGTTGTATAAGTAGAATTGTCGGGATTAAGGTTGTAGGAGTAGAATTGTTAGGTTTGAGATTTTAGAAGTAGAATTGTGAGGTCTGAGATGGTAGAAGTAGCATTGTCAGGTTTAGGATTAAAGAAGTGGAATTGATGCGTTTAGGATGGGAGGTGTAGCTACAGTATGTGAGTTATAGGCTGGTAGGAATAGAATTGCTGCGTTTAGGATGGCGGAAGAAGTAATGTCTGGTTTTGGATTGTAGAAGTAAAATTGTTGGTTTTTTAAATAATAGAAGTATCTTTGTCAGGTATAGGATGGCAGCAGTAGCATTGTTAGATTTAGGATGGCAGGGTTGAGATGGTAGGAGTAGAATAGATGGGTTTGGCATGGTAGGAATAGAGTTCCCAGTTTGGGGTGGTAGAAGTAGAATTTTCTGGTTTAAAATGGTATGAGTGAAAAAAAAATATTTGGGATGGAATTAGGAGTAGAAATGTCAGGTTTATGTTGCACAGAGTAGAACTGCTGGGTTTGGGATGGTAGCATTACAGTTGTCGGGTTTGGGATGGTAGAATTACAGTTGTCGGGTTTGGAATGGTAGGAATAGAATCGGTTTAGGGTGGCATGGGTAGAATTGTCAAGGTTTGACATAGGAGAATTAGAGAAAAAGTGTCTATGAGTGGGGGAAAAAATGTGTTTAGATAATAATGAGATTTAATAAAATTGGGTCTTGGGTTTGGGATGTAGGAAAAGAATTGATGGATTTATAAGGGTAGGAGTAGAACTGTAGGCTTTGGCATGGTGGAAGTAGAGGCTTGTTTGCCTCAGAATGACTGAAACAGAACTGTCTGTTTAAGGAGGTAGGTGTAATAGATTGTTGGAGGGCCACACCATCAGGAGAATCATTTAGACAACAGCCATTGTATGGCATCATTTACAAACTCAGTAGAAATAAATACATGTGAATAAAGTGGACATAGCTCCCATATCTCACATGCTTGAAAACGATGTAGACTTTAATTCTTAAATGCATCTTACAGCTAGTCAGCGTGTGCGCATATCTTTTTTAAGAGCTTTTTCGAGCCAGTATATTCTGTGAGTTTGGCCTCACCGCAGGTGTCCTTCCACACTCAGGCGTGCTTTCAGGCCAGCACTTAAGAGGAGACACACATGCCATGTTGTCGCAAATTGTGGCTGACTTAATGGATTATTATTGTTACTGCATTCCCTCAATGCATGCCCCGGAAGGGGGAAGAGGCTTAGAAATGTCTTTCAAAAGCCCATTCAGTCAGAACCTACTACCAGAAATAGTTATACAGTATAAGGCTTTGGTATGGATTGGTTATGTTTTTATTCTTTCATCAGTGCCCCCCTGAGGTGGTAAAAGGAAAGCGTGTCGAACCAATCTTTAGGAGGACATGTGACGTATATGTGGTCAGCCTTCAATAGCCCAGTCTTTGATCTTTGACTTCAAATTGGATTTTTATTGTTGAACATTGATTTGTCTTAACAGTGTGAGAAGGTATTTGTGCCCATACATATATCTTGGCCTAAATATAGCGTATGTGTAATTATCCTTAATGTTAATTTAAAAATTATTATCAGCAATGTATGTACTGTAGCACTAATGGAAGGTGATGCACCACGCAAGAGTGAGTTATTTTCAGATGACACCATTAACCTTTTGTTTTAATGCTTTTGCACTTAGAAAGATAAAACCTAGCTGAGTGTTTGTGTGCATGTGTATGTGTGCGTGTAGTTAGGCTCGTACACCCAGGTGAGCTCAGAGTAAATGGGAGTAGAGTTACTAATGGGGCTGAGTCTTCCTCTTTTTGTTTGGTGAAAAAAGAATGAAGTATCCCGTAAACGCCTCCCTTCCAGAAGTCCATTGTGGCCCCCAGGGGAAAAGGAGGAGTGAAGGAAGGGAGAAAGGGAGAGAGAAACAGAGATGGGTGGTGTTTTCAATCTCATCACATTACAAGTGCATTTACACGACGGGCGAAGATGGCCGTTGGCGAAAAGTGAGCCTTCTAGTCGTCGCTAGCTAACCCTTTTAGCTGGAAGAAGTACTGGCTTTCTGGTGCCACTCAGAACTACGTTAGCTGTACGCTCATAATGGCCTCGGATTGGGTTACCCCTTTACTTTAGAGCAAACAGGACTGGCCTTAATTGCCTTACCAATATTTGCATGTCCCTCTTCATGTTATCGAACACCGTGCTAAGTAACTGAGCACCTCCGACCAGGTGCTATTTCTAGTTTGTTTGCACATGCCACGGTAAAGGCTGTTGAAACAGAACAATTACTAACCAGATTTCACACCATAATGGAAGGATGAATGCTTTCTCCATTTCCCCAGACTTGCTTCCTGGCACAGGGGCACTGTGAACACACAGAGGTTATGACCTTAATACCCGCTGATCTTGGTTCTGTGCCAAATATTGGAATTTACACTCTTTTTGTTTTTGCATTGCATTAACAGAAATATCCTAACAGTAGATTGCTTAAAATTATATTACTGAAACTTAACCATAGTTATTATTTTTATAATAAAGAATAAATGATAAAATCTGTATGTCAGTAGTTATTGAATGTGACATTTGATTTTTTCTTTTGCCAGATTTTATTACTTTTGCTAGGTTTAATATTTGCCTTAACAAACATATAATTCATATTTATATTTTATGGTTTGCAAATTTCTTATTCATTTATTTATTGTAAATCAGGTGAACCATCCAGGAGTCTCTGGGAAAAGTAGAAACTTTAAGCTTAGCATAAGCCCAGAGTCGGCTACTTTTAGCTAGTTTTAGCTAGTTAGGCTACACCTACTGTATGTTCCCTCATCATACTTCATACAGTATCTTTCATTTTGACACCACTTAACTCTGCTTCACGTCTCTTCAATTCGACTCATGGACAGAAGCACAGCAGAGGACATCAACTGACTAAATAATGAATTCAATCACTCTGAAAGTGTCTCAATGGGAATCCCTGAAATGCTTCACCTTTGGGCTAACTTACACAAAAACTAAAATGAAAACTATTACGACTGCTGCTGATTATTCATTTTCAGGCTTAAATGAGGTTTTGATTGTAGCCCGGTGTTTGGTTGTTGCCTGCACGAGGTCATGTTTACATGTATGTTAGCTTAGCTGTGTCGCAAATAATGCTAAATATTTGTAATTGTCTACCTCCCCTTGGAATGTTACTAGGTACATACAGTAATAGGATAAAACTTGTTCTAAGTAATTATAATATAAAACATTTTTTTTATTATTTTAAAATGTAAAAGTTCCTTAGTTAGTAATCATTAAAATATGTTTTTTCATTAATATACAGTATAACACAATAAAGAAATTTTTTAATAAATAATTTCAATTTCAATTAAAAAAAATCTAATTAAGTACAAATAATATAATTATCCACTATTTATGTATCTAACATAAAAGAAAATATCAGTTCTTGCTGTCTACATAATTCATAGAACCCCAGTTATTGTAGATGACCTGCTAATAAATAGTTTACAAGAGGACAAATTATTCCTTATAATGTCTAATGTACACTGCTCAGAGAAATAAGAAAATAAAGAAAGCTTGGTTAAGTTAACACAATTGCCTTTGTCAACTAGCTGTCTGCTAGCCAAAATAAAACTTTTTTTCTTTGTTTCTAATAAGAACTCTTTAGTTAACCACTAGCGTTTATTATTTAGCTAATTCGATGTTGCTGCCGAGCAGGAGGTTGCGTCAGACATCGTTAGAGTAGGTAAAAGAGAAGACAATGTTCGGAGCCTTTAATTATTGAAACTTCAAATTAATTATTAATGTGCATTATATGAGGATGGGAATAATCTGGGGAAGATAATCTTTTCCAGTGAGTGTGTTAAGAGCACATAGCGTTGCGCAGTCACAGTAGTAATGGCTAAGTGTGTGTTTAGATGTGCACAGTTAGGCATAATGGTAAATGCATGTAAAAAATAATAATAATTAAAAAAGTAAATGGGGAAAAGGCATTTTAAGGAATATGGGACGTCTTTACATGATTCTGGTTAAACTCTCCATTGCTCTTTAAGTAATGACAGACTTGGACTCCTGCAGTGAGGGCTAACAGTCTTTCATAGTGTCATGTTTCTTTTTTTTTTTTTTTTTCAAATCCTTCATGGATTTCTTGTTTTACGCCAATTTTTCCACTCTTGCCTCTTATTTACTGCCTGTATCTGCTTATTTAATCAAAATTGATGGCCGGGAAAATGGATTTAATCTTTTTAACCTCTCTTTTTTTCAGCAAGAAATTAAATATATAGGGAATATATAGGCAATCTGGAAAAAATATATATGTATATCAGGTGTTTGAAGATAAAGGGATTTAATCCGGTGGCTGTCATGTGAGACATACCATTCCAACATGCGTAAAGGTTTTAAGTGCATCTCTGAAATGGGGCTGAAATGTACCACATTCCTCCCTGATGAACAGACTGAAAGTGATGAAATGTTGACCTACATAATGACAGAGCTAAGTGCTCAGTGTTTACACCCACTCGCACACTTTCGCACAACGCCCTTGCCACCTGGCCAAACAACCAGTAATTCAAAGAAGCCGAAAAAGGATTCTGACTCTTTCATTAAAGATTATTTCTTTACAATGTGTTTCTTCATGCTTATAATGTATGGACTTTAAGATTAAATGAGTACAACTTCATAAAAGCAGAAAGAAACAAAAATAATAACAGCATATTTACATATACCTTGTTTATGGAGGTCCTGAGATCTTCACATTCAGTAAGCTGTATGTTCTCTCTTTATCTATATGACTGTAAGCAGGCGGGTGGTAATCTGTTTAAATATCACAAAGCAACAGGCCCAAACATGCCATGGCATTCACAACTGCTCCTAGGGGGACTCTCTCTCTCTCTCTCTCTCTCTCCACACACACCTTTGAAACCTAAAAGTAATCCACTCTCCTAACTGTTGTAATTACTTTGTAGTTTGCAGAAGAAAAACAAATGATGTAGTTAATTTCTTTTTTATTATGAATAAATCAACTGAAACATAATTGTGTTATCATTAGCATAATGTCAAAGGATCTTTGTTTCTTAAATGAAATATAATAGGATTTGATTCAGATTTCATTTAGTATTCATGGCTTTTGTCCAAATGCATTACATTTAACAGAGAGCACCATTAAATTATTCTCATCCTCATTACTAATGCTTAATCATCAGAACATTACTGATACTGATGTAATGAAAACAAACTCATGTTTCTGTTAGCTCATGCCGCTTGACTTTTTTTTTTTTTTTTTGGCGCAGTGTTCCAGGTTGACCTACATCCTTTGAAACATAAAACTTCTACAGCATTACCTGTTTGTAATGCCTTCACATAGAGTTACACTATATGGCCAAATGTTTGTGGACACCTGACTTTTATCTGGGTCTTGGGGGGGGGGGGGGGGGGGGGGGGGGGGGGGGGGGGGGGGGGGGGGGGGGGGGGGGGGGGGGG
>JAQQZT010000037.1:12682695-12719630 GCA_030068275.1 Clarias platycephalus | reverse complement strand
TATAATTTTTTTTTTTTTTGTGTGTGTAAATTTAATGTATTTAACAGATTAAATTATCTTCATCCTTTTCCTAAGCCTCATCACCAGAACGATTATCATTACTCATATGATTAATACTGTTTTTCAGTACCAGCTCCAGCTGTTGTTGTCTGCTGTATCACCTGTTGTTCATCAAATTATTTAGAAATCCTCACTATATCCATTAGACATAATAATTTGAGTACACAGTTTAAAAGAAAAAAAGAAAGAAAAAACCCTGACAGAGGTTAAAAAAAAAATTAACAAAGCATATGTTAGTTGCCTAAACCATCTCACACACACATACACATGCATTTTGGTCAATATTTCTGCAGTCTGTAAGTTAAAATGCACTTTCACTTCCCATTCTGAACGTGAAAAAAGCATTCCTTGAGCAAACTGTTAAAGCACTTAGGAAGCAGGGTGTGTGTTAAAACTGATTTCATTTCCTCATGCCACTGCTAACGGCTACACCTGCTGTGACGGCATATTCCATGACTCTGATGAAGATTTTTAAAGCAGCATATAAGTGAGCCTATACGCAGGATCGTGGTACACTTTTCGCTTGAACTTTAGTTAATTTCCTGAGTTCTCATCTGTCATCAGCTTTTTTTTTTTTTGATCATCATAAAGTGTTTGAAAAATGTCTAGAACTAATATATTTAATATGGAAATGTTACAGCAGTGTTAATGAAGCATGATTGAGGTCATGATACTGTAAACTACTACAGGGTCCAAGAGTTTGAGTCCACTATCAAGAATTCTTTTAATAATTTTTTTTATTAGGTTATTTTATTAATCTTTGATTTGAGAAATCACTCTATTTCTGAAATCAAAATTTAAGGCAAGAACTCTGTTTTTCATAAATGGTGACCATGCAATGACCATACTCAAACAGTCGTACTCGGTTCATGTACTGTTAAGATCCACCTGTCTAATGAGTGCAACGTTTAAATTTTCTTAATTCTGTGATCTGCGTACTGTATCCATATAAACTCTCCAACTCTGTAACTGTTCACTCCACTCCATGTCTATTTGTTTTACAGTTGCCTTTTGATTGAGAATAAACTGCCCTGTCACAATTAAATTGCCAACGCTTCAAATATTTTAAAGGAATCTATTAGGCAATTTCTTTTTTATCATTCTTGGTGTTGTGTGTACACAAAGAAAAGAAAAGAATTTCCCTTTCCGTTTTCCATTTGCATTTTTTTTCTTCTTTGTGTAAACACATTTTTATTCGGTTCTACTGATGTTTTCATTTCTGATTTAAAAGATTAAAACATACTAATTTGTTAAAGACGTTAAAATCCATGTTGCGGCTCAGCTCCACCCATTGTTTTTATAATTATTTTTTATTTTTACCTATAACAGATTGTAGTTTCAGCTAAAAGCAAATGACATTCAATGCTCTGTTGTTGAGTGTAAATAAAGAACACCAAACTCTCTTTTTATTCTCAGCCCCTCAGAAAAACAAGAAACAATGGCTGTCATTTATTTACAGTGGAAATATTTCAACAGCTATACCCTAAGCTTTACCAGGAAGGCCCAAATGTTTACATCGGACAGCTTTCTCAATAAAGGTATTTTTTTTTTTTTTTTAAGTTTTAAGTTTTTAAAGTTTGTGTCTTCATTCGTCAATATATACATTATTACACAGTAATAAAATGTCTTTATTCGTCATATATACATTATTACACAGTCAAATTCTTAATTATTTGCATATTCCAGCTTCTTGTTAATAGGCTGGAGTCAGAATAGAGGATCAGCCATTATACGGCACCCCTGGAGCAGAAAGGGTTAAGGGCCTTGCTCAAGGCCCCAACAGCTGCAACCTGGCAGAGCTGGGGCTCGAACTGCCGGCCTTCCAATCAGTAACTCAGAGCCTTTACACACTGAGCCACCTGAACTGAGCTGTTCAGTAAGCTATTTTAAGTTACAGTAACGTTAACGTAACAATGTACAGTAGGTACAAATGAATATCTTGGTTTTCCTATACAGCTAAGCTTCAGTTATTTTATCTCTTAAGAAACAGATGGGTCAGGAGATTTAGCTCCTTATCAGTTGCATTGCAACTTTTAGGTCACTAGACATGTTCAAATGGAGAATGGGATCATTCCCCCATTTAAAACAATGTTTTCCCCCCATTTACGTCTAAAATATCTGAAAACAAGTATTTTGTTTCCAGACCTGTTTCAGGAAAGTGCTTTCTGGTTACTGGCTGGCTAGAAAAATTTACTTCTGCAAAGGCTTTTGGGGGGGAGGGAAACTCAACTTATTTGCATTTGAAACCTGAAGACACTGAAACAGCTTGTTTGGGACTGGATGACCGGGCACATGATCCAGGTGGTTCAGCTGGAATATTAACGTAGACACGTTGTGGAGACCTCTCAGACTTGTTTGCAAAGGAGTATAATTCTACAGTATGCGACCTTCAAATGTCTTGCATTTTAAATCACACCCTGCTTATTTCACCGAGTTCCCACTCTCGGGATTTTCCAATTTAAGGATCAAGTATTAAAATTGGACAAATAATTGCAAGCTGTTTGAATGTGATGCTAGAAAGACGTCCTTCCTGAGAGAAGGCATTACAATCTACAGCATTCAATCATACAAACCACAGCATTAGCAATCATGCTGAAGTCATATCGGACCAAAATTCTTGCAGCCTGTGCAGAGAACTGATAAAATCAGGGAATGCATTAAAAAGTCAAAAGCTCCCATACTTGTTTTAAAATATGACTGAGGAGCCTTAATACTTTGGAACTTTTCTGTGAGTGGTGTTCGGATTCCGCAAAGTATTAGACATAGTTAGGTATAATTACCTCTGTCAGGAGGTTAAAGCATGGCCATAGATTTGTCAAGATTATGAACCCATTTACCCAAATCAGCTCAGAAACAGATGCACAGCAACAAAACAATTGCAACGTCTGGGATCCGAGTACTATTTAGAACATGTGGTCTGAATTGTAGGTGAAAGGTCACAAACATGAGGACATAAAGACGCTTGTAATAATCTGCATGCAGAAGTGGAACAAAATCAAATATGTGAGACCTTACAGAAAGAGGCTCAGTGCTGTAACTGTACCTATAGATACCTATAGAGGGATGACCAAAGGTTAACTAAAGACAAATCATAGTCGAAAAAAAAGTGTCATTTTTGCTTGTTCCAATAATTTTGGAGCTGACTCTTGGGGAGAATTCTACTTGGCAATTTTCAAAAAGAACATGGACTGTAAAAATCTTTCTGTAGTAAACAGGAACTGGACATAATTCAATCGGCAAACCACAGACTTGAACAAAATGTTCCGTAATAAAAAAAAAAAATACAATTGAAGGAAAGCGCTCTGGTTTTCATAAATGACGACCGTGCAATCACCATGATCAAACTTGCAAAATACACGGTCACATTCGGTTCATGTACTGTTAAGATCCACCTGTCTAATGAGTGAGGCAGAACCGGCCAGGCTTTCTGTGTATTATGCTAATCAGATCCCCTTCATACCCATTAGGTCGCGCAACGGCTTCAAACGCCGATTTGTTCTGTAAATAGTCCATTCATGCTGCGCTGAAACACCTTTCTCTCTCCCAGCGGTAATTGAATCTTCAAAGGGGCGTTTGGCCCTGCGTCCGCAGCACTAAATAGCATGTTCGTCTGAAAAGAAGGACCAAGGATACATGTTTATCCGTTTCCAATTAGCCACCCCATCATGTGCATTCATAATTACTGCGGAGAAAAGCTGAGGAGACACAATGGAGGGCTGGATGGATGCTCGTAGATGTCTCCGCATTCAGGAAGGTTAATGGAAAAGCATAGTTTTGCTAATGAGCCCTTTTCTCGAGAGAAACTCAGAGATAAATCGCTGTGATAATACAAAGCATTCAGCTCTCCTGATGGGGGAGAAAAAAAAAAAAATTTAATTTGTAGAGCTAGAGAGCTAGCGATCAGAAAACTCGGAGCTCTAATCCCAGGACTGCTAAAGAAATACTGTTGAACCCCTGAGCAATAACCTCGAACCTCAATTACGAGCTCCATGCGTATATTGTGTGCTACCCCGGATAAACATCACTACTATGGAAATGTATCAAATACACACGCTACGAAACATTTCATACCGGCAGGATGCAAAGAATCTGTGTAAATGAAAAACAAGACAAATCTGAACAGGGTCACAGAAAGAAGTGCTCCCTTTCTGGAACTTTTTTTATTAATTAAATACACCATACTGGAGCCAATGTCTCTGAAAATATCACAAATAGATTTCTCTCTCATTCAGCATTTACAAGTGGACAGCTATGCGCTTCTTAGCCATGGTTTCAGGTTCCGGGGAGAAGGGGCGGGGTCACGTGGAGGATGTACGGTAGCCACGTTGGGACAAAACATTTACATGCATACATACGTGATAGTTTTACAAATACACCAAGAGTGTTCATGATTCTATTAGCACAAAAAAAGCCACGGATACCAAGTCTTTTTGATTTTTGAAAACACCCGACAAACAAAAAAAAAAAAATAAAAAAAAAAAAAAAAAAAAAAAACACATTCCCTTTACAACATTTAAAATATAGAAAGTGGAGAAAGAGCGTTGACGAAAAAGAGAATAGATAAGGAAGTAAGAAGGAACAAAAAAAGAAGTAAAAAGGGAAAAAAAACAGTCTGTTTTGCCCCTCTTAATTATCAAACAAATGTAAGAACTGCGATACGAAACACTGCAGCTGATTAGCTTCATTTGTCTGACTCCTTTTTTCCTCTCTCTCTCGTTCATCCAAAATGTCCTTCTGCTTGGTTTAGTTCTCTTTTCACTCTCTGCCTCTTTCTCTCTTTCTGTCTTTGAGTCCCACAGGGTCTGATCGGTCTCCTGTAAGTCACGGAGTCCTCAAATTTCCATTGAAAGCGTCGTAACGCTGGGAATCCGCCTGTGATCAGGGGTCAGGTCAGAGGGATTCTGGGATATCGTAAAGGGGGAAGCTGGGGAAGTGCTGCGACTCCGGAAGTGAATAGGAAAGGAGGGTGTGGGGGACGGCGGTCTGGTCAGGACTGAGAGATCTTCAGTGACAATGATCGAGGGCTGGAATGAAGGCACACATCCCGCTTTGAGCAAATCCACCCTCCTAACACACCTGAAGAGAGAGAGAGAGAGAGAGAGAGAGAGAGAGAGAGATCAGAACATGTATCAGACTTGCTCAGAACAGGACAAGCATTATTCCAAAGTAGGCCAGTGTGTAGCAGATGGGCTAAATTACAACCACGCAGTCATAGTCATAGTACCGCTCCAGTTTAAACATTTCCAGTTTTTAAGGTTGGAGATTTTACACCTGTGTAAAACGGTGTGGCCTTCGATACTTCTGAGGGTCTTATGTTCAGAAATATATAACGCATGCAAATACAAGATAATGATGAGGGTGTGTGAGAGCGTGGCAGAAATATCAGCTTTATATTCACAACCTGTGTTTAAGGGGAATATATTAGGAAAAAGTGCAATTGTGTGTGTGTGTGTGTGTGTGTGTGTGTGTTATTGTGATATCTAATTAAACCAGTTCCTGAGTTTCCTCTCACTCCCTTTAAAAGCCCAATGTGTGTGTGTGTGTGTGTGTGTGTGTATCACACTGACATTTTCATAATTACACACAGTTAGATTTCACTTTAAGAATATTGTGACATTTTTCTAAAATTGAACCTTCTTCATTAGAAACTGTCAACTTAGATTTTTTTTTTTTTGTGAGTTTGAGAAGATATAATGAATAATCTTTACAATATCCCTACTGAGGATTTCACTTTTTTTTGGAAGATTAGAGGTAAACATCTCAGTAAGATAACAGGGAACAGGTGAAAACTCAGTATGCTTCACACTATAAAGATATACCAGTCTAAAAATGATTTATTTTTGTAATATTAGCACAACAACTACTATTATTATGTATAATAATAATAATAATAATGAAGCAAAACTTTATATATAAGATCTTAATTCTCAGTGGTAAATCAGTAATACAAGCAAATAAATAGAAGAAGTAGAAAAAAGAAACTTGTTCCAAAAATATTCCAAAAATATCCTTGTACATATTTCTGTGTCAAATGAAGGTGGTGTTCCGTACTGGCAGCTCTGCTAAAGCAGCCGCTTAATTTATTGATCGGCGAGGCTTTGGAAACCATCTGCTGCCCTATTTCCTCCGCATTAACTCGAAAGAACGTTTTATGAAGTTAGTCTCTTTTTGTCTCGGTTTTGAGCAGCGCTTCAGCACAGCCCCCAGGGTGCACGGCTTCTGCGGAGCGGAGCAACAGGGAAAATTAGAGGCACGTCTAAGCAACAGCGCTCCGCTTTCACAGGCATTGGAGCCCAACTTCTTTTCTCTCGCTGCTGTTCCTTTTGTTTTAAACATTCTAGGGGCAATTTACTTCTCCCTTCCTTCCTCAAGTTACTAGGAGGGTTTCAGTCTATTAGTAATTGCAACCCCCCCCCCCTCTCACACACACACACACACAAACTCGCACACACACACACACACACACTTTCGGAGGGCTAATTAAGGAGAAGGCAGGGAAGGTTTGGCTCCCTCGGGCTCGGCCTCAGCATGAGAAAGGTAATTTGTCTGTCCTGAACAAAGAGATTAGGGAGAAGCCAGGAGGCCCACTTAATAAATGAGCATCAAATGTCCTGAGCTGCCGACATGCACGACGCCAATTATGTCGCCATGAAATCGCAAATAATAAAAACATTGGTGGCCAGACGGGACCTCATATCCACTGAAGTAGGGGAAGCTTTCGGCTCCTCTCTCCGATCCTCCCCGTATGTTGCTTCGGCGTGGATTTCACGCCGTAGTTTGCGCGGTTTTTCCGGGCCGACTCGGTCACTCCGGGCTCGGGGTTCATTCAGAATGGACGAGTTCGGTATTGAAGGGCTCAGACGTACACACTTCACTGTATCTCAACTATCAAGAACTGTATTGCTGTTGCTGAAGTCCATAATAACGCAATACTCTACGGCATTATTCATCTCAAGCATCCGCTGAAGACTGAAGACACTCGGCTGTGTCGCTCTATTATTATTTTTTTCTCTCTCTTCTCTTTCCTCTCTAGTGAGCAGGCAGAGGTGCCGGCGTGTATTTAAGACTTCTCTCCTTGCTATAATTAAAGCAGCAGAGCCAATATTCAGATTGCATTTTAGCATTAATAATTCAGCTGTTTTCACTACAATTGATGTCGCGCCATAAATAAACAATGAGGCCTCATATTTACAGCCGCAGCCGTCGAGCGAGAGGAGCGAGGGAGGGACCAACGGCTTAAGCAGACATTTCAAATTAAGCTAGATAATGCAAAGGCATTCAATTTGAGACACGCCGCCCTCTTAGCACTGATTTGTAAAAGTGACGAGCTCTTAAAAGCCTTCTGACGGAATACCGAGCTTAATGGAGCTCTTTCCTTCATGCCCTCTTCGTCTCTTGTCATCTCACTCTCTTCTTCCTCACTGGTCTTTTTTTTTTTTTTTCCCGCTCTCCTTTATTTCTAGGCTTTCCGCTCCCCCGGGCTGCCCTTGTTCTCAGTCCTCCCTTCTTTCCTTCCCTTTTCCGTTCTGGAAGGTGAAAATCTCACACACACACACACACAAATGAACACACACATACACACTCTCGCACACAGACTCGCACCCACCCACACAACTGCGCTGTCTGCGTATCAATACTCATTATGTGTCACTAAGCTGCTGCTGATACAGTCGGATGGCGATGAACTCTGTGGTTACTCACTGTCCCAAAGGCCAGAGCAGGAATTACATAAATAAATCTCTCATTTTATTTATTACAAGCTTAGCATGCTGCCCGGAAGGACTGGAAACCGAGGTCATTACATTGAGATTACAAATATTACTTGCAATAATGGAAAAATGTTGGCGGAGACACTGGTGGAGAGACGCTGGGACACTGTCAGCAGTTGGCGGAACGCAGTTAATAATCCACCAAAAATAGATAATTAAATAAGAAATTTGTTTCGTTCTGCTGAAATCAATGGTTATTTAATAAATACCAAGTTGTTACATGAATTAAATTAAATTCGACGTTTCAGATTATTGTTTCTTTATTTATGGAGGCCTATAGTGAGATTATTTATTTAAAAAAAAAAAAAAATAAATAAAAAACAGGGATGCTGCAATATAGTGAGTGCTTTCCGGGATATTCGGATATTATTTAACGGATTTAAAAAATAAATCAATAAAAGTGTAATACAGCTAAATCTTCAGAGAAATTTCTTCTTAGTCAAATGGAGCCAGTTTAAAAAATATATTTTTTTCAAAATATAAATTTTTATTTAAAATATTAATTACAAATTCTCTCTATTGTTCTGACATGATTAATTATTTTTATCAAATCAAAAACTCTTAAGTTTCCACACTATTTGGTTAAAGTTCCAGTGTAAATGATAAAAAAATTTATTATTATTATTAAAAAAAAATTACGTGTGTTTTTAAAGTTCATCGATAAGTACATGAGAAGAAAAAATTAAATCCCATGTTCCTCTGCTTTTAGCATCTTTTCGCCTAACATAAAGGAAAGTGGTGTTGTTTGGCGTTTCTATTGTAAATGTGATGCATATGGAATGAAGGCGCGGAAAACAGCGACGCAGCAGCAGGTGATATTCTGACCACCAGGCAATAAGTCAGGATCTGCTGATTGGCATCGGTGAGCGCTAAAAATTCAAACCTGTGTCATCAGAAATGAGGGCGATCCATCCGCTGTGCAAAATTACAATTTGTCTTCAGTCAATAGGATTTAATATCTATTGTGGCTCTTGAGGCAAAGCGCAAATGAATCAATGTCATCAATACATAATCAGTCTGAAATATGAAGGCTGCAAGAATTACGTAGGAAAACTTTTCACTTTTTTTTTTTTTTTTGTTCACACACACACACCCGACCCCCCCCCCCCAACCCCACACCCCTCTCTCCCCAATCACCCCTCCTTTCTCTCACTTAACCAACAGCGAGCTTGCATTAGCAGTCCTCTCATTTTATGGAGCTGACATTAATTGTGACAAATTAGCTTTCACCGAGACTGAATTGCTCTTGTCTTGCAGGCCTGACCTTGGGCCTGAGGGGCTTTCGGCGAGCGAGTTAAAGTGCTTTTAGATCCGCTGTCATTTTTCCCCCTTTAAAAAGCAATTCTGCTGCTGTCACGCTTCCTGTGTCGTCCTCTCCGGATAACAACCAGACGTTTAGTTACTCGCAGCGACTGTAGATAAATATACATGCTAAGCTACAGGCTTAGTGACAAACAGCAGTCGGGTCCGTATGCGGCGAGCGTATGTTGGGAATGTAAATACATTACACCGCTATGAATGACACGAGACGGGGACGGGGACGGAGACGGGCGTGGCGAACGAGAAGACGACGCCACGAGAGCTCGTGTTTCAGAACGATGCTCGCGCCGGAGGACTAACGAGAAACGTGAAATCTGTTGTGCAAGTCTGCAGCACTCAGTGAAGAGTTTCGTCAAATTAAATGATAAATTATAGCTTTTTAATGAGCGCCAGATGTCAGATGTGGGCGACATGCCAAAAAAATTGAACAGCGTGAAAGTTAGAGATAATAATGAAAAATATCACAACAGATAAACAAGCATGGCTGAAAAATTGTAGATTTACACGGAAAAATCATATTTAATGTATATAGTTTTTTTTTTTTTTATCTAATGATTACAGTTATTCAATAATACATTTGCAAGGAAATTAAATTGTTGCTTTAAGGGAAGAGTTCAGCCAAAAATGAAAAGTGCATAAATTTCAGTAAATTTGATCCTAAATATAATCAATCAGCCAAGACCTGGCTGATCAGCTGAAGTTTGTGATTCGGACAGGTAACGTCATTACACAATAAATAAATGAATTTGTATAATAACAAGATTACTCCATATAAAAAAATATATAAATAAAAACTATATTATTATTAAACTTTACTAACATGCAATGAAATCCAAAGTTTGTGCGGAGTTATTCAGGATTCACGATGGCTACTGACTTTGACTTAAAAAAAATTTTTTTTTTTTTTACTTTTCTTATATATGATCAGAAATGATATACTCTGAGGCAAGAGTGTTATGATTTATATAAAAACTGCATGCAAGTGAACTTTCCTTATTAGAAACATTAGCCTTAAGGACCAACCTTGAACAGGCAAACTTGGGGAAAGTTATAAAAATACACACACACACACACACACACACTATACACACTGTATAAAAAATTAAAGGAACACTTAGTCCCGGTTTGACTTGAACGCCCCTCATATGTGTATGTAAGGTTCAAGTCAAACCAGGATGCGTGTGTATATACACACACACACACACACATTATATATATATATAATATTTTACACCAGTGTATACTTCTGTAAATCTTAATGTCATCTGTCTTTATATGTTAATTGTTCTTGTTAGAGTAACAGGATGTACAGTATTAGTCCTATTGTATATAAATCACACGTTTTATATGAGTTATGAGAAAAGTATGGCGGAAGTATCGTAATCCCAAGCACTTCCTGGACAAACGCTGACATTACAAAAGCCGATCTGTCTGGTTTGTATTTCCGAGTGTGTTTATGAGACGAGTGGGTCTGAAGCAGAGGAGCTGGTGTTTACCTTCTGGTCAGGAAGTAGCGGGTTCGTCTGCAGTGAACTCAAGTGGCCGTTCATGAGCGCTGTTGGTCTATCGTGTTCGCAGAACAAGCTGCCGTTGATGTAGTGGAACCGGTCTCCGGGGACAAGCCGGTTCCGGCAGGTAGAACACGTGAAACACTGCCAGAGAATGTGACAATTAGGCTCTCGTTACCCATAATGCAACGGTGTAACTTTCACTCACGCGCACAGATCCGTCATTCGGTCTACATCGGATTTGACAAATTCTGACAAATTATTTGTATGGGGGAAAAAATATTTAGGCTTCCTAAAAATATGAGAAGGAATCGGTTATGGTGGTTATTATATTAATTGCATTTATGATATTAATTTTATAGCTAATGATATAAAATATCAACAGGTTATTCGACTCTCTTGGTGTTTATTTGTGTGGATGATGTGATGACCTCCAGCATGTGGGGGGGGTGTCGGGGTTACCTTGAGGTGGTACACGTTGCCCTGTGCCCTCATGACCAGTTCACTGGCTGGGATGGATTGGCCACAAGCACTGCACGCCCCGCTGTTTCCGAATAACCTACACACACACACACACACACACACACACACACACACACACATAGGCAAAAAAGTTAGCAACAGCGCAGGCAGAGACAGATGGCAAAACATTTAAACACGGATACATGTATGGCCTGTAGCTACTGATATCCAAGACACACACACACACACACACACACACACACACACACACACACATGCGCAGAGTGAGAGATTGAGTAAATGAGTGAGTGAGAGAGAGACTCCAGCAAAAATAGAAATAACAAATGAAAGAAAAAGTAGCTAGGAAGTTCAACAATCTCACAAACAGTTCTGAAATATAAGTCTTCATTGCGAAATGTACACCACGCTTATTGAAGTGAACTTTATTACAGTATTTATTATAACTTTGGATGGAATAAAGCAGAATTAATATACGCGCGACGTCTGTTTGACTGCCTGTTTACACTTGACTGTTATAATAAAATCCTGCAGTGAGGCTTAGCTTATATCATTGCAATCCTGTGCCTGCAGCAATAGCTACACACACACACACACACACACACACACACACACACACACACACACACACACAGAAACAAATGGCATCTTCAATTTTTCTGATATTGGAAAATGTAAAATGGTTGTAATGCCAGCCTTCCAAATGAAAAAATCCTGTCGTGTCCTCCAAAAGCTTGTAGCGCTGCCGCTCGCCTACGTATTACCTTCAGCACTCGTTTTTTTGTTTTTTTCCCCCACTACCTATAATAACCTGGAACATAAGCAATCAGGACCTAAGAGCATTTGATTGTACATCTAGGGGAAGACGTAGTGCTTTAGCCATTAGGAGCGCGGCGCGTGCTCCGTTTCCATTAGAAACCCTCGGCCAGCCTGGCTTGATATATAATGTGCATGGGTTAACCTTTTCAATCACGGTGTCAACACTTTAGATTTGCTGGCGCTCATCTCTTTCATCCCTAACCCTCTCTCCCTCTCTCTCTCGGCCTCTTGATAATGAAATGCTTGCTCCTGCTTCTCTTCTATCTGCCTTCAGAGTCCACAATTTAGATTACTTCATCTCGCCGAGCAACAAACTGAATGAAATTTCGATTTGAGCCGAAAGTAATTTACTGGGATCTGGACCCATTTGTCATCATATCTCACTGGTGTTTGCTCTATCAGTGCACTTTTCCTATGCAATCAAATAAGACCACAGCATCTGACAAGCTCTGGCGGGAGGGAGGGAGGGAAGAGGAGGAGGAGGAGAGAGCGAGATAGAAAATGTGGAAGGGAAGAAACGAGTGGAAGGAGGCGGGGGGGGGGCAGATATTCGCCGGGAGCGCGAGGCAAAAGAGGTGCGGGGACGGAAAAAAAGCGCAACACTTTTAGAAAGCTGGCGAAACTTGCGCCGGAGAAATAATAAGGGGGAAAAAAATCTGACGGATATTAAATAGTAGACGTAAGTGCTGAATCGCACCTGGGTGTAATTGAATTCCGTATAAACTTAGTATGCGCATTCCTAACGTGAGAAAAGCAGCATGCTTCTGGAAATCTCCCTACGCTATGCGTGTTTCGCAGGGGTGTGTTCTGGTGGAAAAAGGAAAACGGAAAAAAGAAAAAAAGAAAAGAAAAGCATGTCGCTTTAATATCGGCGCTCGGATAGCTGCTCATAGGCAAGCAGAGAAACAAATTTTGCTGTGGCATCGATTGGGGAGGCTCAATCAAAACTCAATTTCAAAAGTAATTAGCTCCAGGCCTGTGACAACGGCGTGCCTTCGACGGCGTAAATTGAACGGACGAGCCGTGGAAAATGTCAGAGGGATATCTTTAAATGCTGCCATTCTCCTCAACTGCCAAATGACATCTACCTTAATCTTCCGATAGCGCTTCTGCTCGGAAAAGCTTTTTCACACACTCAACCCGTCAGCACTCGACACACATCCCACTGTTTACAGTCTTGCCATAGTTGGGCTGGGTTGGTGTCGGCGTTGCCGGGGTTTTTTTGTTTTTTTTAATTTCCCATCTGTGGACATCTTTAGGAAAAACCGAGAAGACACAAGGAAGCAGGATTTCATTTTATCAGTCTGAGCTATACGTGGTGGGTTAATGATTTGACCAGGGCTTGGCTCCTGATAGTATTTGATTTAAGGGCCTGAAGGCGTTAGGTGCTCAATTAAGTCGCTATCAGTCTGCCCTTGGCCTCTAATGGTCTCTCTCTCACCATTGAGCTGCAGTGTTAGGGAGAGGCGGGTAGAGCAAGCCTGGGTCAGTATAATTAAAGCCTGGGGACTCTTTAATTGCAGTGACACCGCTGGTTTTCGCCTCCTCCTCCTCCTCCTCCTCCCCGAACCGTGCCGTTCTCTGCCTTAGTTGTCGTCCTCTTTCTTTTAGCTTTTTTCCTCCAGGCTATTCGCTTGGCGATCAATCACACATAACGAAAAGATGGTCTTGTCAACGAGACATCACGCAATGTTGATTTATTAAGGTTTTTCCATTGCGGAGCAGAAGGCTAAAAACAGACGGTCCCGACCACGTCTGTCTTTCATAAGAGAAATATTTGGAGCTGTCTACACTCCATCGAACGATGTCTACTGGATTTAATTTGGACGCTGGCTGTGAGGTGAATTACAACCTAGTGGAGCAATTTAGGGCCATCTGGCAAATGCTGGCCTCTTAGGCAGAACCTTTTGAGCAGAGTGATGTAAGGTAGTACAACAATGATTTCGGCATCACAGTCCATTATAAAAATGCCTCTCAACATTAGCAGCCAAAGAACCTTAAAAGCACCGGGCTTGATACTTAAGCTCGGCTTTGCATAATGGCAAGGCTACATTAGAGGAAGAGATGGTGGTGCGCGCGTGGGGGGGGGGACTGAGAGTGGAGAGGGAAAACGAGAGAGGCAGGGAAAGGAAAGGGAAGAGAAGGAAAGGGAAGAGAAGAGAGGGGGGGGGATGCAAAAAAAAAAAAAAAAAAAGGCAGCCAAATTACACTTGGTTAATTCAGAGTAACAGATCTAGTCCCTGGTGGATTGAAGTCCTTGAATTAATTCTGTTATGACAAATCAAGATAAACGTTTCCCCTAAATTGCATGCGATTTAATTAATTTCTGAGATCCCAGGTTTTTTTTTTCTCTCTCTCTTCTCTCTCACAGCCTAATAGTTCACATGCTCATGTGCTGTCACTGTGCTCGAGTGGGCTAACTTCAAAGTGATATTAAATAACCAACTATTAGATTTACCTAGCACGTTCTATTGGAAAAGTGCCATTTAATTACCTAGGCCTATTCAATTAAAGAGACAGTGCCACCCCTCCCCCTCCACCCGCGCCTCTTACGGTCATGTGATTATTCAGTAGCGAAATTAATTCTCCCTCCATCACTTTATACTCTGTTGCCTGAACAAATAACACACAGCCGGAGCTTAGAGGAACATCATGGACATAGACTGTAGAAATGGTCGAACGGATCGATTTGTGCAATTCGACTCAATGAGTTGAAGAATATCAGTAAAATATTATGTAAGTGAATAAATAAACATTTTGTTTTTAAAAAGGCTGATTACTTCCTGCGCACACCTTGTCATTGTTCCTGTATGACCTACACGAAATGCTGTGCGATAAACTGAACTCGCTCAGTTCCAGATGTTTACCTTCTGTAAAGTAAAGTTCCCGTTTCCATGTAACAGTCTCCCGTCTGACTGGGTTAAATGTGTAGCGATGGCGCCCGCTTGTTTCATCTCCCTGACTGAAATGAGATGGCCATCATCCCAGGCCGTTCACCTCATCTCCCATTAGAGGAAATGTGATGCATTTTCACTCACAGTGTCCCAATCAATTGGCTGAGTGTTTCTGCGTAGGCGGTATTAATATAAGTCAGTCGGGATATATAACTCCATTATTTACACTGCAAGGCCAATTTAATAATCCATTACAAAAATAAGACAGGCCCCTTTAAATCCCCCTCCCTCCCAGAGGGGACTGGTCTTCGTAATAATCCCCCCTTCATCTCTCTCTCTCTCTCTCTCTCTCTCTCAAAAGCCAATTTGGTTAATTAAATGTTTTGTTTGCGATGCGGCTCTCGTTCATTTCGGACACGTCATTGGGAGCGGATCGGAGCCAGGGACTAGATCTCATTAGATAAAACCCATCAGGACTAAAGGAAAATGGAGGGGGACTCTAATTAAAGCTTTTAATTGTGTGCACTCGCTGTCAGATGTTTTTCTCTCTCTCTCTCTTTCTCTCTCTCACTCTCTTGTCCTTTCCTCTTATCTCTCCTCAGATCATCACAGGCCTGTGTGAGCTGCACACTAATTACAAAAAGAAAGGTGCAGGCACTTTCCCCCTCCCTGTTCTTTTTAATTAGGGCTGGAGGCCAGGGTCGGCTAGCACTCGATCCCTCCAGATCAGGTGCAGTGGAAAGAGTGGAGGTTCTCGCCGTTTGCACCCGTCCTCTCACTTTTTTTTTTCTTTCTTGTTTTTTTTTTTTTTTGCCCTGCTGCACACCTGCGCGTCGCGGCCTAGCTTTTCTCAGGAAAGCAGCACTTGATCCGACTCACATCACGAGCCAAGGTAAACACTCGCTAATGACTAGATTGCCAAAGACTCTCTCCCTCTCTCTCTCTCTCTCTCTCTCAACAGTAGCCTGGAAGATCAGCACCCATCACAGATGACGCGTCAATGTTATTTTTGCACTCACACTTAATGGAAAACGTCCAAATCAGATTAAGTTAAAATAATAATAATAATAAAAATAAAAATAAAAACTCATCAGTTTTAAGATGCTATAAATACGTCTCATAAGTAAACTAACTTTAGTGCTTAGTTTAAAACCTAAACAATCCTAGAAACATTTCCAGAAATCAAAAAGGCTAAACTTCCCGAGGTCAAGTGCACTTTACTTGCCCTTGCTGAGGTCAAACTGTTGAATGATTGCCCTGTCAAATCAGGCAACACCAGGTGAGTGAGACTACAGTGACCTAGCCTTCACTCCAAGTGTCAGACGGCCTTGTGTAAATATTTAAAAAGGCCCTTTTTACTAATTAAATTGTCTCCTTTTGGTTCGCAAACACGCCGGACGGCACATGAAAAAGCCCTCCAAATTCCCGCACACGTCAAACTCGGCCTAGAACTTGAGTCTTCTAGTATCTTTTAAAGCCAGCACCGCTGTGGTTCCCTTCTTTCTATGATGAAAAACAAGCCCGGCAGATGTTCAGCAGAAAGAAGAATCCCTTTCGTCTCAGGCTCAGCCAGCATGTCAATTGCTTGACCCCTTTCAGCAAGGGGACTTTACCCACAACGGTTTAACGAGCGCCGCTGTGGCAGAATCCGAGACACGCGTTCTCAATGGAAAAAAAAAAATCGGCCGCTCTCCCTGGGATGCCCAACACCTTACAACTTTTCCCATAATGTCCTGCACTCCTTCACATCATTACATTTCAAATGTTATTTCACATGGCGATCAAACGGCCTTGACGCCCAGCTGGACGTCTTCAGAGATCTAAGACACACTTAGATTAAGAGGCACTCAGTCCATTAGACTGCAATATAATATCTTATATACTGCCTACATGCAAACACTTGCTACTCTTCATCAGATGAAACAATACACGCCCCATCATGCATTCCGCTGAAACCTCTCCACGAAGAGTTCTGGGATCTTATATCGGAGTATCCCAACATGGACAGTAACACACACACATACAGAGAGAGAAAAAGAGAGAGAGAGTCAGGTCTGACCTGATGTAGTCGTTTCTGCACAGGATCATGCCGCTCTTGGTGTAGCATGAGGTGCCGATTTCTCCGAGCTGGGCTTGGCAGCACGAGCATTTGAGGCAGCGGCTGTGCCAGTAGCTGTCCATGGCGTAGAGGAGGAAGCGATCGGCGATCTTCCCCCCACATCCCGCGCAGCGCTTCCACGACATGGTACCGGCTCCAACTGGTGCGGACTGAGCACTGCCTCCTGGATTTACCATCGTTTCTGCTGGGACACAAACAAACACATGTTAATGCTCATTTGGGGGACTTTTTATCTACACTGCAGGTGCGCCGCTTCTCAGAAGAGGGTCCATAACCAGCCGTCGATGATAAGAGGAAAAAACTTTCTGGTGGCGGTGAGGATCTTGTCCGCCATTTTAGCAAAACGACACGTAATCCAACAACAGCAGATCCAACAACGAAAAGTTGTTGGAAAATTAGACTTGCTGGCCTAATTTTTAACCAGGAGAACCGACTTACTTTTCAAAACTAACCGGATCCAAAGTGATGCCTCTTCAAAGATCATTTTGATTATAAGGACCTTTTTGGATGTCATAACACACGTGCGTGTCTCAACCTCGTCTGAAGCACTAATCTGCCCTTGATCCTTATCTAAATGCTGAGGTCGGCTCTTTGGTGATGAATGTCTGCTCGCCTGATAACATTGGGGCTGCTGGAACAATTAAAGAGGCGCTGCATGGCTTTTGTCGAGCTCCTTAAATTGCTTTTAAATAGCACATTACCCTGAGCTGAGCCATTCTTCATGCCGGGTCAATGTTTTCTCTCTGGCTAAGAGAGTGTTATTGCGAGCGGACCAGGAGCCGATCATGGCCATTATTAAAGGTGCATGAGCCGGTCACGAGTGCGCATATTGGATTGGATAGTGTTGGATTGGGTGAGTTCTGTTTTATTATACAGGAGCCCAAAGGTGTGTTGTATTAACACCTGCAGGAAACAGTGCAGATAAACACAGAACACTGTAAGAATGCATGTTAAACAATTTATTAAAACCTCATAAAACCTCTCTCTCTCTCTCTCTCTTAGAAATGAGGGCGCAATTTAAAAAAAAAACACTAATTCTGTGCCCGGGCATCATGTGAGATCGTACAGTTTGTTAAAGTCCATTAAACCCTTATGAGAGGGGATCGCGATCGTGCGGCGTTCCGCGCATGCGCATTTCCGCGCTCGCGCCCGACGCGCGCGCTTCTTCCTCTCGTGCTTCGCCTCCTTTCCAACTAAACTTTTCATTCACTTTAATCTTCTCCAATTTCATTCTCCAGTCTGAGAGCAAGTATTTACTGAAAGGTATAGAGAGAGAGAGAGAGAGAGAGAGAGAGAGAGGTGCATTCAGTCTAAAGCCCATTAGTGGAGGCTCTTTTAGCAATACCTCAGTGCTGATCAGATCTAAGGGCAGATGAATGGGAAGCAGGGGAGGAAGATAAAGCAGATCAGACCACAGGCAACTTTCATTCCGGCTTGAAGATTGAAGATTGAAGGAGGGGGGGGGGGGATTTTTAGCAATCATTTAAACACAAAGTTACATAAGACATATCAGGCACATCATAGATCTGATTAATTAATGCCCGGATTATTTACTAGATTTCACATGCACGCAGCCTGGGCACAGAAAAATAACATGCTACAGAAAACTATTAACGTGTTTACATGATAAATGGATCTGCACGAAGTGCTTCTAATTACACCAATCATATGCATGGTTTTAATGTCATGTTTTAGAGAGCAAAGTGAAGTGCACTGTGGCTTACTCTAACTCTAAATCACTGGACATGAAGCAGCCATCTGCGACCTGCCTAT
Organism: Clarias platycephalus; assembly: GCA_030068275.1. NCBI lineage: Eukaryota > Metazoa > Chordata > Actinopteri > Siluriformes > Clariidae > Clarias > Clarias platycephalus. The sequence continues at coordinate 12,700,888 of JAQQZT010000037.1, read as the reverse complement.
TCATTATTTTAATTATTATTCCATTAATTAATGGATCCAGTTACCAAATTCTCTGGTGTCTGAGTTGAGAAAGAAAAGCGTCAAACTCACCTCTTGTCTTTCTTTCAGATAGAAAAACACAGATCTTTCCGCCCGACGATAAAGCAACGTGTGTTCTTCAAATTAATAATAATTAAAACAATAATAATCTCAGAAAGCGCTGGAGGACAGAGAAAAGTCCCGATTTTAAAGTCCAATGCAGTGCAGTCAGCTTTTCTGTGCAAACACACACAGAGTGAGGCGCGTGCGTGCGTCCGTGCACACACACACACACCAACACAGAGGATCAAATGGAGTTTTCAGATTATATTTCCACTGGTACCGTCACGTTTTTGTTCAAGGATTCGTTCCTCTCGCGATGATTAAAATGTCCGTGCTGTCCGTTAAACGCGATCCAAGAAAGTCTTGATCATTTCGCGTGAAGCTCTGCGTCTTGTCTCTCTGCGTCTCTCTGCGTGTCCCGCGCTCCTCCGTCTCCTCCAGCTCTCTGTCCTGCTCAGCGCTCCGACTCGCGCTTTTGCTCTACATGTGTCACTGACAGGCGAGGGGGGAAAAAAGAGAGAGCCGTACCTAAACTGTGGTTGCCAGGTTGGTTCGAATAACCGTGGTCAAAACTCTGTTATAATTCATGTAAAGACATCACAACATTGTAGTACATTCACATTTATAAACCACAATGCGTTTTACATAGTAAACCTACAATATAAGGATTTTATATAAACTTTATAACGCACATTTCTTTCTGTATAAATATTTTAAAGCACACAATCTGGCAACACGACGCAAACGCGACCCACCTCTCATTATGACGCCAATCCACAGCAGCCAATCAGAGCGCGCGCTTTTCTTCGAGTGAAATAACAAATTGGGCCAACCAAGACACACTGAAGTTGGCTCTCAGATGCTCCCTCTTGAAGGAGTTAGAAAAAAAAAAGAAAAAAAAAAAGAAAGAAAGAAAACAGTTCAGAAAATATTTATTTTGGATTATATTCTGTATTTTTTAATATGATTGATTTTTTTATTGCATTGTATAATTATGCACAGTGTGTGGACAGGTTTCTGTCAGTACTCTGCCAAACTGTGGTTTAATGAACGGTAAAAATGAATTGCTACTCAGGACTGCCAGACTGCATCCAAAGATTTTCCGACCAAAACACGGTTTATGTTCCTCCAGAGCAGCGCCAAACTTTATATTAAACTAAACCAAATGAATAGACAACTTTTTTAGTCAGGCAGAGCTGTGGCTTAGTGGTTAGCACTGTTGCCTTGCACCTTCAGGGTCAGTGTGCATGGAGTTTGCATGTTCTCCCTGTGCTTGGTTTCCTCTCACATTCCAAAGACATGCAGATTAGGCTAAGTGGCATTACCCATTGTGTGTTAATGAGCATGTGAGGGTATAAACGTGTGTGCCCTGCGATGGATTGGCACCCCAACCAGAGTCAGGCTGTACCCAGCTTCGTGCTCTACTGTACTGTATGTCTCCCGAATAAGCTCCAGGCCCCCTGCGCCCCTGTATAAAAGACGATGAGTGTGTGAGTCATTTTAACACTTTTTGACAACTTAAAATGTCTCTGCCTTAGATTAAAATTATATTTAATTGATGTATTCTATCAGGTTATATCTACATTCACATTTAAGTAAACAAGTGAAAGCCCAATGCTGGTGGTGGTCCACACACACACACAGCATCTTCATCAGATCTTCACACCAACATGCTACGATGGAAATGAATTCATCTGAATCTGGCTGCCATGACACATCCCTAATGCGTACAATTCCATTTATTCATTCACTTATTCATTCATTCATTCAGTCCTTTTTACTAACCACTTTACACTTCACTGATTAGGGTTGTGGTGAATACAGAGCTTTAACACTGGGTGCATGGTAAGTACATACATACCTAAATGAGATGCCAGTCTATCACAGGGAATTCCAAAAGGCCAGAAAAACCACAATGACCGTACACTCTTGGCTGTCTGAAGAGCTGAGTCACCGTGTGTCTTCAAACGAAGACTGAAGACCCAACTCTTCACTAAACACGTAAACAAGCACTAAATCTACACTGCTTGATTAAATAAAACCACTTGTACTGTTTTGCGGCTGTGGAACATGGTTTAGCCTTATGGTATTCCTGAATCCTGAACTTTTTGTACTAGTGTAAGGAAACTACGAAACACTTCTGGAAGTCGCTCTGGATAATGATGTAAATTTTGCTGTTTATGTCTGTGACTTTTCTCCCACAAACTCAGTTTTAATAGTCTTTACTGATCCTTATTTGACTATGCTCGAATATATTTAGTCACTCATTTTCTTCCTTCTCCAGTCAAATCACTGAGCTCAACGTGGCCCTGTTTGTGACTGTATGTGAATACAGTTTGAAGCCTTCACACACATGTTCTTACACAGTGGCACCATCATCTGTCCATAAAAGGAATTACAAGTGAAAGTGAAAGTAGGTGAACAGCCTGTTTCCAGGTCTTGCACCTGGACCTGTCATGCAGTGCAGGGTCAGCCATCACATGGTGCCTAACAGTGGAAGATTGACCCAATCTTAAATAAAATAGTCCTAATCTCACAACTGCTCTGACATGCCAGAAACCAGAGGCACCATGATAAATATGATTGTCATCTAAGTGAGACATCTAAGTTACACCATAACTAGTAATGAGTAAAGTGTTTCTAATTAAAAAAAAAAAAGTTGGAATCAAAAGTCATGTATTTTGTCATCATCCTTAAACAATCCCACACATGATCTTAAATAAAGAGGGAATCCTATGACAGATATCCAGAGAAGCACTTAGCTTTGGCCTTTCTCAGAATATTTAATAGTTTAATTCATGTCTGTGAAAATTTATTTAAGTCATAAATAAATGAACAAATATAAAATATAGTTGCAAGCACCAGAAACAACTGCAAACGTTGGTGTTTTGCAAACAACCCAAAATAACTGATTTCCTGTTGAGTAGAAAGAAAGTCATGAAAATCTGCACACAGGTTGGAATCTGCTACCATCAGGATGCTTGAGCACCTGTGCCATGGCCACCCGTGCGCACCAGAAAGACAGTAGGTACATGCATTTAAAGGGGAACTACCAAATACCATTACAACATAATATATTATATATCATTATATATAACTAAGGAAGTTATCAGCCATATTGCTGCTGGGTGCACCACGCATGTGCTATTTAAGCATGTTAAGACCTCCAAAAATCTCCGGATGCTGGAAAAAATGATGTGATGTCACTCAATAAAAATGTCACTCAGGACGTGACAAATCTAAATGAACTATGTATTACAATAAAGTAAAGGAAATTGTCCACCCCTTGCACTTGAAAATACTGAATGACATAACAAATATAAACTGTACATAAATAGGCAAGTACTGTATTTCAAATAATTTGTGACCTTGCCAAAAAAAAAACATCAATTTCATCCATAACATTTTGTGCCAGACAAGAAAAACTCCATCAGCCCTTTACAGCACGGTTGTGCTGCAATCCAATCCAGAATCAAAAGCCATCATAAAGCATTTAAGCAACACTAAAATAGGAATGGTCGTGAGTGAAAACAGATTAAAGTAGATCAACATTCCAGTATAATTTATGTATTCAGACCACATGCACTTTGAAAGAGCAGAAGGCATGTGTATTGTTCTGGATATTAAGCACTGATACTGAAATGAATCAGAAAACTATTTGTCATGTAGAAATGCTGCTATTTTAAGGAGCGTTTAGCTTTCCAACTTCTTTGTTCTAGCTTGAAAGGAGAGGATCTGCTTATTGTTCTAGCACGTGGTACACACTTGCTGGCGCAAAAATAAATCTGCTGAAGCAACCACTCATATATCACGACAAGTTTTTGCTTGTGTTTGTGCAAAGTAAAAAGGAGCAGACATTTACAGTATAGAGAATGGCGGTGACGTTGCAGCTATTTCTTGAAGAAAAACATGTAAAATCATGGACACATTCATCCACTTACGGCTCTACTTCCATCTGATTTTGAACTCTGCAAGCTGTGTTTTCTTCGAGAAATGTTTTGATGCTGCAGGAAGTGAGAAAGTTTGGTGACATTCAGCGATGAGTTTCAGTTTCTGTGGGCACTTAATCAGTTCGGGAACAAAACCACATAATTATGAGTTGCTTCTGGCTTCATTAGTAAGACATACAGTGTGTAAAGAGTCTCCTGCAGCATGTCTTAATGGTTTAATTGTGCCCAGTCCTAGTTGATTGCAAAGCTCTGTTTGATTTCCCTGCTGGAAAGGTAACTCTATTCCACCCAGGATTAGCCCCCATTCTCTTCTGCTAGAACAATAATTAATTTATCTCAACTATTAAAACTAGAGGGAAATTAAGAGACGACTCTGAATGGGTGCCTCGAAGGAAAAGCATTCTTTGTTCTTTGGCAGGTTTTAATGAGCTTTGCATAGATGCGGAAGGAAAAATTATTCTTTCTTTCTTTCTTTTTTTGAAATATGATACTCACTGGATAAAGGAGGGAGAGAGGGTGTTGTGGAGATCCCCAGGGAAAACAGAACCCTACCCCACCTCACCCCACCACTCTACTATAGTGACTCTTCATAGAGCAGATGGGGAAAGAAAGTGCAACAATGTGCAATAAAAGAGCGTAAATGATTCAACTGACCCGACGTAGAAGACATCAAGCCGCACCGATACCCGAGAGGAGTGACATCAAAATGAAGTTTGTGTCCTTAGTTGGAAACTATAGTAGAGAAATTGCTATAAGACACTCTGAACGAATAAAACTACTTTTCTCCCTGTTTCATAAAGCTATGTTGTAAATAATTGAGGCTTTGAACCTAATAGAGACAGAAAATCTTTCTATAGCAAAGAAACTTCTCTAAATATATCACTTTTTAAATAAATGCGGGCATTGGTGGCTCATTTGTTGGTTTCTCGTCTGGCATTCAGAAGGTCCGGGTTCAATTCCCACCCAAATGCCCAAACCCCAGCCACTGGATGCAGTGTTGGTCCAAATAAAACCTGTGCCGGGAGCATGGGAGCAGCCGAAAAACTAACAACAACAACTACAAATTAAATACATGCAATGGTAAATTTCATCCATCCATCCATGAACCTTTTTAGTCCAACTAACTAACTGTGGAGGCCAATGGCGACCATTGCATTTTTGTATGTCCGTGGTAGGACCTCCAGTCAACATTCACACACTGGGCAATTTTGAAACACAAATTAACCTAATCTGCATGTCTTTGGACTATGGGAGGAAACCAGAGAACCTGGAGAAAACCCACCAAGCACGGGGAGAACATGTAAACTCCACGCACACAAACCTGACGCTGGAATCGAACCCAGGACCCTGGAGGTGCAAGGCGACAGTAATGGTAAATTACTCTATATCTATTGTGATTTATACATCAATCATGTTGTCTGTGCAGGAAGATCAGAAACTAGCATACACACGAGTGTCCATGAACCTGAGAATGATGGCTTTAAAATGATTTGTTTGGCCATGAATTTATTTAGTATAGAACATCCTTCCAGATCTTTTTTTTTTTTCTTTTTTTTTTTTTTTGCTTTCAATTACACACCGAGTGAATCCAGGAGCTGCTCGTTGCAGGTAAAACAGCTTTTCTTACACCATCTCGATGTGCTGTGTGACACAAAAACATCTAATGACAAGATGGATCAGCTGTTTCTCAGCTCACCGGGCTGAAAAAAAAATACTGAAGTCAGTTCTGTAATAGGTTGTTATCGATCGCTTTGATCAATCTGGTGTCAGCTGAGAGCAAATAAGTGAGCTTAATTAAATACTAATAGATAATGGCCTTATAAATAGTCTGGATGACCTGAAAAACAGATGAAGTAACAGAACATATCGGGTGGCGTTTACGAACTTGAACATAGTCTTCATCAAGGATTGTACTCTGCATCCTCGGTGTGCAATTAGACATTATGCATGTCATTAAAGCACGATTAGACTCTGTCATACTTTACTCTCTCAGTCCATTTATTTGGGGGAGAAAAAAGCTTGTTTGTAATTAGATTGTTGTAAACAATGATAAAACTGTGTTTTCATGCATGCAGTTGGATAATTGGCTACTCACAACAGTGCAGATTAATTTGTTAAGCTACACTGAAAGTATTCATATTCACTGTTTTTCAAACTGGGCTGTCAGGACTCCCAGGGGCATGAGAGGCATTTTTTATTTTATCAATTAAACCGCTTTTATTATAACCATTTGTTATTAAGATTAATAAATAATTCAATAATGCATCTTTAGAACAGCATTTTATCCTGGTCAGGGATGCAAGGGATCACAGAAACACTGAGGATGAGTGGGAATACACCCTCGGTTAGATGCCAGTCACTCGCATGGCACTCATTCCCACACTCACTCACACCTAGGGACAATTTAACATATCAAATCTACTATATTTTTACGAGCAAGGAAAAAACTGGAGAACCCAGAGGAAATACACACACACACACACAGAAGATTCAGAAAAAACTGCTTTATAAAATGTTAATGAAATGTTAGTGATCTGCGCTACCCTTTAACAATACATTGGTGCTTGATGTTTATGCAAATATATCTTTTGGGCTAACCAAAAAAAAAAAAATTACAGTGAAATGATGTATTATTGGACATGGTGTTAAAGGCATTAGCTGGTATAGTGAGTGCTCCATCATCGTATGTGATTAACAGCCGATTTCCATCATGGATAATTATTGGTGTAATCATGAGACCTAAGAAAATTATACCAAACAAGAAAAGATACTTAACCTTACCCTTAAGATCTCAACATAAAATAAGAATTATGTGTTTAAATTATTGGTATTTATTTGCATGTGTGGCACCGTGTGCTGTGTGCTTCGTTTGCATGATCAGCAGTGTGCCCTGAGTGAGCGCGTATATCAAATCATATCAATAATTTGTCAAATGCGGTGCTTAGCATGCATAGCAATAGTATCAGTGTTTGGTAAAGGGGTCAGAGCATATGGAAAAAGTAAGCAATCTCTGGCTAGTGGCTGTTAATGGCCTGCTTAATAAGATGTCTGGCTCTGTTATTTATGTGTAATTATTGTAGAAGGTAATTGTTTGTCCCTTAAACAGTCATAAATACCTTTATTACTTTCTACGAGCAGTCAGAAAACAACAGCACCAGGTTTTAGGATACAACCTGATGAGGACTATACTACTAAATTCAAAATAATAATAATAATAATAATAATAATAATAATAATAATAATAATAGGTAGTTAATATCATGTCTTCTCAACATATACCAATCAGTCCTCAAGTGTCTAATTGTATATCTGGAACCAAGAATTGATCAGACTTGCCTAGCACATCTCACAGATTCTTGGTTGGAGATCTGGAGAATTTTTAGGCCAAGTCGACTTGAACACTTTTTCGTGCTCCTCAAACCATTCTTGAACATTTTTTTTGCAGGATCCATGGGTTCATTATCCTACTGAAAGAGACCACTGCCATGAAGGTATGTCCTTGGCATGCAACAATGTTTAGGTAGGTGGTAAATGTAAAAATAACATTTACATGAATGGCAGCATCCAAGGTTGCCCAGGAGAACATTGCCCAGACTTTCACACTGCCATCCGCAGGCTCGTCTACTTCCTATAGTGCATCCTGGCATCTCTTCCATAGGTAGGGGACTCGCACACTAAAAACATGATTCATAAGACCAGGTTTTCAATGTTTCCAATGCTTACATGGTTCCGTTCAAGTGCCCATTGTATGGGCCAGCATGGGCACTCTGACTGATCTGCAGCTACAGAGTCCCATATACAGTACAGCACCTTTCATAACCATCACTAACATTCTTTTTAAAAAAAAGAGCATCAGTAAGCCTTGAGTGACCATGACTCTGATGCTGGTTCACTGGTTGTATCCTGGGAACTCCTCACAAGCCTTGCTGTTCTGGAGATACTCTGATCTCGTGGTTTTGCCATCACAACTTGGAAGTCTCTGAGATGCCTACACTAGCCCATTTTTGCTTTCAACCGACTGTTCAATCGCTGCCTAATATTTGATTCTCAGGGTTACATATTGGCTAGAGATAGCTAGATCTCCTGGATTGAACAACAAAACCAATTCTTATAAAAGGTAATTCAGTGTTTTAAGAGTACAACTGTTTGGTGTCGCATTAATCCCACACATGCATACACACACTCGCACACAAACACACACGCGCACATTGCTGAGCCCCCTCTAATTATGTTGATCAGAAAAGGTGCAGCCTCTGAAACAACATCGCTCTAATGAAAGCATACCAATCCTTAATGAGTCACTATGTCTTGAGAAAAAATTTCATAATTATTCAACCCAGCACAACGGGAGACTAAAATTCATCAGTCAAAGCAAATTAGCCCGGCTCCATTACAGAGCAGCGGCATCTTGCAGCGACGCTCACATTATTAGGCCTGTACACCCATCTCAGTAATTGGGGGCATATTTTATTTGGCTTTGGACCCACTTCATTCAAGGACTGCTTTTATCGGTTTTATTCACCCTGACACCTTGCAGCGTGCTTTGCTGCCTCGGAAAACAGAGCAAAACTGTAGAGTGGCTTTCAAACAGGGGAAAGCAGCGACAGACAAAAATGCAATTTTCTCCGCGGATTATTGACAAGAGCAAAATTGAAATGATTGCGGATCAGTGCACATCTGTATCACCAGGCGTGCTTCAATATCAAATGTCAATGACTTTCCAATACTATTCATTTTAAAGACACTTATTCGCAGACGAGCGACTGTAATACATTCGGAGACCTATGATTTATGGCACCATATAAATAAAGTCTGTGCTCCATGTGTTATACGAATGAGTACGTTTGCTTCACATAACATAAATGTCTGCTAGACAAACAGCGCAGCCTCTTTTTCCAGCATGTGAACAGATCCTGAATGCAGTTTCAATAAGAAAATGTGTTCACATCCACAAGAATCAGCTTAGCTTAAGGTCTGAGAATGTTTGCGCCAGCTTAAGTCTTTTTGTTAACAAGGCCTGAGGACATCAGCCTGCTAGACTCCACGCTGACTACCTCCTCTCATCTCCTCTCATCCTTTCTTTCACTCCGGCCTGTCACCGAGAGCCTCGACAGCAGGAAAGGATGAGAAAATATGACTTCCTCCGCTCTTTAATGCCCATCAAATGAGGGAGGAATGAAAGAGGCATATTGTCCGGTCAGGAGAGGGGGTTTGCTCTGAGCGTCACTGCTGCTGTAGCTCGGTGGCTAAGGGCAGGGAAGATCATTTCAGAAGGATGATAGACGTTCGGCGCCCCTCACACACAGCACTGGTTTGTCTCTGTTAGTTGTGTGACGCTCTTTGTGTCTGTCTCATACAATCTGTGGACACGACAGATCATCGGACGTGCTGACACGAGTGACAGAGAATCTCTGAGTCAATCAGTCAATCTGATCAAAAAAACATTGTTACTATGTGCATATGTGGGAGAGATGTTTTCAATCATTGGATTAACACATCCAACTAAGGAGGAGGCTGGGAACAAGAAGCAGCCAAGGAATTCGCTTTAATCTGGCTTTTTTCCAAAATAGATTAAAAGTGCCTAACTATAGGGATTATTTGTGTGTAAAATATAACTAACTTATTTTATAACTTTACAAAACACAACACCTAATCTATTCTAATACATTTTCACATCTCATAGACATAAAACAATATTTATCAATAATATTCAGAATATTGAATAATAATTAATATTGAACAATAATTATTCAAAATAATTATTTCAATACCTGCTTTCTCAGCACTTTTTATTATTATTATTATTATTTTTTTTACAATTTTTTATTTAAACTATTCATTCTAGTTTGTCAGATCTTATCATACTGAACTATTCACAGTTAGAGTTTTTTAATGGTAGCATCATGAAATTTCTGAATGTTCTATTGAACAATCCGTTCCCGCACTTTGGAAAAATATCACATGAACACGTTTTTCTTTTTTCAAGTGTGAAGGCATTTGATCATGTCCTGTCCTAAAAATGCCTGATTTGCGTGGACATGAATCCCTGTAGGCGGCACGGTGGTGTAGTGGTGTAGTGTCGCCTTGCACCTCCAGGGTCCGGGTTCGATTCCCGTCTCCGTGTGCATGAAGTTTGCATGTTCTCCCCGTGCTTGGTGGGTTTCCTCCCAAAGACATGCAGATTGCCGTTCCCAAATTTCCCGGAGTGTATGCGTCTGTGTGCCCTGCGATGGATTGGCATCCTGTTCAGGGTGTACCCTGCCTCGTGGGATAGGATCCAGGCCCCCTGCGACCCTGAATACAGGATTAAGCGGTATAGATGATGAGTGAATCCCTGTGATTAAGTGATCACATGTCAATCAATTAATATTTTTGCATATCAATATACAGATCATTTAAAAGGAAAGTTACACATAAAAATAAAAAACAATATGCCATACGTGAGAAAAAATTATGAGAACATTAAAAAATGTATGTTTAAGGGAAAGGATAAACTGACAGATTTTAGATTAACAGGAGAGAAATTCCCCATGAACTCAAACATTCGAGTAGAATTGTTCATACATGTCTAACACCTAAATTAACACTGAAAAGCATATTCAAACAATAATACCTGAACATTCAGCACTGTACAAATATCTTGTGTCATCTTGAATTTCTTGTATTTTAATGTAGTCTTGAGAAATCATTCCCCAGACTTCCTGAAGGACGTTTTTGGCTCTCACTTTCAGCCCAGTCCCTGTACCCGATCATTTTGTAGGATTTTGTTTTTGTTGGTTAAGCCGCACAGCGCATAATAAATCATTCAAGCAAGGAAAAAAAATTAACTCAAGGCATGAACCAGTTGAAAAGCAGGGGCAGATGATGACAGATGATCAGGCCGGTGATTAGTGTACTGAAGTAGACTAGTGAGGCTGAATGCTGAGTAGAACAGATGAGAGGGGAAATGAGGTTGCTGCTGAGGTTACATAAACAACCAATTTTTGAATACTTTAGGTGCTTTGTAGCCTGTCTTAGTAAATCATTTGTTTCCATTTCTTTAACTTGATCCACATCATTGAATTTATTTCATATGAAAAACTTGACGGGAGGTTCAAGACTTTTGCACAGTCCTGTATATAAAGTCATACAGAAGATGAGGTGAAGTTTAGGACGAGAAACATCTTCATTGTCTAATTCAATTCCAGAATGCGTTCATTAACTATTCATGTTTTTATCGTATTTCATAACATGTCATCCCTGTGAGAGGAAAAAGAAATGAGACATGTTTAAGGCTAATGACCTGACCTGTTTGGACAAGTGAGTTCATGAGAAACAATGTGGTCTGAGCTCTAATGGGCTCTAGTTACACAGCAGCTCAATCATGGCCAGAGATGAGCGTATGAACCCGATCCTCCTAACAGGCCACAAAGCCCATGAAGATGAAAAACACCTTGCAGCCCCGATATAAAGTGCTATCTAATCTTGCCCTATTCTATTATCGATGGACACTTAACACTGAAAATGAAACTTATTTCAAGCTACAATGGTTATTTGTAATGAGGTATCGGGTAACAAGTGGACAAGAAGAGTTTTACCTTCTTTAAACGTTGACAAAAGCAACTTACTGGGAGCCCAACACTATTAAATAAAGGTCATGCAAATATTTATTTATCAGTTTTCTCCTGGTTTATAGCCCTGTAATTTCCAGCAAACATTAAATGTTTAATGAGCTAGAAGATTGGAGAGGTGATGAGGAGGAGGAGGATGAAGCCGGGGCCTAGTCATACCACACAGCACTGCACTCTGTGTGTGTGTGTGTGTGTGTGTCTGTCTGTTTGTGTGGGTTTGAAATCTCTTCAATCAGACCGTGTCATTTGACCAGGCTAATCTCCTCTTCTTACAGCTCATTACAACTGTGTTTGTCCAAAACAATGGCTCAAAGTAATGAAAAAGACTGCTGGGAGCCTGAGCTGATTGGAAGGTAATAAAAAATCAGGGAAGAGTGAAAATGGCATCACACACACATACACACGAGTGTATTCTCTCTCTCTCTCTCTCTCTCTCTCTCTCATACACACACACACAGCCTGAAAATAGCAGCCTTATCATCCCTGTTTCATTTAGATTTGATTACTGACGGATTATAATGCAATCACAACACAGTGTGAGAGGTAGCTATGGGAACGGGTCTTAAGCGTGTATCTTGCCACAGATCTTAATTTGAGTTTGAACACTTTAGATCACTCAGATACAAGAGACGAGAGGGGGATGCATGGAAACGAACACGAGAGAGGCACGGGGAGGCTAGCAGTAATGGGAACGAGGGATGGAGAGGGCGGAAAGAATGCTAAGACAGACTCTTTCTTGTCCGTCCTGTTGTATTTCATATGTGATTCAATTTGTCTTTCAGAGAGAAAATCAATTTCTGATGACAATCCCGTGTGCCGAAATGAAAGGCTCCGAGTTCCAGAGTCTTGGGAAAGTTGCCTCTGGAGACGGACGCTAATCTCGGCAGAATGAATCATTCACACTCTTATTTGGACATCTGTGTTAACTTTTTCTCCCCCTCCTCCTTTTCTTTCCCCTGCCAAAGTTTCCCTCATCCATGATGGTTTTATTAGAAGTTGTCGCAGGTGGCTGAAAGTTCAGCAGTTCAGTTGGACTGAAGGTTTCCTCATAAAGAAAAATCTGGTCTCATGTCCCACCAGGATTGTGTTGTTGCCTTTGACATCCTAATACACACCATCGTATGGACACTGGGGAGGACTGACCTCACAAGGACAAAGGACACTTTTTTTTTTATAGTTCGACTATTCAAATGAGATTTTTACATTAGAGTAAATCTTATTCATTTGTTTATGAATAGTCTTGTCCCGGCTGTCATTGTTATAAAATATTAAATTATAGATTTTACGAATGTGAATGGTCAAAAGGTGTGGATTCATTTTCTAGAACAGCAGCTCTGACTAGTTGTGGATTAAAAGTGAGTTGTCCACTACAGAAGAGTCTCCAGTCTTCAGTAACATGATGCTGCCTTATCAATTTCAAGAGAAAGGAACAAGAGAGAGGCTGGTGACGGAATGGAGCAAACACACAAACAAACAAAAAAATAAAAATCCCAGAACATCCATTAATGGTTCCCTACAAACAGCCCTAAAATCATTGTGTATGGTTCCTTTTACATCACCAAAATGTCATGGGGACGTTCCCTGGATGTCCTTGGGACATTTGGGGGACTGAATGCAAATGTTCACACAATGTCTTGTGGACATTTTATTCAGGACCAAATATCTATACAAAATGAGAGCTCCTGATTGTGCTATTATTGTTTGTCTTCTTATACTTTTCCTTGCCTTTTTCCTGTGGATGGCTGCAGCAACCCCCAGGATTTGGGCTCGTACTGTATCTCCAGATGATAGGGCGAACGTGTTACCATTGCACCTTTGGGGACCATATGGTAAATCACTGCAGTGTCTTAATTAATAACATGTGCAGCTGGTACAAACTATAAATCGAATGCACAGCAGTAGCAACCAGGGGAACGTCCCAGAAACGTCCTGTGGAAAGCTATACTGTGTTGTCCCTGCCACGTTACAGTTACTAATGTTAAATATGTTTGGGACTGTTCCATGCCATCAGATTTGGTATGTTATAAGCTTTAACGAATGTCAGTAAGGTCCTAATAATGGTGACCAGAGAATGCTCGTATGGAAACCAAGTATAAAAGTCAAGGGGTGTCCCCTGTTTGCTGGGCACTGCAATGTAAGAGATAGCACTGCATGACATGCTGCTATTGGAAAATAACTAACTTTGGGGCAGGAATGCTTTGTGTGAGGCTGCATCACACATTTAACATATTTGACATCTCACTACCCTATTGTTGGATATTTTTATCTAATAGCACGACCCATTCTCTAGGAATATAGACAACTGAAACATTCCTTATTTGATTAAACTTTCCTATCCTATCCTTGGGACAGAATTTCAGAATGTGAATATTTACCGCTTTTAAACTAGATGGAACATCAGTCAGATCAGCCTTTTCACAAATACACATGTCCACTGGAATAATGCAAACCCTGTAATGGAATTACTACAGCGAGAGAAAAGCACTGAAGGCAGTGAGCTGAAAAACAAAAGCGCGCAGTGTATGATCAATAGAAAGGTAATTAATGAAGTGAGCTGAAAAACAAAAGCGCGCAGTGTATGATCAATAGAAAGGTAATTAATGAAGTGAGTAGGATCCCTGGCTGCTATAGATTTCAATGGGACACATGACAGAGCTCCAAGCACACAACTGTCACTGCTACACTGCGTGTCATAAAGGATGTTGTGTCCTTTGCTGATGATTATGTTTATTTTAAATGAATTAACACGTGAAAATCAATGCCCATCATTTTCGCTCATGAATAGCGACGTCCATCATTGTCAGGTCTGAACAGTTCTCGTCTTTCGTTTGTGTCCAGTTAAAAGGAACATGAATATCGAGAACTGAAGTGTTACATTTCAGGAAGAGTATTAAATCTCTAATAGAGGGAAATATGAAGAAGTATATGTTTTCTCAGATGCTTTGTCAGGGATATATTTGTTACTAGCATCATTGATAGTAAAAGAGTTTGTAGAAATTGTTAAAAGGTTAAAGCTAAAAATTTATTAGTTTTAATGTAATCAGTGATATGATTATTTCAGACTGAAGCCCATATACATGCTTCTCTGTCTGTATGGCAGAACTGTTTAACTTTTTAATACAAAGAAATCAAAATGTATAAGGTTGAGTATCTTACGCCTTGTTGTACTTCTTTCAGTGTCAACCAAATACACTCCCTGTTCGGTAATCGGAAAGTGAATCACAGATGAGAAATCGCTTGAATAGTTATGTCTTAAAACGTAAAAGTACTGAAAGTAATCTCAGTAAAATATAAAATTTTCACTTTTCTAATTAATATCTATTTGAGGAGTTTGTTAACATTGAGCAAGTAGCTTATTAGTAGCATATTTTAAGTAGATTATTAAATCTGGCACATAACTGTTCATACCATCGTTTTACTCAAAATTTATGGTGCATATGAAACTTCAGACAGATATATAAGTACTGCAAAAGTTTCATTACATTCTGTACAGCCAGTCTTGTGTGATGCCATGACAAAATCTGGCTGGACAGACATACAGACAGTGTTGGATGTAACGCGTTAGAGAACTTGGATTACTTTTTTGATGTAACGAGTAATACAATGCGTTAGGTCCGCAATTTAAGTACTCAGTTATTTAGTTATTTTTTCAAAAATGTAATCCGTGAGCCAGACAGCAGTCATTCCCAATGCCTTAGTGTGTGTGTGAAAGTCATCCTACAAGCCCCGCCCCTGATAACCCCCCTATGCATTTTGACTATGAAGACCAATGCACAGAAAGATGGAAACCTAATCACAGCGCCAAAACTCGCGCTGAATCATGCAAAACCACATAGGTGAGATAGGGGTATTAGTAGTTAACAGATTATGGGCCAAACTTCGCTGAGTGATGATGGTAGAATAATTATAAACGTCTTGACTAAAACAACATGCGTGAGGAATCACAAAGGAGTTTTCATTTTTTGCAGTGGAAAAGTACTCGTTATTACTAGTTATTTTTATCAGAAAGTAACGCTGAAATGTAACTGATTGCTTTTTAATGAACTTTCTATTATAAGGGTATACCTGGGTTAAGAAATAATGAGAAATGTAGCATTATAATGCTAAGGTTATCCTTACTTAAGGTTTGTATTCCACTATCACTGTGCAGATTTGTTACAATTTGACCAGATTTGGTCATAGTCTTTGGACTCAATAACATTTCATGATTTGCAAGTGATTTATAAAATATCTCAAATTTATCTGTAAAACTTGCAAATGAATATCCATTAAAAAGAGCTTGACCAGTGCACTGCTCTGATTAGGCATTAGTAACTGCACTTCAAGTGTGTATTTGATTGACTATTAATGAGGGTGTATTGTGCAGGCAGAAGCTTTTAGTTTTTCATGCTATCACATGAAGCAAGAGTGGAAGACCTTAGCTCATCCAGAGCCATGCAATTAACAGGAAGTGTAATGCCACTGCTATGCTGTTAAGGCTCAAAGTTTGCACAGCAAGGAAGTTAGGTTTTAAAATAGAGCTGCTCAGCAACACTGAACACTGGCTCTGATTACAATTATAGATTACATGTGGCACTTTGCTGATTCGAAATCAATGAGGCCAAATTTTATGGGGGCCCCCGTCAAACGGTGGCAATGAGCATCCCAGAGCCATTCCTCCCAATCAAAAGTTTCTGCTCTGTATAATTTCACGCAATCAGATTTCTCCACAGTCATCCAGTGCAATCAGGTAATCAGTGGGACACATTAACAAGATAAATGGGGTTTAAAAAGTGGGTGCGCTCTGTTTGCAGGAACTTCCCATGGAGAAAGCCCCCCTTCCGCCACAGACGGAGGAACCGCCATCTCATATATGCCACAGCAGCTGCTTAGGCAACCATAGAAAAATGAAATATATTGAAAATATATTATGATATATTCTATTTAGAGATTGCAATATATCATCAGCATACTGTAATAAATTCCATTTGACAGTTTTGGGCTTGGAAAAAAAAAATTATTGCTTTTTATTGGTTTACAGTTTATTGTTTATTATAGTGTGCTTAATATTGCTTCATTCAAAGTCATGTTGATAACTTTGAAAACAAATTACAAGAATCAAATATGACTAATTTGAAGTCTAAATGTCAAGTAGAAAAATTATTTGATTTAATGGCAAAACAAATATTATGAAGGTTCAATGTCATGCTGTGGGAGTAAATATATACATCAGGCTTTGGACTAATCATGATCTAATTATGGTTCATCTAAAAGCCTTGCTAATGATTTGAATAAGGATCCTGAGATGATTCACTGAGATAAACACCATTTCTTTCCAGCAGCCATGCACAACACAGGCTGCATAGACAACAATACTGCATCAAATGACTGTCAGTCTTTTCCCAGGAGCTCTTTTATACGTAATTTCCAGCTCATCTCTTTCTTCAAAAAGTTAAAAACCAACAGTCAATCAACTGGATGTCTTTTTGTTGCCCTTTTCAAGCTGAGTGGGGTGATATTTTGAACTAAACTGCCATTTCTCTCAGTGGACTCACACTACCATTATCACCATTTAGACTGGCTCTGGAAATAATGAGACAAAACAATATGAACACAACAAAAGCACCAACAACAGAAGGGCAAATAAAAAAAAAAAAACGGGGAAAAAAAAGCTCTTGGGGTTATTTAGCCAGGATTCTAATTAAGCCCTTCCTGAAACTGAATACTCAGGTCACACCAGTTTCTTATTTGAGCCCCTCTACTTCCTCTGTCTTTATGTGAGACCTACAGTCAATAACAATGCTCAGTAATAGAGAGTTAAGTTGCTCTCAATTCCACAATTGACCGTTAGGAACCGCAGACGAGATGGCAAAGTAACCATAATGAATAGGCTGAAGAGGGAGAATAGTTTCTGCTGTCCTGATCGCATGTATAAAACACTGAGGGCTGGGGCTGATGGTTCCTGTGGTGGATCCAGAGCATAATTAAACACAGACTTCACAGAGGGAGCCAAGCTTTATTAATTTCATCTAGCCGAAAACTTGAATATTACACACCTAATATATCTTATTTATTTGCCAATATACTTATCTGCACGAGTAATATCTGATCTCCTGGCCCTTATCTACAATTTTCCAGACATCCGATCATTGGGCTATCTTTCATTTTATTCATTGTGTGCATGTGGGAGGGTAATTGCCCAGAGATAAGTGTGCTCTCTCTCTCTCTCTCTTTCAGCTTGAATGGATATCGGTGCTCTCCGTGGTCATTTGGATGATCAGGGGAGTCTAAAACCTTTTTGGATGCCTGACTTTGGGGCAGCTCTGCCACTCATGACCAGACGCCCCAATCTTTCAATCAGCCAACCTATTTACTTCCGTAAAGCACCACTGGCTGGCATCACACACCAGCAGCAATGCCGCAGCCCGAATTTTGAGCTTTATGCTCACATAACCCTCAGCATTCAGCCTAATAACTATTCTTCCGCCACATGAAAAATGAGACGTGTGTGTGTGTGTGTGTGTGTGTGTGTGTGTGTGTGTGTGTGTGTGTGTGTGTGTGTGTGTGTGTGTG
>JAQQZT010000037.1:12651379-12669521 GCA_030068275.1 Clarias platycephalus | reverse complement strand
ACTCAGGATTATAAAAGAATGCAACGAAATGTCCAAAGCAAACTATTCTAAAGACAGTCTACTAAATATTTTTTTAAAGCTTCTCAAAAGCCCATGATACTGCTCAAATGAATATTTATTGTTTTCCCAAGTTCAACATTATCTTCTCATTAGAGTTCTAATATATGAAAATGAAGTGTACGAGAACGTTGGCCAGACAGTTGTCATTTTGTACTCCCATTCTTCGGGATGAATGAGTCTGTATGTGCTGATTCTCCATCAGTCAGGCTGAAATGAGGAGCAGGTGAAGGCTTAAGTCTGAGTGGGAGAGAGGAGTTTGTTGGGGTTGGATTTGCTCACTGGGCCTGTTCCCTCTCCTGGGAGCCTGACTCCGCTCACTAACACACAGCTTAGGCAGTCACGAGCAGAAACAGGAAACTTGCACATTGGCTGAGGACCAGTGGTTGAGGAGGATACAGGTCACGCTGCCCCATAGCTGATGAATCTGTTGTCTTGACATCTGTGTTTTTAACTGTGGAATGTGCCGAGTAATGCCTGCTAGCTTTGCTTTACTGGATTATTTGATATAATGTTAACCCATGGTTGTTACTGTACTTTTGGTTAATAAGAGTATGCTATGCAAGGAATCAAACATCACAGCATGTTACCACGAAGCTGATTACTTTCCCAATAGCATTACATATACTGGAGTGTTTTATTCTCCTTATATCACAGAAAATTGTACATTATATTGCTAAAACAATTTTTTTTTTTAAAGTATTATAAACAACACATTGTACACTGCATGGCCAAAATAAATTTGCTTGTTTAAAAGCTTGGCCTACTTTAAGCAAAGACAACAACTAAGGAGGTTGCTGAAATTAGTGTTGTTGAGTTAAGAATAGTCCAAAACCTTATTAAAACCTGGAAGAACAAGTGCTGAACCATTAACTTCATGGAAGACGTGTGTTACCAAAAAATGGATCACTTAATGGAGATCACTTAGGGGACTGGTAAAATTGCATCATTAAAAAAAAATCAACAGTAAAAATCACAGCCATGTTTAACAGTGAAAGTATGAGCATTTCCAAATGCACAATGTGATGAGACTAAACAGCTGTGGCCATAAAAAACCCTCCTGTTTGACAGATCAATCAGAAAAAAAGGCTTCAGTTTGCTAGGGAGAACAAAGATTGGACTTTGAAGCGATAGGAAAAAAAAAGATCATGCGTTCTGATGAGTTCTGATTATTCCTGATAAAAACTTATATTATATATTTATAAACTTATTATCATATTATTCAAGATAAGAAGGGAAGTGTATGAAGTCATGCTCCCATCATGCATAGTGCCCACTGTACAAGCCTTTGAGGGCAATGTTTTGGATCTGGGGTTACTTAAACTGGTCAGTTCTAGACTCAGCAATGTAAGTGGAAATAAAATGAAGTCAGCTGATGAACTGCATCCCACACAGTGAATGTCATGCTTTCATCAAATTGTTGGAAAGGAACCGTACAGTACATGCTATAAAGAAACACACAACTGATTTTACAATCACATACAAGCTGTCAATATGTATGTGTGCCCTGCAATGGATTGGCACCATGTCCATGGTGTATCCTACCCGCCGCATGTCCTAAGCCTCCTGTTATAGGCTCCAGGCCACCTGCAACCATGCATAAAGGATAAGGTGGTGTAGATGATGGGTAGGTGAGTGGGTGAGTGGGTGAGTGAGTGAGTGAGTGAGTGAGTGATATGAGAAAGTACATGCAAAATTTTTTTAAATTCCGTTTAGGTAAGTTTAAACTATAAAATTTTCGGGAGTCAAATTTTCACCCTGTGAAGGGTTTTCCAAGGTCACCACACATATGCATGTAATTGTCTTCCTAATGAACATTAATCAGCTCAAATGAAAACAACATGCTAAGAAGACGTCTAAAACTAGGTAAACATCTATACAGAAACAGCTTCGTATTTCTTAAACATTCTGAGGGAATCTGTGAGGGAAAACGTTGCTTATAGAATCGTAATTACTAAGCGATCTGCAGATGCCTGAGGGCCAAATGTCCATCAATAATTTAGAAACGGATTGTCCGTACAAAATGTTTTTGGCTTTCACGGCACCACTCATGCATATTTTTCACTCGTTCCATTGTCACAACTGTGGCATTTCACCAAAATGGAAATCCCTGCCCTGCTGAACAGTAGGGTCAGCTCTTTATACTCGTTCGGAAAAATCTGTAACTGATTTTCGAGCTAGGGTTTATGTTGCCTGATCTAAGCACTTCCAGACACAATGTATTATTGTTTGTGAGTAGCTTAACTTTTCACATGATTTATCTATACACACTTGGCTGTTCACCTCGACATCAAATTCCTACTGTCAGGCAGAGCGGGAGGACGCGAGGACATAAATAATCCCCCCAAATTTATATCTGCTGCCTCTCAGGAGCATGAAAAGTCTCCCTGATATCAGGCCGCGGCTGGAAAAGTCCCAGTCAGTGTTCTGGTTTTAAGCATCTTCACACTCCCTTAACTTCTTTGCCCGGATATAAAAATGGCTCACCAACTGAGAGATTGGATTACACTTCTTTTTTTTCTTTCTTCTTTTTCCAAAAGACTGTGAAGTCATTTTGAGCATGCTGCATTCTTCTAGCAAGAAATGGAGCTCTCATTGGAGACACCTGTCATACTGTAGCTCTGAGCCCTTCTGATCTGGGTGCATTTTTGGATTCCAGTAAAAGTTACATGCAGTTTATAGTTGCCCTGCTACTACACACGCACACACACAAAGCCTTAGGTAAACACCCCTGATATTGGCTAACCCTCCATGGCAGGATTGTAGTTATAGAGCTCCGTGGTGGGAGAGGACTGAACCTGACACCCGCGGCCACTGTCGGTCACACCTTCATCTTTTATGGGTGTGATGGGAAGGGCAGGTTCAAAAACCCCTCTCTTTTCAGCAGCTGCAGGGAACGAGAGGGCAGCGCGTATGCCTACAGAGTTGTAATTCGTTACGAATCATAATACATGTTTGACAAAAGCAGGCCATTCTCCTTTGTGTGAGTGTGCACGCGTGTGTGTGTGTGTGTGTGTGTGTGTGTGTGTGTGTGTGTGTGTGTAGGTGTGTGTGTGTGTGTGTGTATTTTATCCATTGCCAGTAATGCATCAAGATCCTACACTAGAAGTCACAAAGTTACACATTAACCCATTTCCCCCTCTTTCTTAAGCAATCTTAGGGTTGAAAAGTCTGTTGGAAAAGATAAATCTGTAAAAGATAGAGCTAAAACCGCAGACTCTTCAGAGAGCACTAAATCAACATAGCGACTACACAATTTGCAAGAATTCCTCTGCATGTTTGGCCTTTTTAGCTGTCACGGGCCTTGATCCATGGTGCACGCCGCTCCGACAAATATATACTGCGTGTATTATATTTGGCTGTTGGAACAGTGTTAACTCGACAGATTCATACATCAAATTACATCTAGCAACTGTTAATGCAACTAAAGGTCTGTTTTTAACTTTGAGGTTGAGAGAGAGAGAGACCGGATCTTCCGTCTGAGCCTCTAGAAAACTGGCTCGATGCAAACTGAATCCTCTGAAAGGGAAAAATGGAAGTGGGATAAGGAGGGAGAACGAACTAGTGCCAGGACTGTGGACTGTTGTAATTAGTTGCACCTGTTTTCTTTAGCACTGCTCTGGTTTCTCTGTACAAATGCTTGTAGAGGAGGCATCAAAGTTTCACTAGGCTGATCCTCCTCAATACACTCTTTGTTGCAAGTTAACAAGGAAGCAGCCTGCTGAAATGTGTGACTAAAAAAAAAAAGGTTTTGGCAGTGTGATGTGCAGCATCTACAAATTGTGCATCGGTGGTGTAGTGGTTAGCAAAGCTGCTTTCCAAGCAGTTGCCCCAGGTTGGATTACCACCCAGCAAAGTAAACTTTGTGGGGTAGGGGTAGCTCAGTGATTAAGGCACTAGACAACAGTTTGGAAGGTCAAAGGTTCAAACCCTAGCAGCCCCAACAAGTTGCTGATATTTGGCCCTTGAGCAAGGCCCTTCACCCTCAACTGCACAAATGGATAATCAGATACAAATGGAAGGGCATCTGCCAAAAGCCATGATTGTAAATATAAAACGATATAGACGTATACAGTAAGGTAAACAATTTAAACACCAGCAGAACAGTGTCCTAGGAGACTGTGGCCAGCAAGCACCGTAATCGATAACTACATTTTGGTACAGGGTAGCAATACAGTTAGAACGCAGCAGAAACTGTGGATTGTGTCTCAACCAAAACTAGAAAAGGTAAAATTTGAAGGTAAATGTGAAGGCAGTGCTACCTAGTGGCTAGTGGTGATTACTGCACCCCTGACCGCTGGATAACTTTATTATAATTTCTTTCCCCCAAAAAAGTTAATAATAAATTGATTTAAATGAGAAGATTTTAATGAGATTTTGATAATCAATCCTTACAGTATTATGTAACTCTGGCAATAACATCAATGGGGTTAAGCCAGTTGCTGCACCATTGATATGTTCTGTCCGGTGTCTATTGATGAAAACTCTGAATAAACCTTGCTGGCCACAGTTATTTATTTTTTATTTTTATCGCAGCTTTAATAGACAGGATTGTCACTATTAATGAGGCATCATTAAATGCATCATATTTTACAATTTCTTTAACAAGTTAACAGAGGTCTAAAAACCCCCCTATCTGTGTCTGTTCATACTTAAACTAAAATACTTCTCAGAAAACACTATATATATATATATATTTATTTGACTCCTCTTCTAAGCATGCCATTTTAGTGTCTATGTAAATTAGTTACTGCTGAGCTGCACCTACCAGAGAACAGCAGAGCTGAGCAACAAGGCAGGGAATGGTTTTTACTTATATGAGGTCACAAAAGGGGAACAATCTAATTGGCTTGCTTAAGCCCCGCCCCATACAGAAATGGAAAAAAGACAACAAAAAAACTAAGAGTTTTGTTAATTGTTTGTTTATTTGCTTGTTAATATAGATTCACACACACACACACACACACACACGAGACCTGAAAGACTAAAATGGAATAAAAGGGAAATTTGCTTAAAAGGGCCCATTTAATGCTTAAAAGTGTTTATACTTCAACAGTATTCAATGTTTATTGCTGACTAAAGATAAGGGACTGATAAATTTTCCTAAAGAAGCATTGAAAGTAGTCATGTGCAACGTTTACATTATTGTACTTGTACTAGTACATTATAATTATGCTAACTAACTAAACATTAACCATACCTATAACATAAAAAATAGCTTTTGCCCAAGAGGAGTAAAACACTTCAGGATGTTATTGTACAGTAACTGATCATCTTGGTGCTTTGCAGTGGGCAGCATTACACCAGCACATCACTGATTATTTTCATATTACAACACGATAATGCTGCACACCTTGGTGCTGTACTTCTTATAGGGCTATAACAATCTAGTCCCTTATGCAACAAATTATGCTGCGGTTGCTTAATTTATAGTTTATTAATTTTCTGGCCTGAAAATTAGCTCTGCCCCAGCCAGAAGAAAGTTTTTCAGTTCTGCTTGGCATGTACTGAATAGTTTCAACAGAGAGGATGTAATTGGTTGAGGAAGGGCAGAGAGTCACTGTTTCATTGCAGTTGCAAATTGCTGGCAAAATTACAAACTGGCCCTTTAATGGTCACCCACTCGGAGTTTTCCCTCAAACACTCATCTTAGTTTATGTTGTGTGTAATATAAATAACAGCAGAGGGGAATAGAAAAGGATTAAATTTAGTCATTGCTGATAAGTAACCATTCGTAATCATTGGTGCATTTTTATAATGAGTTGGGGAGAATTGAATTTACAGTTAATCACACAGTGTGTAGTCTCGTTAAATGCAACACTCATTATACAGAAGCTTAAGAGTTAAAAAGGATGTGAATCAGGTAAAGTATTTAACCTCCTGAGACCCAAACTCTAACGATGTGTGCCTTGCATGTTTTTTTTTTTTCCACAGTTTCTAATTACTAGCACTGCTAACTATTGAACTGGAAATTATTATTGAAAGTTGGGAGAACGATGAGGATGGTGGGGTCTCATGAAGTTAGGTCTAAGACTGCACTTAAAGTCTGGCATTGTGACATGCAATGGAAGTGTGGCACGTTTTTAGAGAAAGAAGACACATGTGTGTGTATCAGAAAGGAAAATCATTTGGAAAAGCAGAAACTCTTTGTGTAAAATGGCAGTCCAAATAAAATATGACACATGGAGCAGGCTGATAATGTAGGCCTTCAACTTGTAACCTCTAAAAGAGCACAATGCCAAATGAGAGGAGAGTCAGTAGAGCGTAGGAGAGGAGCGGGTAAATAATGTAAACCTACACCATTATCTGCTTGGCAAAGCTCATCAGTGAGCCTCTACAATAGCTACAATTGAATTGCTGATTGCATCTCTCTCTTTCTCTCGCTCAGGCTCTGTGTCTAATTGGTACAAAAGGTAAGCAAGCCAATACAGAGAGAGAGAGAGAGAGAGAGAGAGAGAGAGAGAGAGAGAGAGGATGTCTGTGGCCTACAGTATGTCAAGGTCAGACCGATGCCACAAATTATTTAGGTCTCTTATTAACAGATTGATAAAAATAAAAAAAAATAAAAAAATTATAGTTCCATTTATCAAGGAAATGGTGGAAAGAAAAATGCTCTATCTAGTAGGAGGGAGGGAAGATTCAACAAACTCAGCCCCATCCTTCTCTGTTCAACTGTTTAAGAATTGGGGTTAATTCTGACTTGAGTTGAGAATTTAAATGCATACTACTGCACAAACACACATTTACTATAAAGTGTCTTCTGTTAAGGTGTCCCTCCTTGCACCTCCAGGGTCCGGGTTCGAGTCCCGGCCAGGCTCGATTCCCATCTTTCCCAGGCTCGAGTTTGCATGTTCTCCATGTGCTTGGTGGGTTTCCTCCTGGTACGCTGGTTTCCTTCCAAAGACCTGCAGATTAGGCTAATTGGTGTTCCCAAATTGCACATAGTGTGTGAGTAAGTGTGCGTGCCCTGCGATGGATTGGCACCCTGTCCAGGGTGTACCCCGTCTCGTGCCCCAAGTCTCCTGGGATAGACACCAGGCCCCCTGCGAGCCTGAATACAGGATAAAGCAGTATAGACGATGAGTGAGTGAGAGTGTCTTTTGTTAAGACACACACTGTTATTTTATGCAATTAATAATAATGAATATATTAATGCATTTGCATTAGTAATTGAATATACAGTACTGTGCAAAAGTCTAAGACACCATGTTATATGCTGTACCAACTTTGTTATATATGTTTATCATGTCTGCATAATTATGTACAAAATCATTCAGTATTTCCATATATAACTTAAAAAATGAATAAATAAATAACATTACATGAGAATATATGCATGGCTGTAAAGAAAATAATATTGTACAAGACCAGTTTTCAGATGGAAACAAAAAACCTAAATGTACACTGCTGGGATTTGCATATAAAATAGAAAGGATCGAGTGTGACCAGGTTACCAGAAGAACTCATATTCTCCAGCAAGATCAATAAAAGCTTACAACTGTTTTCTTATAAAACTGCAAAAATCTGTGTCTAAAACTCCTGATTTACACAATGAGCTTTTACTCCAAATATTGATTGTTTATTTTATTACTCTTTATTGCTCTTTGTAGAAGTTTATTTTATGCAGAAAAGTTTTCAAAAGCATCCTTTGCACAGTACTATAAGTAAAACAGCTGTTAGGTTTTATTGAGCTTGCTGGAGAATATGAGTTCTTCTGGTAACTTTGTCACACTCACATCTTTCTATTTTTATGCAAATGCCTAACAAAATTGGTCCAGCTTATAATATGGTGCCTAAGACTTGCACAGTACTGTATGTACAGTAATTACATCAGCACATGCGTGTAGCTCCATAAGATCCCCATAATGTTAACCAGTAAAGTGATGCCATGTTAAAAATTTCAGATCACATCTTTCTTTCCATGTCCGTGTTCTACAGCAGCTACAGTCTTCAGATATGAATAAATTAATATACACTGTTATAGCAGGTTTAATATACAGTGTGTCTCGCTAAGTGTATCAATAGTTTAACTGTTTATTTCTAGAGAAATAACTTTTTAGCTAAAATAGTTGCAGTGTAGTCAGTAATTGTTTTTTAATTGTTTTAAAAGAACAGTTCTAAAATAAAATATCGTTACATTTCATTGAGCATTCATCAGGTCCCTAATTATGGAATCAAAACGACCCAGCACTCACATTATTGCTTGTTTAGTCAACTTTGATGCCCAGCAGAGTGGTCAGTACTGCAGCTCCTTTGCCATTTGGTCTGCATCAAGAAACAAAGAACAACCATTTTAAGCTTTCTGTGCTTCTTTTCACTCAGCAGGCCTGCTTTTTTCGCTTTCTTGCACATTGAATGCCTAAAAAAACTAAAAAGAACCTGAGCGTTTTCTTTGGCTTGACATCGTATTTAAACTTTAGTTTAATCCCAATCATCAGAGTGCCATGTTTCCACCGGACACCAGTGTTTTCATAGCAGCCGTAATGACTGCCCTTGGCCACGAGCTGGCCATGATCTTCATCCTTCTGTCCTGCAGGTGGGGGGTCTCTGCTTTTACAGTCTGCTCTCTCTGCTGCATAAAATAGCGGATTTTTCCAGTTCGTCCTTCACCGCCCACGCAAAAGAGCCACTTTTTGTCCAGATTCCAGAAGGTTGCGGTCATCGAGCTAGGCCAGACTTCATTAGTTAAATGAGGTTGTTATTTTCACTCTGATTTAAAAGCTATTTCTGCAAGAACACAGCACCACTATTGGGTAACGAGTGCAGTAAAGAACACATGTCCCGTTTAAGGCTCAGATGTGGTTGCAGAGTTGTCGGAACAACTCTCGAACCACATCTAAGACATAAATTCTGAGGAGGGCCGAGCTTGAAAGACTTGGGCCTGAAATGACAGATACATGGCCAATCTTTTTTTCACAGGCGTTTTCTAGTTTACCGATGGCCATTAGAGTGCTTAGCCCGCTCCAGGGACTTTATGGGTGCGATGTGTAAATTGCTGGTACAAGTCAGACCTTTTCTTACGGAGGTCATTGAGGGGGGAAAAAAGGCTTCTCTGAAGCACTCAGCTTGTCCTCTGGAACAAAAAGTCACGTCTGCGGCCCACCATTTGCACATGGTGAATTAAGCAGTGCTGCGTCATTATGCGAGAGCACTGAGAGAGAGCCACAAATTGCCCAGAACAGAGTAAAGAGCCTTATTTATAGTCACCACCAGAGCTGAAAGCCAGTGCTGCACTAATAGAGCAATCTGTATTCTTAATGGTAATGCCTCAGTTCGTTTGTTCCATTTGGCTTGGTACAGGTGCATTAAAGGGTCTCGTTGAACAGATCCAGCTGAGCGGGTACAGAGAGTGAGCACAGCACGCCCTCTGCTGAACACAAAGCCAGGAGCACTGAGAGATGACATGGAAAATAACCTTTATGTACTTTTTGGGTCAAAATGGAGTATTTTCTGTTATTCTTACGTGATTTGTCTAGTGTGAAGCTTTCTATGCTTTGCTCCATTTAAGAAAATAATGAATCTTACAAAAAATTACTAAAAAGGTAAAGTATGCTATTTTTTAGTAATTTAAAATTAAAGTCACAATATTATTACGGTACAATAATATTATAAAATGAATTATTCAAAAGACAGGACATGGGTGTTAAAGTCTTAAGAACATATGAATTAAATGTTTTTTTTTTTTTTAACAACAACAAAAAATGTGTTTACAAATGCTTTAAATTCTAAAATAAGGAACAATAGTACATCATTAATAATACACACATACATTCTATATTTATATTATATATATATTTAGTTCCATTTAAGGACGGAACTAAAAACATATAATTGCAAACTTTGATTATTGCCAGATTCATGGAGTGTACCGTATGAGGAATAAAACACGGCCAGACATGCCGCTATAGTAAGCTTATGTTGAAAAAGTCTTGAATAAGACATCGTTGCTTTGGTGTCGGTGCATGAAATCTAATTTACGCTGAGAATAAAAGCCTAAGGTTTGATGGCTGTGGGAACCTAAACTCGACTATCATCAGAGTTTGAACAGCCTAAACTTTGAGATAGATGTTGTGGAATTTTCTGCTCCCAATTAGCCTCGAAGCTCATCAGTCACGATCAATATAGCACA
This sequence comes from Clarias platycephalus, assembly GCA_030068275.1. NCBI lineage: Eukaryota > Metazoa > Chordata > Actinopteri > Siluriformes > Clariidae > Clarias > Clarias platycephalus. The sequence continues at coordinate 12,659,335 of JAQQZT010000037.1, read as the reverse complement.
CAGCCTTTTTTTTAATTGAGAAGCAATAATTATCAGCCTGTTTTAACAGACTAATGAAACAATGCTCCAATATGCCTGCAGCGACAAAAAGGGAAAACAGTTAATTAAAGTTCTCTTTCATGAGACCAGGAGTTTCTCTTAGCTTTCATTTGTGGACCTCCAGCAGAATCCCAACATTGTCTGAGCTCGGCAATGTGGGCTGGCCACCATGAAGGTACATTTTTCATTCCTCCAGTTTATAACTGGGATGAGGTAAAGTCTGTAAAGTGTAAGGTTGTAAAGTGGTCTCGAGTCTAAAGGCTCAGCACCTTGTCTGCTTTTCTGCACTGAAAACCACTAATAAAGCTTTTTGTAAAGGTTTTTTTTCTTTTTGAGAGAAATATACAATCTTTTAAAATGTAGTGGTTGTAGAAGACATAGTATCTACTGTATATAAAGAAAAGACAGGTTTTGTCTGTACATTGGTCAGAACTCATTCTTTCAATGACATCATACGTTTCATACATTGGAGGACCCGAAACCAGTCTCAGAAAATCTAAATGTTGAATAGAGGGTAAGCTGCACATGCGATAATCTGTGGGCGCGTCTTAAATCGAGCGCTGAACAGAACTTAATGGAACATTTGCAGCACTTGGATATCTGCCTGACGTTTATCCTGCACCATAAGTGAAATCAAAATGTTGAGTAAAGGTGATGTTATGAAAAGTTACTGTATGTGGATTTAATAATCTCCTTTGAAATAAGCTAATAATGAGCTACATTCTCAATGTAAAGAAATACACTAACGGGTATTAATTAGAAAATCTAAACTGAATATTTTTACTGGAATACTTAATTTTTTCAAAGCAGAAATGACCGCGCTAAAGTGGTACAAGTGAATTTTAACGTGCTGGAATCGAATTTTTCGTCTGGCTGAAGACGACTTGGCGTAAATAAGGCGCAAGAATACTTACTTACTCAACCTTAAACAAATATATATTTTGTATTAATAAGTTAGGCAGAGAGTTCTGCCGTACAGAAAGACAGACAGATATGTACATGGGCTTCAACCTGAAATAATAATATCACTGATTACATTAAAGCTGATCGGCTTATTTTTTGCTTTAACCTTTTAACTATTTCTACAAACTCTACCTGTCAACAACTGGTAATTATTTGGACTCATTTATTTGCACTGTGTTTTCCTCGATTGGTTCCAGGTTGGTGACTGGAACTAAGGAACTGTATGTGGAACAAAAATGTCCACCTAATGTGTACAACCTAGATTTGCCAACGCCCCCCCCCCCCCACCCACTAATTGTTGCCCCAAATGATTGTTTCTAATGCAGGAGTCAATTATGACCTTTATTCATCCAGCATCAAAGAGAACTGTTCCAAGATCAGGTATTCCACTGCTTGCATTCATATAACGACCCAGAAATGCACCATGTTACCTGCTACATGTAAACTGAAATTCAGTGTTTTGGAGACGGTCAACACCATAGCTTTCTAGATGAACAGGCTTTAAAATGTCAACTAATATTTATAGCCTGCATCAGCCATCAACCACCTGTCTAACAGCTCAGTTTGTGCATGTCAGGGAGCTTCAGCGAAGCCCAAAAGTCCAGGGACTCAGCAGTTTGTTCTACTCCTTCAGGCCAGGAAACAAGGCCAAACCCTTCCCACTTCACACCGCCACAGAGGTCCATCATCAGGATTTATTTCAGGTGCGTCTCCTGCTATGAGATCAGCGATTTCTACATGTGCAGCAGTCCAGAGGTGCATGTTAACCTGGAAGGCAAACAACACAGGCTGGCCAGACTGTGAATTTATAGACAATGAAACTTAGCAATGTGTTTAACCCACCTGAGGATGCAAGACTTGACTTTTATGTCACAAGTCTTTATTTCATAGGATTTAGGAAATAAAGTTGGGGAAATTACAGCTTCTCAAAGAGGTCACCCTTGTTTTCTTTCCTGACAGCTGAACCCATGTATCTGAAAAGTTTTCCAACATTACACTAGAAGCATTCAGCATGATCTTTCCAATTATTGGTATAGTAGTTTAAGGTCTAAGAATAACCCGAAGCTAAGAACCCTGTTAAAGGAGGTTGAACAGAGGACGCATGAGTTAAGGGATCTGTCTTTAAACTTACAGTATGGCTCAGGTTTTCAGCCAGTACAGTCTGGATGCCTGCCCTCGTTTTGTACCTTGTTGGATGATGCATTAAGTCAAACCATGCTAAAGGCTTGAACTGAAAAAGATGCAGAGCAGGATTTTATAAGTGCCAGCTGGTAGGTGGGGAAGGGCCGCGTTTTGTCAGCAATCATCAGTGGTTTAAATCTGATGTGGGTGGTTACAGGACGCCAGTGGAGAGAATGCAGCAACTGGGTTAGGTGGGAGAACTTGGAGAGATTCAGCATCATTGAAAAAACTAAAAACTAAACAGCTGATTTTTCTCTTATTTATACACTTGGATTTGATTACAGTAAGATCTTGTGGCCTCTCCAGCACATCCCAAAGATTTCCAATGGAGTTAAAGTCAGGACTCTTTTTATGTAACTTGTAACTCTACCAAGCATTTAAGTGATCACAGTCCCTCATGGTATTTCCAACCATGTTTTTCTCCTCACGAAGTTAACAGTTCTGTACTATGCTTTAAGGTTTAAATAATAAGTTGGACAGCTCTTAAACCAATTAATGTAATGCAAGCAATCATATGAACAGATTTCATTAATGTCGATAATCCTTGTTTCTAAAAGTTTTCTTTAACTGAAAATTCAACTCTATGTTTATAATAAAGCATGGACTATTACATAAATTGTCATAAACATAAACTTTTCTTTACAAGCTACACAAGATCACAAAACAAACAAATCTCCAACATCAAACAAATCTCTAATTTCAAATGCTTTTGAAGGTAATAGCGACCAGACAGGGAGGTTAAATGCTGTCAGGGTTAAAGCACTTCAGACCTTCAGAAAATATTCTTCAGACCCCAAAACCAAGCTTTTAAAAAGTGTATAATAAGATTTAAGGTCAATTTGCCAGCCTTAGTACTAAACATTAATGCATAAAGATTGTTATCAAGGAGATCAGGAAAATCTCTATCTATATCTCAGACTCCGTTATCTCATTAGATTGCACCCACAACCTTATTTATCCAGTTCCTCAAGGGAATGTGCCCTGCACTCTCTATTGTGTATGAGAAGAGGTATTATGTATCAAATGGAAAAGAAACATTCAACTTTATTATATTCTAGGTTGAGCTGCTATCTATAGGTTCGGTGTAACTTTACAGTCTCTGTAGTTTACCATCCATCGCAAGCTAAAAAGTTCCACACTGCATACTGTACTCTTATTGCTTTTACACCCCACTCAGTATTGCCAAAAATAACCAGAAGGTTGGTATAAATCTTGGTTATGAAACATGTCAGCCTGTGTTCACCAGCCAACACTTTCGTAATGGTTTGGAGAAGATTTGGTCCACATTTAAAAAAATAATAATAAAAAGGATACCTTTCCAAATGTCTCGAAAAGACTCAAAGGCTTTACCTCAATGACAGTTCAGAATTTATTAAAATGCATTAAAGACAATTTTCACCAAGAAAACTTGGACAACATAAACTCAAAAAAAAAAAAAAAAAAAAAGGGAAAAAGAAAAAAAGCTGGTATCGGAAAAACACATGGCCTAGAAAAAGTGAGTGATGCTTTTGACCATTAAGAGAATGAATGCTGTCGGGTTGCTTATGAAGGCACTATCGAACGTGGAGCTAGTTACTATCTGAGTGTGCGATGTCGCAGTCAGGGAAATGACAGAGTTCCGATAATTTTTTTTTTTTTAGTATATTCTGTTCCTGGCTGTCAAAGCGGCTCTTCTTTACAGATACAGTAGCAAAAACACAAAGTAAAAAAACAGCACTGACTAAACATTAAGGGTTTTTTGTTTGTTTGTTATTTTCCTGCACGATCGCAGGCTTCCAACAAGCACAAGGTCACCATAGAAATCCTCTCCAGTCAGTGTTCAGCTAGTGTTCCTCAGAGGAGCTACAGGAACTCAGTGCAAGCTGAAGGCAGAGTTACAGTACATTCCTCATCTCTCCCTCGACACTACTTGCACTCTGATGCTAAAAAAAGTTGAAGTTACTTCATGATTTTCTTCAGTAGTCCATCTGCTTTAAAAACACATTAAAAAACGAACAGGAATATTTGGGATTATGAAGCGCAACACTTCTTTCAGCACTACAAAGTTGAAGGTTAGCGGGTTCTTTTGAAGCCATTTGGTCCGACTGTGTAAAATATGCCGATATGTACATTATGTAGGAGTTTTACATGAACTTTTGTTGGGGCATAATACTCACACTAAACACCATACATGGCATTCTATCATAAAAAAAGGACACAATGCTAAAGAGGAAAGAAAAGGTTGAGAATACTTAATAATAAAATGGAAGGTGCATTTAAGGTGCCAAAAAAAAAAAAAAAGGAATAAAATAAAAGTAGCCCCATTTTCACCCTGTTGTGTTTCTCTTTCAATGCACCCATTATGTCTTCTTTAGGGAAGAAATTAATTATTATTAAAAAAAAAAAAAAAAAAATCAGGTGTGATAAATTTGTCCAGGATGCCCTAAAGTCTGAGAAAGAAGAGCACTGGACATCAAAGTACCTGGACTACAAGTTTCCGCCACTCGCGGCATAGTTTGCTATTCTTCATCTCTACAATAAAGAGTGATGTGTGATCTACTGTATAGCATATATACAGTAAGATTCCACTGTACTATGCCTGAGGAGGTCATGAATCATCTTCTATTTCCACAGACAACATCTATGTCCACTCGAGATGTTCTACTCTCCTTGTCCTCCTCCATGGTGAAGATGGAAAATACAAAGGTTAAAAAGTCACGAGATCTCGCTCCAGTTTCAGTTCACTTTCGGGTAGATCTTCTCGTAGAAGTAATTCTGCGGCAGAACCACGAGCTCTCCGTCCTTCTCTCGGACACCATGAGCGCGGACGAACTGGAACTGCTCGAGCGCGAACTCGTAGAACTCGTTCTCCATCTTCCACACGTCCGACTGCTGCAGTTTGGAGATGGATTCTTTCATCGGAGGCTTCTTCTCACTTGTCTTCCTCAGGTGGGATTTCTTACCTGTCAGACAAAGACACTCTATTACAGTGTGTCTGAGGTTAACAATTATTGATGATTGCTCATTCTGACCAGAATGCATGATTCATGTACAGTATTAGACAGCGCTTCGTCCTTAGTCATTTTTTTTTACATTATGACCAATAAATGGTTTATAGATATAATAACTAGAATAAATTTACTAATAAAATAGAATTTTATGTTTTTTTTTTTACTGTATCAAACCCATTTATTGGTTGTAATGTGAAAAAAAAAAAAACATTTAATGATGAAGCTATTAAACCAATTCACATTACAACCACTAAATGGTTTAGATACAATAAATAGAATATAATAATAAAAAAATAGAATAAATGGAAGACTGTGATTTACTTTACTATACATTATTTTAAACTATGTGATGAAAAAAAGCAGAGTTTATGGAAACTTCGCGAAGCATAACGGAGACTGCGTAAACACGAGACGGGGGACAGTTGACTCGGGTACATATTATGTTAGGTGATTTTAAATAAGCGAGTTTTTGTTTGGCAATGCATGTATTGCCACACTTACTATGAAAATATTTTTTTTTAATTAATTTTAAATTTGTATATGTTTGCATTTAACATCGTCAACTGTTGACCTTTCTCTATATTCCTACAGGTTGTACACTATAAACTATTGTTTGGAATAGCTTTTTTTAAAAGATAAAATCGGTATATTTATAAAATTCCACTACTTTCAGAATCGTAATACAAATCGACATCTAGGTATTGTGATAATATTGTATTGTATTGGTAAGGTTTAACTTTGCTAAACATTACTGTAACTGCAACCGAAAGTGTGTCGTGGTTAAGTGCGGCACCTCAAAAAGGCCATGAATATAAAATCACAGTAATCCTCGCTGGTCCAAATGGCAACAATGCAGCAGAGAAAATTCTACAGAATATGGGGCGAGTTTGAGAAATCCACAGGACTTACCTAAGTGCAAATGATTTTAGCATATGAATACAATTATACAATACAAATCTGGAGACAACTTCTACCAGTAGGAGAAATGTTTGTGCCATACAGTGAAAAGGTGGTATTTTGGGGCTGGCTGAGTCTAGGTTAAAAATCCAATAGACAATACTGTACATTTAACACCTTTAATCAGGAGGCAAAAACAAACTTTTACACTAATTGCACTGAAACTAACTGAGAAATCGATAATAAGGACAGATAAATCAGACAATGGTTTAAGGATGAAGCATTCTATTAAATACAATTTGTTTTGCTAAAGAAACAAGAGATAAGGAGCATACTAATGCAATACAGAATTTTGAAGTTAGACATCTAATTGTAGCAAAATATGCTACAGTATGCATACATGAGGTTTACTGTAAATATGGATCGCAGCCACATCAACTGTCTGTCAAACGTGATACAAAAAGCTTTTGTACACTTTTCTGGCCATGAGCTTCAGGATCCATCTTTGTATACACACTTTTGTAAACTGCTTTCCAGAAAAAAGGAAATGGAGCTAGTTTTGAATACCACAGCATGTTATCTTTTCAAAGAAATATCTAAACATTGACTGGAAAAGTTTCTATGCTTAAATTGAGTTTGGTTTTTAGCAGTTAGTGGTGAGTACATAAAATAACCCTGAGTGCAGTAAGAGAAAGTCTGGAGTTCTCTGCCACGGTTACTGATGAGGCGTAACAGACAGGCCAAGGATGCTAGAGGTCTGCTGGAAGGCTAAATCCCCTGTATTTGAACAGCACATTTAAGAGACAACACTTTATACTTTATATGTCCACCAAAGTGCTGGAGATCATAGTCATCATAAACATTATTTAATATAGGAATGCATTTTAATTAGAAAAAGAATCCTTTTGGGTACATGATGCTCTATGGTAATATTTTGCACGCTTGAAATGTCTGACTCCTCCATTGTGATGTGTATGTTATACAATCATTTGCTTATTTTTAGGAACCGTGTTCATATTTCTTGACCTTAGAAACTGTCTAGTACAGTGTTACCTGTGCGGTAGAGATCAGTGGCACCTCTGAAGAAACGGGGCAGTGCTGCCTCCAGCATCATGATAAAGTCCTCCAGCTCCTCCGTCACTCCCACCAGCAGATACTCGTTCACCAGGTTGTACTTGGCCTGCTCTAGAGCCCAGCGACTGCCTACGTTCCTACACACACCACATAATAAATTGTAGTCCTACAGTAACACCACTTGTATTTGGCATATTAATATGTGGTTTGTACTGGAGACTCCTTCTAATAACTTCTTCACATTTAACCTTCAACTTCTCTACTGTTACATATTTATTCTACTGTAGACCAACATGGTTTGTGTTCATTTTTATTAGTCTTAAATTATGTGAAGCATCCACCATGCATGTCCCTGTGAATTGCCAGTTACTATGGAAACAATAATACATCATAATAGTGAGTGAGTGTATTGTAAGAAATGTTTGATTTGTCTTACAGCCAAAGCTACTGCCAGAGCCGCTGTTCGGACCAATTACAGTAGTATTGACAATGTGGTGTAATGAAAGAAACAAAGCATGCTAGGGAAAATAACCTTCAAGATACAGACCATTCACAGAGATGTGGCAATGATTTGAAAAATACGAAATTAGTTAAGGAATAAAGTTTATCAATATTCTGTGAATATGCAATTTATCTATATGAATAAAAGAAAAGTTAGTCCACTGTAAATTGGTCAGAACTCGCTCTTTCAATGATATCTTTACGTTTCATACATTGGGGGATCCGAAACCAGTCTCATTAAATTTACTGTATGTCTGTCTGGACGTCCTGTCTGGCTGTCTGGACGTCCTACGTCCTGTCTGGCTGTATG
>JAQQZT010000037.1:12639503-12650376 GCA_030068275.1 Clarias platycephalus | reverse complement strand
TTTTACCAGGATTTTCACCACTGAAGTGGTATAAGTGAATGTTATTATTTAATCTTTATTATCTACTTGGAGTGTGGTGTGTACTGTATCTGGCTGGCGAGCGTGGTGTGTACTGTATCTGGCTGGCGAGCGTGGAGTGTACTGTATCTGGCTGGCGAGCGTGGTGTGTACTGTATCTGGCTGGCGAGCGTGGAGTGTACTGTATCTGGCTGGCGATGAAAGAAGTACAACTTAGGGTAAATAAGGCACAAGATACTCAACCTTCCAAAACTTGTATTAATAAGTTAGAGAGTTCTACTGTACAGAAGGACAGGCAGACATGTACGTGTGCTTCAAACTGGAAAAATAATATCACAATATCATAATCATAATATCATAATATCATAATATACATTAAAGCTGATCAGATTATTTTTCGCTTTAGCCTCTGAACTATTTCTACAAACCCTTTACACCTCAACGATACTGAACAATCGAACTCTAGTATTCTATAAGAAAAAAAAAGATGTATAAGATGTCCATCATGTACTCATCCCTCCATTTGTTCCGGTGTCTTATAAAAAAGCAAAAACATCATCCGGTTTTAAAAAATAAAATAAAATAAAACTCGTACCAGCACTCGGAGGAATGGCCGCAGAAAAAAGGAATCTGCAGCCAGAGTTTCTCTGGAGCGCAGTCAGATCCCCCTGATGCCACACACTCATCAAACGTCTGAAAACAGCAAGAAAATGCGCGCGCGCACACACACACACACACACACACACACACACACACACACACACACACACGGAGAGAGAAAGAAACACAGATACAGTCCATTACAAAAGAAATCTCTCTTTCTGCACTCATCTTGCACACAGGCTGAACTTTAAAGATCCAATACACTGTTGAAAACATCCTAGGAAAGTCAAGCACCTAAATTTAAACTTTCTCAGAGAATCAAATGTCAAACATTCTGTACAGTTATTTTCCTCTCTAGCACATCAAAATTCAGGGAAAAGAAACTAAACAAAAATCATCTCACCTTTTTGTCTCCCTGCTTTCTTCGCCTCAGACCGGGCCTGTAGTCGTCCCCGAAGCGCAGGAAGTAGTAGTAGGACACCAGGCGCTCAATAGGGTCACGCACCACATTAATATAGATGGGCTTTGCTCTCACGCTAAATCTGCAGCACAAAACACACAAAGTGGAACAGACCTGTGAGAACTGAGAAATCCATTCTTTTCAAATACTTGACTGCATCTGTAAGAAGTTAATACAGATCTCAGAGCTCCCCCAAATGTGTGTGTTTTAACACTGCAGTTCAAATATCCTGATGATTTGTTTTTATCCACACCTTCCATACCTCCTTTTATTTCACTCCTTTACCAAATACACCATTTTAGTGTTAATGAAAGTGTGAGCCATGCCCTATCCAAAAACACAGCAGAGCTGAACAACATGTATGGGGATAATTCTTATATGAGGTCACAAAAGATGGAAAATCTAATTGGCTTTTTTCAAACCCCAGCCAATATCCATCAATTCTTCATCTACTGTATAGGCTTATCCTGTCCAGGGTCACTGGGGGCCCGAAGCCTATTCCAGGAGTGTACAAATCCATTGCAGGAGACACACACTCTAAAACACACACTATGGGCAATCTTTAGAGTCTTTAGACTGTGGGAGGAAACCAGAGTACCTGGAGGAAACCCGCGGGGAGAACATGGGCCACACGCACAGATTCAAGGTGGGAATCGAACCCTTGACCCTGGAGGTGTGAGGCTACAGAGCTAACCACTACGCGACCATGATGCTGCCTACCCCAGTCAATATAAAAAAAAAAAAAAAAAAAGGAAAAGGCAAGCAGGACACGCACACTGGAGACACAACTCAATGTCTAATTCGTCTAAATGTCTTAATTGAATTCTGCAAAATCAGACTCAGTAGAGTCTATCAGGCCTGTTTTTATTGTTTTGCAGAATGGTGTCAGCTTCAGCAGCCAATGTGTACAAAATAAAAAAGTAATCAGCAACACACTAATTACTCAAAATTTCCACACTCATTTAAATGATGAACAAAGGTAATCAGAAGCATTGTGAGCTCAACCAAGGCAAATAAATTTGCAGCATGTAGCATTCAGTTAAATAAACCTTGGTTTCAATCCTGCTATTTTCAGAAGTAGATCAAGTATCCATTCAAAGTAACGCTCTCAGGACTGGATCAGGCACACGGGGATTAAAACTGAATTAGAAGACCTGCGTCCTATACTGCATTCTTGAAATAATTGGTCTGATATAGCATTCTTCAGCACAGATTTGTCTTCCTCTTAGTAGATTGACGTGTCGCCACTTTTAGATGTGTGGAATAGCTCGAACTACCCTTTGACATCAGGCGACTTAGGGAATCATATAGTCGAAGATGCTTCATAAACATCTTTGCATTTGACCCTATACTGTACGTTCTTTGTAATACAATAAGGCAAGATCTACTGCAATACCATCTTTCGCCACTAGAGTGCAGCAACACTTCTGAAATCAGAGTCTCCTGTCCTACATCTCTAACAAAATCATAAGTACTGTACTGCTTCATTTGCAGTAGCATATATACATGGTTAGTGTCTCGGAGGACACGTCTTATGGAATTATGTTCCTTTTTTTATTTAAATTTTGTATCAAACCAAAATCACACAGGTCTTATCGCAATCAATATTTATTATTATATTGTTTATCACATTTTATTAGGAAAAAATCCCAAATACTCACTTGGTGAAATCCAGGTATGCAACATGTCCATGGTAAAACCCCGGTTTCATCTCCTTCCAGGAGGTCACGTTCCGAACAAACCTCACCTGAAAAACACAAACTGACAAATAAGTAAAGATACACACATATTGCTCATACTCAATTTATATGTTATTATACCAAATTATACCATACACATCACAAAAGGTAAAACAGACACAGGTTGCACGTGCCGAGCTTCAGCAGAATCACCACACACCTACACACACACACACCTACACACACACCGACACCTGCACCCTCTTTTCCACATATCTCTTGTGCACCGAGTCTCGGCTCAGCGAGCAGCTCAGAGAGTGTGGAGACGAAGTCGACTAGATATTACCTCAGCAAAGCCTTCCACTAATGACATCTTCCTTCTATCCATCACAGCCGCTTATTTCTCGTGTTGGGGACAGAGGTGACAGGAATATAAATGCAGAGACACACACAGAACGACCCAGCACACAAACACACAGACACACACACACCTAGGTCAAATATGCCCACAAGATTTGAGAGTTGTGTGGTGTGAGGTCCCCATATATATATATATATATATACACACACAAAGACACCACAAACAAACCAACACACACTCAATAGACAAACATATATAGACATCCCCACACCCTTTAGATAAACACACAGGCTCATATGAATGGTCATCCATCCATCCTAGAGGTCACCATAGCGGATTTTCCACATTTTACTCCGAATGCCCTTACTGAAACAAATCTCCTTATTTATTCGGGCTTTGGACCGACACCAAGACTACACTGGCTTGTGTAACCTCATAGATCCGTCTTAAATATTAAACATGTGTCAATCACAGGAGGTCACCTTAGACTGCCTACATCTTGCAATACCAACATTCACCCCAACATAACGATCCCTGACAAACTCATACAAATACGCACGCACACATACGCACACAAAACTGGGTTTCTGATATATTACCAGTACGTCTTTCTCAGTTTTGCTGCTAAATTGTAAACACAACTGTATAAATATCTACAGTACCAATAATACATATATAATTTTTTTTTACTATTAAATAATTAACTATCTATCTATCTACTACCAATGCGATAAATCTTGTCAACTGCAACAATTTTTTGTAACAAAGGAAGCACATGATCATCTTGAGTAATCCCATATCACTTATTTTATTAATTCTCAGTTCCCACTTCACATGTTTTGCTCTAGATTGCAACAAATGTACAAATGGGTGAGCACATGGCTGATCAGGGTGCGTCAGGGTGTCCTGTATTATTAACTGTTCTACATTTCATCTCGTGATTTCATCACCCGCCTTACTAAAGAATCCACCAATACTAAAGACTGCACACAATTTAACAACATAAATCCACAAACATCCCAAATCTGGTTAGAACTCTAAAAATGTTAAACTGGTCTCAGGTGAAAAAGAAAAAGGCAGTACAGCTTATTGTGCATGTGAAAGAACTAACCCAATGAATGAATTCTTGCTTGTGCAGCAACATGTATACGGCCATATACACTGCACGGCCAAAAAAATAATGAAGTCTTCCATTGGATTACTGCAGTGAGTATTATGGTTCAGCTGGCAACAAGCTATTTATTCCTAACTGATGCACTGGGGGCGACACGGTGGTGTAGTGGTTAGCACTGTCGCCTTGCACCTCCAGGGTCCGGGTTCGATTCCTGGCCAGGCTCGATTCCCGTCTCTGTGTGCATGGAGTTTGCATGTTCTCCTCGTGCTTGGTGGGTACTCCGGTTTCCTCCCACAGTCCAAAGACCTGATTAGGCTAATTGCCCAAATTCCCAAATTGCCCATAGTGTGTGTGCCCTGCGATGAAGGCTCCAGGCCCCCCGCGACCCTGAATACAGGATAACGCGTTATAGATGGTGAGTGAGTGAGTGATGCAATGAGTAGCTTCTCATTTCCTAAGCAACCATGTCAGAAGAGATATCCTGTACGTGTGGCAGAGATGTTACACTGTTTCAGAAGAGTCAAATTATTGGCCTGCATCAAGCAAAGAAAACAACTAAGGAAATTATTAAAACCTGGAAGAATAGGGGGTGAACCATCATCTTTGAGGAAGATGTGGTCGGAAAAACATTCTGAACAGGTGTTGATGTAAGATTACTGACACTTAAGCACTTTGTGAAATCAAACAGTAAAAAAACAACAACAGTAGAACTCACGATTATTGGCCATGTTTAATAGTGGAAGTAAGAGGATTTCAACACACAATGAGAAGAGAACTCAAGGGATTGGGACTAAACAGCTGCGTTGCTGTTGGTCTTTCGGCTGCTCCCGGCAAGGGGTCGCCACAGCGGAATATCCAGTCCGCACTACAACTTGGCACAGGTTTTACGCCGGATGCACTTCCTGACGCAACCCTCCCATTTTATCCGGGCTTGGGCACTGCATCCAGTGGCTGGGGGGTTTGGGCACTGGCTGGGAATCGAACCCGGGCCTTCCGCATGTGATTTTTTTTTGTGTGTGAAAGATCCTACTGTAGACTTTACTACAATACTATCTGATGATGCATACTATGGCCGCATCCAGACAGACCATGAACTGAGGAAACTGGAGAATCACCATTAACATAACATAGCTGTCACCTTAGCATCACATTTTAGGAAGAGAGGGAGTCTCATGATTTGATGTGCAGCTAAATAATAATTTTTCCGACCCAATGCTTCAGATTTGCTTGACAACTTTAATGCGGACCGAATAAACATAAAGAGTCAATGTTTTCGTGGAAAAGAATTTCATCTGAACACAGACCTGACAGGAGCTATAAAGATCTACTCACCTCAGCTCTCTATCGAATAGATACTAAATCCATGGCTAAATCCCATCATGCACACTAAACTACTAAGTAGTATGCTCTAATAGATACTAAATCCATGGCTAAATCCCACCCTGTGCACTAAACGACTAAATAGTGTGCTCTAATATAATTTTTCACTTAATGTTTTGTGTAGCATTACCTTCTATAATTTTGCAATGAGATTACTAAAGATTATAGATTTGTTCGGGTTTTAAGGTTTGAATGACAAGGCTATTGAGGAAATGTCGAGTCTATTTCCATAAAATGTAAACTGGGACTTCCTGTCCTTTTTTTAAATGTGCTGTCCTTTGCAAAACAGGAAAGCTGAGTTGATATTAAACGACGATTTAATCACCTAAAATCAATGATCTGTCGATCTGGGTGTTGGAAGATTGATTGGAAGTCAGTGTGTTCAGCTCAACATTTTCTCGCCTAGTGTCGCTCTGAAACTCCAGTAAAGCGTGCCAGTCGATTTCTGATGATCATAAGTGTCAAAAACTGGACAGACACCTTTGTTCTCTCATTCTCTCCCATCTTCCTGCTTTTTTTGTGCTGGTATCCGAGTGAAGATCCCTGCCTCCGTGACATTCTAATTAGACAGGAGCCGTTTGCGCTTTCTCTCCTGCGCCTGTTGCCCGAGGTCGAGGCGCATCAAATATTAACCGCGGTGTTTTGGAGCCACACGGCAGCGAAAAACAAATGGTGTCCCTCAGGCCTAAAATGTCAGAGAAACCTTTCCTGGCTCTAATTTCGGCCCTCGGGGGAATCGAGTGTAATGGCAGCGTTTGAGGCTTTTCATCTCTTCACTCTGTGCTGTGTAATTCCCTCGCTGTCCGTTCTGACAATAGCTTTCTCTCTCTCTCTCTCTCTTTTCTGTCTTTATCTTTCTTTCTTTCTTTCTTCATAGCAAGTTAGCTGTTTCTAACGCCTCCTAACTTTTGGTCTCCAACCAGAAATCACAGCAGATGTGTTACATGTACAGATTAATATTCTGAAATGAATTTCATTAATATTTAAAAAGGTTTTATTAACATTTGAAAGTTTGATAGAAGCTAGCTACATGTACATGTCCGCTACATACCTAATCATTGGGACGGGCAATGAAATTTCTGGTGAATGAAGGTGTAAAACTGGTGATTTACATTTACAGAAGACTTGTAGAGACTTGTAGAAGAGACGCATCTGTCTACGCCACCATGCTGCAAAGAACCTGTATTTAACTTTTTATTTTTTTAGTTAATGAATTATTAGGTAGATATTTTTAATTGTAGCCCTTTGTTATAATGGAGTTGTCCTGTATTCAGGGTCGCGGGGACCTGGAGCCTATCACAGGAGGCTTAGGGCACGAGGCAGGGTACACCCCTGGACAGGGTGCCAATCCATCACAGGGCACACACATACACACACTCACACAAATGCAATCAGGCTAGAATCTCCCTGCTGCTGATTGGCTGCAATATTGATATTGATATTTAGTTTTTCAACTCAAACACAGAACGTACAGCTAGCAAACTATGAAGAGAGTTCACACAGGCTTGGCACAGGTTTTACACCGGATACCCTTCCTGACGCCACCCCGGGGTTAGGACCGGCTCTGCATCCAGCGGCTGGGGTTTGGGCACTGGGTTCGAACCCGGGCCTTCTGCATTGCAGGTGAGACACCTACAAGTGAGCCAGCAAATTAATAAGAGACATTTGGTTAATTTGGCAAAAAGTGTCTTGGATTAAAATGACTGATACCTCCTTTAATATGACTTTAAATCACATTCTGTATCCTGATTGGTCAGAAGGTGCTGATTAGTTTTCTACAACAGCAGCTACAAATCATTATGTCCTTATAACAATAATATTATTATATAATATATAATAAATACATAAATATATTATTATTATTATTATTATTATTATTAAATCCTTAACTGAATTCCCGATCGCTCACACTCATGACGCTCTTACTCGGTGTGACATTTGGTTTTTTTCATCCTCAGTGGAACTGAGTGACGCTCAGCAGATAGTGATAATACTAAATTATTTTGGGATCGTTAGATTACAGTTCCCGGCCTGCAGTGAGCATAACTTGCTAATCATGCACACAAAATATGAAAGCTCTCAGCTCAGGCGGTGTGTGATATCGATGACAGTATGAGGTGGCGTTTCAGGCGTGCCAGGCGTTTCAGTGTGTGTCGTCTCTCACTCACATGTCCACAGCACCATCATCTGACAGCCCAGATGAACTGAACATTAGAGTTTTCTCCTCACTTGGACATTTTTACTGATCATACATGATGATGATGATGATGATGATGATGAATATTGTGTTATACTTTTTATACAATGATATATTTTGTTGTTAGTACAGCTTGCATTTTTCTTTCATGGATAATACTAATGATGTAATGAATGACGGCATTTTTATTGGTTTGAATGGAAATTTTTCACAGTATATACACTCACAACCAGGTCATAACCATTATTAGGTTATTATAAGCCTACAGTAACCGTCAGATTATTTCGACTGTATGATATTGCCATCTCATTCCTAGAAGGTATCCGCCTGCACAGTTTGAGTGGCTTTAAGTTTTATATTGTACTAAGCAGTATGTGTTTACTAAGTCATGTATGTTCACTAGATAATAACTAGCTCTGTTATAATGAAGAACACAAAGATAAGTACCTACAGGACTTTTGTATTGTATTGTAGAGATTTCATTTGGACTTGCTTCCCCATGGGATCGGTCCGATGTTGTTAGAGAGGTTTTGGTTAATGTGTTTCCTTTTCTGCCTCTTTATTTACTGTACGGTTGTTTTCATACAACAGACCCTCAAATATTTCATTAATAACCTACTGTATGAATGGCATGCATGGAGGCAAAAAGTGGCCACATTAAATTCGCAACATTATGGACATTAAGGACAACAATGGTATTGGGTTGCTTTTTGAAGTTAGAATTACTGTGATGAAATCATGCTGGAAAAATGTTGACTACATGACGATGGGAAACGCTGAACGAATGCCTCTAACATAATATTGCAAAAACAATTTCAGAACCACTTTAAGGCCAAACCTATTGCAGATGGTCTCGGGGAACACTGTGTTCTTACCACTGGACCACTAGGGGGCATGATGTACATGTGTGTATGAGGGGGTCAAAAAGTTTAGAGATTTAGCGCCACAGATCCGGTCGTTTCGATGTATGTCCTCCCTCAGACACCTTAAAACCTGCCAGTAGAATTTGCTATTGACGGTCCGGCTCCTGGGGACGAATTGTTTCGAAAAAGACGATGAGCATGCACTCGATCGAGCTGTGGACCTGCCTCACCTTTTTTGGTCGTGGAGATGATGGGCTCTTCCACTGTGAAGAACGTTGCTTCATCTCAAGGTCAAGCCCGTACACTCAAGTTTTGTTAGCAGTAATGATTCTCGACATGAAGGACGGGTCATTCCTGATGGAGTTCTTGGCAGACTTCGTCGCAACGTTTAAATGTTCTTGGCAGTAACATAGTGCATGTTCAAGTTACCAAACGGTTTTAACATTTTCAGAGGTTGAGCTTGTCGAAGGGGCATCCTGATCCCTCGTTGTCTTCCAGTGATGTTATTCCGCTCCTGAAGCGCGTCTGCTGCTTAAAACACCTTCAACTCATCGCAGCATCGCCGTAAACTTGCTAAATCATGTCAAACATCTCTTTATCCAGGTTCATGCAGAATTTCACGTCCGCTCTTTGTTCTAACTTGATGAAACAGCAGACGCAGGTGGTCAGAATAGCACCAGTTACACAATTTCACAGATGTGTGATCTTTGGACACGGTGCAAACTCCATATGACAGTAGACCTATTTTATAGCTAAGACTCACCTCACGGTAATAAGTCTGCAGGAGAATGAAGCAGAGAGGAATGAAACATTCCAACGCAAAAAATGCATGGCATGGGATAATTTTCCTTGTCCTTGTTTTTTATATTTCATCTTTCCATGATTTTGCATTTCTCTTGACTTTTGTGTTTATTTGTGTTTCTGAAGTTCCCAGCATGCACTTCACCACAGTCATGTGTTCTTCGTTGTTTCACCTGGTCCTTGTCACCTTCTAATTAGCTGTTCTATTTATAGCCTGTGTTTCAGGGTGTTTTTTCTTGTGTCGTTGTGAATATTGTCACTGTTGTGTTTTTAGCATCGTCCCTAATAGCAGCGTCTCACCTGTAGCCTAGCCAGAACCCTTAGTCCTCTTGCTTCAGTTTGCTTTTGTGTTTTTTCTTTTATGATAGGAAACTTCATCATATTAAAAGAAAGTCTGCACTTACTGTAAATCCTGCCCCAACTCAATTTCATTAGAAGTTTGTATAAAAACCTCATGATAAACTTTCAAGATTAGACTTAAAGAACATTTTGTACAAACTTGTTACAACATGACTACCGTCTCACATTCTCTTACATTTAAATCGTAACGCAGACATAATCTTGAATAATAAAACCCCAATAATAAACTAATCAGTCTGGTCCTTAATATTTATACACATTTTTTACATCTCATCCACATTTCCATTATTTTCTTTTGCCCGTTGTAAAAGGGCTATATAAATTAAATTCAAATTAACTGAATAAACTTTACATTTAAAAATCTTCTGTTTATTTTCAAATTTAAAAACTAAATATTTTTGTAATGTGCTTTCAGAGGTTTGGATTCCTCCGTATATCCATTTAATAATATTGGGGGGGGGAATTATTCAGGATTAGTAGTTCATGTTCTCTCACAGAATCAGTCTCTGTGGAGCAGAAATGTTAGGAACTGTTGTTTAAAGTACAGCACAAAAAACAAGCATGAAAAGTTTGACGTTAATAACCACCAGATTTCAGATGAATGTAATCGTAGAGAGGAACGTTGTGAACACAGTCAGTCATGCTGTCCAAGAGCACCAACGCAGCAGTGCTGATCATCTCTCGCCTGACTTCAGAGCAGCTCAGGAGGATGTGTAGGCTACTCACAGACTTACTCGCAAATCACTTTCAGCTCACACCGAATAAAACACTAGATATCACATGGTGGCGAATTGGTCTATCAGGGACAGTTCACCACCAAACCAGCAGAGGGCGCCTTTTTTTGGTTGCCACAAACGCTTCCTGTTCCTTGAAAAAAAAAAAAATATTTTATGTAATACACATAATACAGAAAATGTGTGACCTAAGAAGCAACATTGAATCTCACTTGAAAAATTTCAAGCTAACTTGAGCCGTTTTGGAGAGATGATTTCATATGTGCCCCAAAAATGGCCATTTGACAGGGTTTTATACTGTCT
>JAQQZT010000037.1:12626063-12639403 GCA_030068275.1 Clarias platycephalus | reverse complement strand
CCCTCCCATTTTATCCGGGCTTGGGACCGGCACTGCATCCAGTGGCTGGGGGGTTTGGGCACTGGCTGGGAATCGAAGCCGGGCCTTCCGCACGGCAGGCGAATCACCTACCACTGAGCCACCAAAACCACTAACAGTATTAATGAGGACAATTAAGGCCAACTAGGTAAAAAGTTAAGAGACCTCCATTGGATAATTGCCGCCATTATAAATCTGAGGCTAATCAGAAAAAAAGCCCTAAATTTGCTTGGAAATGAAGAATAGACTGTGCAGCATTGAGAAAAGGTCATGTGGTCTGATGAGTCCAGATTTAACCAGTTACAGAGTGACTGGCGCATCAGGGTATAAAGAGAGGCAGATGAAGTGATGCAGCCATCATGTCGGTCAGGTCTAGGTTAAGCAACGTTATTTGCCCCAAAAATAAGCACATTCTGCTGACTACCTGAATGACCAGGTTTTTCCATTAACGGATAATGGATTTTTCCTTCTCAGTGTCATGAGCCCGAGATAACGATGCCAGGATTCACCAGGCTCTAATTGTGAAAGAGTGGTTCAGGGAGCATGAGACATCACTTTCACACGTGGCTTGGCCACCACAGAGGCGGCATTGAGAATCTTTGGGTTGTGCTGGAGAAGATATTATGCATTATAGGTATTATGACTCATATTATACAAATATTAGGCACACTATGTAATTGTGAATGTTATATTGGCAGTGTAGGGTGCAATAGCTATTCCCATCAGGAAGGTCCAATCAACAAGACACAAGCTGACATTAGTTATGGTTG
The DNA here is from genome assembly GCA_030068275.1 of Clarias platycephalus. Lineage (NCBI taxonomy): Eukaryota > Metazoa > Chordata > Actinopteri > Siluriformes > Clariidae > Clarias > Clarias platycephalus. Next base: position 12,638,615 of record JAQQZT010000037.1, on the reverse strand, counting down.
TTTTTAAATACTGAGATTTGGATTAAATCCGTTCAATTCTCCTGACCTATCACACACTAAGACCTGTGCTACTCTTAGTGTTGGCTAGGGGAACGCCATAACAAATCTAATAACTTGAATAATGGTGGGTCGTGATTTCAATCATTGCGATGAAATTTGAAAATCACAAACCCCCTGGCTATGCTTCTCAGATGCAATTTTGAGAACTAGGGGCATATGGGACTTCATTTAGATTTATAATCAGTAAAAATACACTTTTTTACCCCCCGAACCTCATTATTATTTTCGGTTATTTATTCCTGTTACATATTACTGCAGGGAATCCTGCAAAGTGTAAGCAGTAAAAAAAAAAAAAAAAGAGATTTCGACACTGAAACAAAAGAAACGAAATATAAGAGGTTTTTCAGTCAGTCAGTCAGTCAGTGTGCAGGAAACAGACAGGTCATCTCCCTGCACATTAAAACAGATCTGTACACATCAGAAAACCTGTCCAGGTTCTGCGCAGTTGACTTAACCTTAAGGCCTCTCAATCAAACAGCAGCTCTGTCTTTGCTGCACTCCTGCACTCATGGGCTCTTTATTCACCATGGAGATGCAATCAGCGATAAGGAATGTGTGACACAGAAAGCAGCGGAAACAAAAAGATAATCGCGCTTGTATGACCCATTGTGGCTGAACATGACACACACACACACACAGAGTCTAATACACACCCATCCTGGGAATAGGTCCCGCTGACCGACCAACCTGCCAAACCCTGACCCCAGTGATTAATCATTCTATCACCACCTACTGACTCGAGCATGACTATATGCACTAGAATGATGTGTTGCCCCTTTGCTTGCTCAGTGGGTATGGGGTGGGGGGTACAGTAAGTCACTGATAACTGAAGTAGATGAAGTGTGCTGATTAAGAAATTTACATCAAACAAAAAAAAAAAACAGTGGACTGTCTACAAGTGACCGCTACTTAAAAGAAACTCCTCACTCCACCATTTTTTTTTGTACCATTAAGACCACAATCTCACCCACATGGTTTCTCCTGGCTCTCAAGTCTGAAGGTCATGAGACTGAAAATCATTGATCCATACAGTATATTTCAGAAATATATAGAGCATACTGTATATAATATATAATGTCCCAAGTAGTACTTTTACCAGTTTCCCTATACAAAAATTTTAAGTTGCTACTGTACAGTAACTTCAGTCGGTTTGAAGAGATGATTTAATATTTTATATATATTATTTTACACAGTTATACGTTTCACTCCAATCAATAATTATTTCAAATGCAAATAATTCATATTTCTTTATGAGTCATGATAGTAAAATTAATGTAAGCTTATAGAAGCATATAACCTGTATAAACTGTTGCTTAAATTAAAGCATTCCATGCAAAATTAAGGAGTGCCTGTAACCATGTCAAATTCAATAATACACTTTATGTTCATGTCTTTTCATGTGAAATCTAATTGACAAACTTGGCAAAGGTTCATCTGAATGACACTTATGATCATTGAAAGATTAAAAAAAAAAAAAAAAAAAAAAAGTTACATTCACTACATAAAAGGGGATGAACCTGATTTTTTAGCAAATGTGTTTCTTTTATAGGATAAAAATATTAATGTGTATGCATATTTACAAAAAAAAAAAAAAACGATGTATGGATCGGGAGATAAGAAGCATTATGTATTATGAAAAATGGTGTGTTATGATCCTATCTGAAAATTAACTTTTTTTTTTTCCCTTCGGTGAGGCTTTTTTGGCCGTGTGCACGCGTGTACCTGTCGGGCATCTCTTAGTGTGGTAATGTTACATCTCTGTTTAATTGTCTTTCAGAAATATTACTGTGAGGTGCAGCTTAGCTCCCAAATTATTGTAAAAATGGCATCCAAATTGTATCACGTCCTCACAGATCTCAGACGTTAAATATGCAAATTGCTGTCGTCTGGGTTCATGTTGTGGTGCTCATTGATATGTACATACATTTACTAGAATTAAAAGCATGATCCCAAGTGGTTCAGCGCACCATGCTCCAACCGGAGCGACCAGAGTTTGACCCAACATCCACAACTCGGCCAAATGAACGTCTCTACAATGTTTATTTAACAACAACAACAAAAAAAAAACCACACACACACACACTGTACAAAACAAAGATCAGCCTATTTATCTTTTTATATACACTTCTATACACAAAGTAACCTAACCTTAGCTGTTTAAGGTCACATTAGTATACAGTAACTACGGAGGCAACAAAATCTTTACTAAGGTGATCTATCTAAATGTTTACTTTCTGCTGAAATACATTATGCTCCCAGTACCGTATACTGTAGGAAAATTTACTCTTCTAGTATTTCCTTACAATTTTGCCCAGAAGTCATTATATTTTTGTCCAAGATCTTTTTTTTTGATGCATTTCTTCTAACTTCTTATTCAACAACAGTGAGCTTCCCTGGTGGACTAGTGTCTAGCATGCACCACTCTCACCACCAACATGGTTCAATTCCCAGTTACAGAACCAGCCCCAGACACTGGAAGGTACACGGCTGTACAAGCCTGTGCATCTTTAATGCCTGACCCAAGTCCAGCTAAACTGGGGAGGGTTGTACTGTATAAGGTAGGACACCTGCCATAAAACCTGAGCCACATCACATACTGTACATGTGGACCCAGTGATCCTACAGTATGTGGTGACTCCTCGAAAAACTAAAAGCAACTGAAAGAAGACGAAGAAGAAAAATAAAATATGAACCAACGATGACCTGACGATGAACACTTCCCGCTGTGCATGCTTTCTCTCAGTATAAATGCTAAGCCCAGTTGATCATAAGATGCCTTGGCACCAAATGTGTGGAAAAACCATGAGATGCGATTGTGAGAAAACTTAACAATAACTACAGTATATAAAACACTGCTGTAGGGTTTGGTGTGTTGATGCCCCAGAAAAGAAAGAAGGATAAATGTTAAAGTTTTGGAGTTCAGTAATTAAAACTAAGGCTCACTCATTTTCTATACACCATTATTTCTACTGTATGTAGGTATAAAGGTATAGGTATAAAGGTATAGATGAACTGCATAATGATTTGGTTTATACAAATGATAATTAAGTAGCTTCATTTTTTAATATTTATTTTGGAATATTACTGTTAAGTTTTGCTTGAATACATTACCCCAGCAATAGGTAGCTAGATAGCTTGAACCATGAGCTTATACATTATATTAGTATACTACAATATTATACAGTATAATAATCTTATATATGATATTATATATTACAGTCTGTTTGATGTACCACTCGCATTTCCTTTCGTGCTAACAGCTTAAACTGAATTTCATCAGCTGTACGAATCTGTTTTTATTGCGTTAAATGGATTTAAATGTTTCCAAGTTAAATTGACAGAATTGTCCAGCTACCTGCAGCAAGGGGAAATAATTAATAAAAATTTACTGACAAATCCCAACTGTGTTATGATCAATTTCAGTAATCGTCGTTGTGAGCTAATCCTAGCACATGTTTAGTGCAGTTAAGCACCATATCATTCAGCGTCCCAGCAAGCAAAAGTGTAGCTGCACATACATCTGCTCTTTAAAAAAAAATAATTTTTTAATAAGAAATAAAAAGTCGATGTGATTCTGTGCTGAATTTCTTTAGGCTACAAATAATCTCACACTGAGAGTGAGCAACCAAGTTGATTATTTAAAGAAGATATTTAAAGAGGATAAAGCTAGCAACACTAGGAATAAAATCGCAGCTGGAAAGGACAGCATGCCTGGAAGGATCTTTTTCTGTTTCCATTCCACTCACTCAATCCGCATGGGTTTTCGCTAATACAGTATATTGCTGTTTAGAAATAATCAACAAAAAGTTGTAACAGTAAAGCATTTACTACTTTGTAATGTTGCCATTCCATTACACAACATTTAAAAGACGTTTAGAGACTGAAGACACCAAGTGGTGAAGTGTTTCAGGTGTAATTTTGTCCCATTCTTCCTGCAAACAAGCCTTAAGGTGGGCAACAGTACGGGGACTTCGTTGGCAGATTTTGGAGACAGGTCGGGACTGCAGGCAGGCCAGTCAAGTACCTGTATCCTTGTTGAAATATACATGTCTTCTTGAAGGCAGCATACTGTATTGTGCTCCAAAATCTCTATATACTTTTCAGCGTTAATGGTGCCATCACAAAAGTGCAAGTTACCTTTGCCAAGGGCACTGACACAACCCCATAACCTGACAGACCCTGGCTTTTGGACTTGTTGCTGGTAACGATCTGGATGATCCTTATCTTCTTTGGTCCGGAGCACACGGCGTCCATTTCTCCCAAAAAAATACCTGAAATACTGATTGATCTGACCACAGTACACGTTCCCACTGTGTGATGGTCCATCCCAGATGCCTCCGAGCCCAGAGAAGTTGACGGCGCTTTTAACTGGCATTTCTGGATGTAACTACGTATTGTGGTCCTTGACAAAGGTTTACCAAAGTAGTCCTGACCCCATGTGGTGATATCGTCCATTGTTTTTAAACATTTCAATAATTCGGTCACGTATTTGTTGGCAAACTGGCGATCCTCAGCCCATCTTCTCTCCTAAAGGACTAGATCTTTCTTGGATGCTGCTTTTGTACCAAATCATAATTACACTCACCTGTTGACATCACATCATTATTTAACCAATTTACCTGATTACTAGCCCGAAATTGCTCCTGTCCCAGCCCTTTTTTTGGAATGTGTTGCAGGTCTGAATGACAGGAAAGGATGAATATTTACAAATGAAATGAAGTTGACCAGACAAAACATGAAATATTTTGTCTTCATATTGTCTGCAATGAAATACAAGTAAATTTAGAAATCTTTTTTATTTGCGTATTTCGTTTTTTTATTATTATTATTATTACCATTAATAGTATTTTATTATTATTAGATAGTCATGGGAACATTGGACGAAAGGCACCACAGGGCAGACAGACATTTCTATTATTGTTTAACTGCATCATTAAATTCTCACTTGGCACTGCTGTCAGAATTGTAACTCTAAATTGCAGGTTGTCACATTATCACCGAGCAGGTTTACAGAACTCGGGGTCTACAGTAGATTAAAATCCCTTGTGAAACGACCAGAGACAACAAAAGCAACAGACAGAATAAAAGGAGGAACCTTGAGAAAACGGTGAAGTCAGAAAGTGAACGAACGATGTTCAGACGCTTAGTGTCTACGGAATGTGTGTCCTCACCTGATCCTGCAGGGACATGACTGGATTGTTCTTGGTGGTATTAATATGCAGAACGTGGTAGCGGTTCTTGGCGCAAAGGTCGTAGGCGATGTTTGTGAAGGACGTGCTGCCGGTTTTGGGCACACGGTTGTAGATGATGAGCAAATCATCATTGTCTGCGAGCGCAGGGGATTCGCGGACTGCGTCATGATTCTGCTTCTGTTCAACCTCATGCAGCTCCAGCCTGGCCATAGTGCGCTCTGAGAGAGAAAGAGAGAATAGAACAGAAAAAAAAATGTGTCATAAACATAAAAATTACTCAGTCGCACTTACTGTATTCTCTAAATTGCTTATCCTGGCCCAGGATGTGGAAGGCTTGGAGTTTCTCAGGGAACTCAGGGCATGAGGCGGGATACACCCTGGAAAAGGTGCCAATGCATCACACACTACGGGCAATTTGGAAATGCCAAACATGCATGTCTTTTGACTATAGGACAAAACCTGGATCACCTGGAGGAATCCCACCAAGCATGGAGAGAACATGCAAACTCTACAGATACAGACCCTAGGTGGGATTTAAACCCTTGACCCTGGAGGTGCAAGGCCACAGTTCTAACCACTATACCATCGTACCCCTCATATAGAGATTAGCTCACAGATTAATCTGAAACAAATTACACGATATAAAGAAAATAAACACTAATAGCTGTAGTTTCTACTGTACTGTAGGTCTACACTCCCAGGGTTCATTTAACATTTGAATTTCACAATATTATCTAGGTCAGCATGTTGGTGCAGTTGGTAGTGTTGCTTTTCACAACTCTTCAATCCTGAGCTCAGGTTTGTCTCAGTGTGAAATTCTAAAGTTGTCCCACGTCACCGTGGGTTTCCTCCCACCTCTGACCAGCGCTGACCGTGGAAAACGCTTGATTTGGGGTCCAGTGACCACAAATATACATGTATGCAAAGAGGCCGAAATGTTAAGTAGTTTAGTAACTTGTAGCTGGTGGGAGCTTGCTGGCTTGTTAAGTTACTATTTGTTTTGCATAATGTTTTACAGCGTCCCGAGATGATGTGGAACAGAATAAGGAAACAAAAAGGACAAGGCAGAATTCAAAACAAGGGAACATGGAGAAAATAGGTAAACGCATTAGAAAGTGAAAGAGAGTGTGAGAATATAAGCTATAAATCAGGAGAGGCTGCAGGTGTGTTAAAGACTTCCCCGAGGCATGTTCACCACCTGCATTTAAAGAAACCTTACTCAGAGAGTTGTGGCAGGATGAAAAACAGCAGTAATGGAAAAAGGAACGGGAAGAAATCAAGCTTCTGGGATTGTAGACCGACCATAAGGCTCTGTGCTGGCTACGAACACCAGCACTTGGCTTAATGGACTTCAACGCTTTTCTGTTCTAGAAGGTTTTCTTTTGATGTATTAACGTTTCTTTTTACAGTTTGCTTAAATGAAACACTTGGATTTCCTGCAACCTTTGTAAACTCAAACGAAGTCAGACAGAGGGTGTCCTCATAGGGTCAAAATCTACTTTATCCAAGTCCAACAGTTTATCCTCACTCTACATCGATGGTTTCTCAGTTTCTTCCTCTCCTCAAGTCAAAACTTGGGGTCATCTTTGATAGTGTGATGCCATTAAAGTCCCATATTAACAATGTTTGCAGATCGTGTTACCTTCAGCTACTTAATATTTCTCACCTCATGCATTGACTCACTTTTAACTGATCTACCACAAATACTCATCATAAACTTTCCCATTCAACAAACAACCCATTCAGAACTCTGAACTATATCATAACCCGAATACCCATCATGCATCACATCACCTCCACCCTTCAACGACTCCTCAGTCTCCTTTAAGCGCTTCAAAATCTTGCTCCGCCTTAACTCATACAGCTTTACACCCCCTCACACACTCTTTGCCCTTCCTTATTATTAAGGCTCCTCTTTATACCCCCTGCCCGCTTGACCACCACTGACTCCAGTCTGCACTCAAATCTTTATACGTCTTTATATGCTATTAGATGATAACTCAAACATTATCTGATTGTTTTTTTCTAATTGCTGTTATTTATTTATTGCTTGTTTGGATTTTGGAAGGTGACCTCAGATGACTAGAAAGGGTCTATATAAATACAATGTATTATTATTATTATTATTATTATTATTAATAATAATAATAAAACTACCAATTTCCTGTAATCCTGTGGTGCTTTGTGCCAAATAATCGTAAAATCTCTTGACAGGTACAGTGTGTTGTTGATGTTTATATTTGTGCTAATTTCTACCCATCATATAATTTACAGGGGTAATTGCAGCTGTTGCCAAAATTATGTCAGTTCTCTCTCTCTCTCTCTCTCTTACACACACACACTTTTTATAACAAAAAAAAAAGGGGAAAGAAATCCGACATGGTTTGCTGATGATTAATCTTGCCTAATTTTATCTTTAACGACATACTTAAATCAAGCCCAAATTAAGTATTCCCATTAAGGATGCCTATTAAATCCTTTAAACATAATTTCTCTCAAATTAATGGGCCTAATACAGCATGAAGGCATCATTCCTGGATTTAGTGGCCCATTGCTGCTTTTCTCGAGCGAACGAATCAAGTGCATCTCAGATTTTGAGACCGACAGATGCGACCCTGAATGGGAAAGTTACTCTTAAAGCCATCTCTGCTCATCTCTATAGTTGGATTGTGCATCAGTTCTAAAGGTCTGCTGAGAGAATACATGTAAATGTACGTTATATAGAATAGCTATCCATGATCCGGAAAGCTCACAGAAAATATTTAGCTGGTATTTAATCGTTAATGCCTTGTTCAGCATCAAATGCTATAAAAATGGCAGGAAAAAGTGAGCAATGACATGTATGAATAGTGACTCATGAATCAAAGGGAATAAAGAAATAGAAGTGAATACACTTGAGTCACACAAAAATAAATGGAAAATATATTTTAAAGGAAAAAATTAATTAATCTGTCTACATGCTATCTGGCATGTCGGGCGACAAATATTCCCCTGTAGATTTCTGTTGCAGTTACAGTGGGACCTTGGATTAGTGTGCTCGTATTTCAAAACACTCGTAAACCAAATAGAATTTTCCCATAAGAAATAATGGAAACAGCCCAAAAAAATAAGTACATAAAAATAATTAACACAAAATATGAAGTTAAAATAAAACAAATTAACCTGCACTTTACCTTTAAAAAAATACAATAAATCCCGACAGATAAGTGTTTCCGTTTGTGCGCGCAGGCGCTGTGTACGTGTGTTTGTGTGTGTGTGTGTGAAGCTAAAGTAAGGAGCCCCTCCCCCTTCTCATCTTACACAGTTACTTGATTGAGCGACACACTAACGGAATCACTGCTGTAAAGTAAAAATAAAACAAATTAACCTGCACGTTATCTTTGCTCTACACAGAAACTCCACTCTGTCGCGATTCTTTTCAAAGAGAAAGAGTGTGTGCGTGTGCCTGTGAAGGCAAAAGTACAAAGCCTCATTACCTTAAAAAAAGTTTAAATAAATAAATAAATAAAAATAATAAAAACCCTCCTGAAAATGTTACACACCTGAAATTTCTACACAAGAAACAAGTATTCTCCGTCCGAGCCCAGGACCAGTTAGAGGTGGAACATCAGGATCATCTATTCTGCACAGGCCCTCAACGCTCTTGCTCTCCAGTGAATGACATGAATAAGATCAATGCTGTTTGGGCGCTAAGAGAACAACTTGGGTTTTGAGCAGGTTTTAAAACCTGTATAAGACCATTAAGATGTTCCACATGGATTTGCCCAATAACAGACACCATTTCCTTTCTAAGTAGATTTTATTATATTACTGTTCAGTGTAGAGCTGGACATTTTTAAAACACACAAAAGTATTAGCAATTTTTTTTTATTTTATTATTGTTACTGTCAAGGGTCTCACTGGAGCTGCTTTGAAAAGGACTGTAAAATTTTTTAACTTAATTGGAGCATAAAAAATATGTAGTACATTAAGGCTTAGTGCATTTTGTTAGCAGAAACATACCGTAAAATGTCATCTAGACAAAGTTTAGTAGAAAATATCAGAGCTAAAAAATATGATGCAGAGGTTCTTTTAAAAAGGTCCCATATTTTACTATTTTTTGAACAAATTATCACAGGTCTCAGAAGGTGTGTTTGTTAATGCTCCACGTAATACACATAAATAATGCTTTTTTTTTTATAATGCATATAATAATTACCTGCATTTCACTCCTCTTGCATACGTGTTGCTTTTCCCCCCCTCGTGCTTGTTTTTTAAATTCTTATACACACATTTGAGATCAATCTGAAGAGCTAAAAATGACTAAAAAAAAATCTAATTTGGTATAGCGGGGCCCCTTTAAAGCAATGTCACTTAAGATCAAAAGCAAAAAAGGACCACATCTTTGAGCACGCTTGAGCCAAAGTTTATTTACTTTGAAGATTTTCCATTTATCCTGACAGACTCCAGGAGCAGTTGTGACAAGAGCAGCACTCATTTCTGTTAAGCTCAGAGCAGAAGCGCTCACGCACTCACAGTGGTACAGTAGCTCAGTGCTTAGGATGTTGGACAAGTGATCATGTGGACAGGAGTTAAGATCTCAGCGTTGCAAAGCTGCCGCAGCTTCCCACTTAAGTCCTTGACCCTCTAATTCTCAAGTCACTTTTGATACGTCCATGAGTGTAAATGTCACAGAAGGAGATGTATCAAACAAAACTAAATGCATGGTGTGTAAATATACACACATCCATACATACTGTATAATATATATATATTTTTTATTATAAAAATTTTATTGTCTAACCTATGGGTGGAAAATTTTTCATTTTAAAAATATGCCTTTATTTGTCACATATACTTTAAATCACAGTGAAATTCATTGTAGAGCAGGGTCCTCCATGATATAGAGCCCATGGAGCAGAAGGGCACAACAATGGCAAGGTGGCGGTGCTGAGGCTTGAACCACCAACCTTACGATCAGTAACTCACTGCCCTTAAAAAAAATAATAAAATAAAAAAAACCAGCACCTGGTATTCCCAGGCCGTCTCCCATCCAAGTACTAACCAGGCCCAAGCTTGCTTGGCTTCCGAGATCAGACAAGATTGGGTGCTTTCAGACTGGTGTGGCTGTTAACCGTATTTTACATTAAAAAAAAAGCTTATTTTTAACTTCCGCATCAGGGTGGCTTAGTGGTTAGCACCATCGCCTTACACCTTGAAAGCTGATGGTTCGTATCTGGCCTCAGTCTGTGTGCATGAAGTTGGCATGTTCTTTCAGTACTTTGCGGGTTTCCTCTGGGCACTCCGGTTTCCCTCCACAGCCTCCCACAAGACATGTGTTGTAGGGTGACTGGTGTTTCCAAATTGCCCGTAGTGTATGACTGCATGTGTGTGTGTGTCTCTGTGCGAGTACACTGAGATGAGTTGGCGCCTCCCCAACCAGGGTGCCCGGGATACTCTCCAGGTCCTCCGCAACCCTATAAAGGATAAGCAGTGTAGACATTGGATGGACAGATGAAATGCTTTTTCACTCCTATTGCTGAGTCTTTTTTTTTTCGCATTGGAAACATCACCTTTAGAGTATATGACCCCGTTTTAATGCTGAGAGGTGTAAACTATATCTAGAGGCTTTTAATGAACACATCTGCACACATTTACACAAGCGGCAAAAAAATAAATAATAAAATTTAAAATCTGACGACAGCTCATCTAGATCATCTGTCTATCATTTTCCGCTTGTTCCCTTGCTCCCTCCCAATCCAGCAATTACCCCAAGCCCAGGCTGATAACACTCTCATCTGTCTTCGGCAGCGGTGCATAAAATAACCCACTTCAAATATTGATCAGACCTTAACAAGCCTCCATACATCAGTCTCAGTCCCACACACCCCCCCGAAGCCAGCGTCTCCCTGAGGTGAAGGTACAGAGCTCCGGCCTTGGCGGAGGCGAAGGAGGAAGACGGATGAAAGGAGAGAGCGAAGGTGCGTGGGAGTGTGTTTATCCTGTGGAGGTGAAGACAGACAGCTCAGGTTGCTCTCTCGGTGACGGAATTACGCTGGTTCGGTTTTCCGAGTGCTGAGAGACTCTCCCCTCCTCCTCCATCTCTGTCCGTTTGTTTGTGTACTCCTGACTGTTCCCATTTTCTACATCTTAGTTTCACAGTGCTCGGAGCAAAGATAAAGAGAGAAAAAAAAGAATGGACACTTCTCTAACTAAATCGCGGTGAGAAGAGAGGAATTGTGCGTGGGTGTACTGCTGCTGCGTAATTAGCGCGCTCCCTGTCTCGGTCTTTAAGACGAAAACTCATTTCCAGGTGATTAAGCCTTGGATGATGATGTTGAGAAGACGTGGCCTAATTACGAGTGAAGTTTGTGTGTTTTGCTTTTAAGCACAGTCCTGCGGGAGTTAATTAGGCTAAAGGCTTAAGAGGGTTTTTCTCTTTTGAATATGTAAAAAGGAATACGCATGCACTGTAGAGCCGGGCTCCAGATTCTCAATCATATCGCATAATAACGCGATGTTCAGATACGCCATTCATTCCCTGAGAAGGAAAAGATGAATCTGTAGCTTGTGTTAAAGGAAATAAAGCACAAAAAAATATCAATTATACAGTGCAGCAACCACAGTCCTTATAAAGTATCATGAAATCATGAATTTGGTTATTTTCCTTACCTGACCAGCTTGGTCAAAGTTTCCATACCAAAGTACTGCATTGTAAATCAGAGTCAAAATAGACTAGATTTTTTTTAGCTCTACGTTTACGTGTACCTGTCCTCATTCACAGCATTTTGGCAGAGCGACTTAAATTTGTATCTGATTATATAGATGAACAGTTGAGGGTTAAGGGCCTTGCTCAAGGGCCCAACAGTGGCAACTTGGTGGAACCTTCCATACCATAGTCCACTGCCTTAACCACTGATCTACCCGTCCTATACGTAGTCCAGCGATGGATAGTCTATAGCAAAGGAACTTAAACTTAATTACTCACCATAGCCATTTGTTATTGTCAGCTCTCATCCACCCTTTCCATCAATACAAAAAGACCTACACAGGACCGCTGTAAATCACTCCAGCTGCTGGCTGACCGTTTTTATTTCACAGGTCATGTTTTTATGTCCAATTTGTTTCTTGACCCAGCATAGACACAACTGTGTTTAAAACTTAGGATGGAACAATCAAATATCTATAAAATACATAAATACAATTGATCGATTAATTCGAATTTATGGTTCATGTCGATGGTCAAAATTTTAAACAGATTTTACAGTAGTATGGCACCGCAAGTTTCCGTAGTTCTGCGACCCCCCCCCCTCCCCCCAAC
>JAQQZT010000037.1:12573286-12584647 GCA_030068275.1 Clarias platycephalus | reverse complement strand
GTTAGTTGATGACTGTTTTAAATCTGTCAGAGCGCGCGCGCTTGTAATTGTGTGCGCGTTAACTGTGTAATTGCATCAGTTCTGCGCATATATGAAAACATGATCACCAAAATGATTTTATGTGACAAAAATATAGTTCAAAGGTTGTTTAATACATTTATTTGTTTAAAATGAATTGTAAAACCATTTATTATTCATTTATTTTTTTACGTGGTCAGCATCGCGGGCCGCATTTGCATTTGTTACGGGCCGCAGGTTGAGAACCACTGGTAGACAGAGTATATCTATACATATAATGCACCTACAAGTCAACCAAATCCTCACGAAACACAAACAAAAGCATGACATGGCATGGCATATTCCAAAAAAAAGGCAAGTACACTATGAAAACTGAATTTTAAATGAATGGTCAGATCAATGTATTTTTATTCAAAACCAGTTTGTCTCATATGATCCAAAACTGTGATGCTAATGAACAAGCAATGAAGAATGAGATCAAACACGGGTTGTTAGGGCAAACATATCTGCAGCAGTCCGAGACTTAATAATCTACCTTAAAATAAGCTACTAATAGGCTACTTGCTCAATGTAAACAAACAATACCCATAGAATATTAATTAGCAAAGATAAACTGAATATTTTTATAGTGATTAATTCACTATTTTATTATCACTATACAGTATTCACTGCTGAAAGTGGTATACAGTAAGTGAATTTTTACATGCTGGAGACGCTCTAAAGCAAAACCTAAAGTTTGTTAAATTTACTTTTTCAATGCTTTCATCCTTTAATCTGTTCAACTCTTTCACCTCCTTATTGGTTTACTCTGCTCCAACAGATACAATTTTAAAGGCGAAATTCACTTGTTAATCATTATAGACATTCAGATGAGTATCCAGTACATATATATAAAAAAGTGTAATGGTAGGTGCTTAAACCAGGACAAAAAGTTAATTAGATTTTTTTCCCCTATTGTGACCTCATAAAAGTAGACCCCCTCCCCCGGCTTGCTGCTCAGCTCTGCTGTTTTCTCACTGGCAAACACTGAAACTGCAGATTTGGAGAAGGAGTGAATTAAATAGAGTTTGAGGTATAACGAAAATGCATTACCTGAAACTGTTACAGCTGAAGTGTTAATAGACATACTTCGTTGGATATCTGAGACTTGTGTTATTTTGTTAAAGAAATAATAATATATGGGACCTTCTGAGCTTACTGCTTTTGGCATCATAGGCGTTTTTATGTCATCAGATAGATCACTGTATTCGTTGCTGGCTACATCACCAAAACCAGCACAAGTGCAGATAGAGAACTTTGAGTTTTATTTTCATCTGTTCACTACATCTGCACTAGCTCTCTCTTCAATACAGTATGACATTGTTTAGAAATAGAGTGAGAAAAACAGTTCTGGATGTCTTGTTTTTAGGAGCTAACAGCAAAACCTGGCTGAAAGCTTCTCTCCTATGAGACATCATTGCAATTGTGCTCACAATGTCCCACATGTGATGTCAAAGTAGCACTAACTTGGTACAAGAATAAAACACAGCACCAACCAACAAATCAGCACTTTTTACAGGAGGTGGACCTTTCCTTTAACACACACATTCTTCAACAGGAACTGAAACGTCAAATATTTTCCTCTTAAACTCTTTATGCAAAATAGATGAGTAATGTAAATGTAGGTCAGTAGTAGGTCAGTGGATATTTCTAGACTTCAACTCATCTTTACTGTAGAGAAAGTGCAGGAATAGTGTGTGATTCAGTTATTTGACCCAAATGCACAGTGACAGCTTCTTCATGCAAGCCTGTTCCTTTTGCAGTTCCCTTGCATCCTTATGACTAATTAATGACCTTCCAAAGACCTTGGCTTTACAGAGAGACAGAAGGAAAAATGGTGCATACCAAAATGCAGCACTGACAGGATTATTTTAAATACCGCTTTAAGACAAAACCTCCATTTATTAGTCCTTATGTTAAGACCCTTAAGTACCCTAACCCAAGTTAAATGGCTGCAGAATTTTACGACATGCACCAGTCTAAAAAAAGCCACTTGATGTTTGTCGAGTATGTTCTTATAATACAGTGGTACCTCCGCATACGAACATCCTGCCTCACAATTTGTCATCTTAAGTACTGAAATTTTGCTAAATTGGAAGCATTTTTGGCATACGAGTGGAGACGAAAACAAATGCCGGTTAAGCTGCATGTACATCCGGAAGCCGTTCAAAACCAGTGGAAAGCAAGTTTACATATTTTTTTGCATTTTGTTCAAGACGCACTTTCAACTCATTCTTAAATTTTTTAAGAGAGCCGGTGACCAAAGGAATCATAAATTACGCTTTAGTGAGGTTTAATATTTATTTATTTCATATTTTACTTCATTCACACGTCTTTTCTAATTGTTTAGATTGCTTTTATATGCCAAAATATGATTACAGTGTCGGAAAATGGTAATATTTGTCATATTTTTGCGTACCTGGACCGGATTATAGCATTTACAATATTTCTAATGTGAAAATACGGTTCGCAGTACAAAGTTTCGCCTTGAGAACTCGCCTCCTGAAAGGATTAAATTCTTATGCCAAGGTACCACTGTATGGTCTAAAGCAAGGTCAGTGAGCAAGAACAGGAGAGACAGGAAACTACTTCTCTAGTTCAACTCTTTCATAAAATGTTAGAAATCTTTGATCAGTTCATTAAGTACCAGACTTACCAACAATCGAGTTACGAATTCCCGCAGACAAACAGGCTGCGGATCTACAAACATTCGTAGATGCAAACAAATCGAGAAAAGCAGCTTAAATGTATTTTACAAAAAACGTGCAGTAAACACCATGTAGCGTTGTCCTCCGCGCGACGTCATCCTGGGCTTTCTTTAAGTCATTCCGGGATTCCCCCGCGATTTGGAGGTGCAGTCTCGTGAGAGTATAATGCGGAATCAAAACACCAAACCTGTGTGTTTGTTTTTTGTTTTGTTTTTTACACTACGAATTTTACACCAGGTCATAGCAAATCATTACAGTTCCCACACACAACTTTAGTCACACTTTAGCCACACTTCTAACACACTGCTTTTACTGAAAAACCAAATGATAAAAATACTGAAGTGCAAAATTACATTTCAGTATTAAACCTATTAATAAGTCAGCCACTGTAACATACCACCAACTGAAGCAAAATCCAAAATCTGCTGACAATTTTATGGATTTTCTTGCCTTTGTGCATCTGTTGATACCAAAACAGAAAGAGCTAAAAAGCCTTCCTGGATATATTCATACTAAATCTCCTGTCTCATTAAAAGATGAAGGAGGAAAAATGACTTCCGATCAGCATGATTAACACGGCTAACTGGAAACTGTCAGTAGTTCCTGCACAGAAGGAGTCTGACGGCTCCCCCAGGCAACAAGCAGAAAAATGAATTGAGACTTCAAAGGCTACTGTACATGCTTAATATTCAACGTCTACTGTACACACACTGAATCTCTCCTCCACTGGGGCCAAGATGATGAAATAGCCGATTCATTCACACACAAAAAAAAACTGTCATGAAAATCCAAAAATTTGTATCCAAGGTGACTAAAATATATAATCAATGACATACTGTACATAAGGAACGATTCATCGAGAAAGCACAGTTTGAAAAAAATTTATTAAAATGAGTCGGCGGGAAAGTACGTAATGATTTATGAATTATTTCACTTTTGAAAGTACGTAAAGACATTTTAGAACCTGATGGTTGCTGTTTCACTAAACTTGCACTGGCCACGTCATCAAGTACACCTTACTAGAACTCGGTCGAATATACTGTACCCTGTTCCACCACGTCCCAAAAGTGCTCTGCTGGATTGAGATCTGGTGACTGTCGAAATACAGTGAATTCATCGTCATGTTCAAGAAACTAGTTTGAAATGATTTTACAGTTGTGGTATGCCACATAATCTTGCTCAATTGGTACTAACAAGTTAAAAATGTGCCAAGAAAATATCCTCCGCACCATTACTGTACATCACCACCAGCAGCCTGAACCACTGAAACAAGGCAGGATGAAGCCAAGCTTTCATGTTGCTTAGACCAAATTCCAGCTGAAATCGAGACTCATCAGACCAGGTAAGGCTTTTCCAACCTTCTATTGTTCAATTTTGGTGAGCCCATGAAAATTGTAGCAGCAATTTCCTGTTTCTAGCTGATTAGCACTTATAAGTGCTAGCAGATTTAAAATCTGAAATACTCAGACTAGTATTGTCAGGCACCAACCACCATGCCAAGTTAAAATCACCCTTCTTTCCCATTCTAATGCTCGAAGTACATGATATAGTTAATAACCTTCATGCTTTTTAATCCTCAACAGAATCAAGGGAAAAAAATACTAAAACGTTTTGTAAGAGCATCCTTCCTGGTATAGCTTATGTAAAAAAAACAAAAATCCCAGTTCCCAAAACTCCTGGCTGCCAATATCAGCCCATAAACTCTCAACGGTATCAGCTATTCTTTTAGATGCCTATATTAGGAATGTCATCTTAAGAAGTTCCATTGTGTCTGCACCACCTTAGCTTGGAGCCAGTTAAATTGTTACCCCTTTTACACTCTGATTCACCCTCCTTGACTCTGTTGCCTTTTTATAACCAGACGAACCAAGCTCATGTTACATCCTTGGCCGTGATCTCAGACAAGAGCACCATATTAAATAGAAAAAGATACCGCTGTGATTTTATCATCTTTTACAAGATTTTTGTAAACTGCCCGTCTTTCGGAAAGGTGTAAAAAACTTGTTTTAGGTTGAAATACATTAAACAGCCGTGGAACTCAACTTACTACTGCTCCTCATTCGAGCCAGTAAGTAAAACTTGTGTTAAAAAGGCACACTTAAGGCTGTTATTAACATGTTTACACATCAGTACCTATAGTATGTTTAGAGCTACTCTGAAGCGCTATATCCACATGCCTATTTCCTATTCTTTACTATCATTACTGTATGAAGAGACCATTATGTGCAGTCGACTAGAGACGGGGAGATGGACAGACAACCTGAAAAAACAAACCTAAAAGCAGAGGTGTAAAACGTATTGAGACAAAACCATGTCTTTTCTATGTCAATATATATTATAATGTACCATTTACACTAGTAGAAATGCTGCTGGACAGTGAAATCGGAGTATAGTGTTTGAAAGGGAAAATCGATAAAAGAATAAAGAATAAAAAATAAAAAAAAGAATAGCAAAGGTAGGCGGCACGGTGGTGTAGTGGTTAGCACTGTCGCCTTGCACTTCCAGGGTCCGGGTTCGATTCCCGGCCAGGCTTGATTCCCGCCTCTGTGTGCATGGAGTTTGCATGTTCTCCCCGTGCTTGGTGGGTTTCCTCCGGGTACTCCGGTTTCCTCCCACAGTCCAAAGACATGCAGGTTAGGTTAATTGGTGTTCCCAAATTGACCGTAGTGTGTGAATGAGTGTGTGAATGTGTGTATGTATGTATATGTGTGTGCCCTGCGATGGATTGGCACCCAGTCCAGGGTGTACCCTCCTCGTGCCCTAAGCCTCCTGGGATAGGCTCCAGGTCCCCTGCGACCCTGAATAGAAGGATAAAGCGGTATAGAAAATGAATGAATAGCAGAGGTGTCATTAAGCGCTGATACATGTACAGTATAGGATTTTATTACGGAAAATAAGGATAATACACAAGGAAAGTGAATGGTGTGAATGAAATTTACTGTACCTCAAACTAAATTTCACCTGCTGCTCTCACAGGTGCAAGCAAATGAGCACATCAAGCTTCACTGTCAGCCAAGAACAGGAACACGAGGCCAGTGTGGACATGGGCTCACTAAAACCGGACAGTTATAGATTGTAAAAACATCCCCTGGTCTTTTTGTAATCTTCAGCTGTCCAGTTTCGATGAACTGTGGAACAACAATGCTGGGATCAAAGTGAATGGAAGTTACTTTTTGTCTGTTCTGATGTCTAGCAGGAACATTCTTGAAAGCTTTTGACCTGTATGTTCATGATTATATCCATTTTGCTGATGCCACATGATCAACTGATGGCGTAAGAACATGAATGAGCAGGTTCCAGTTTATTTTCCTGATAAATGGATTTTGTCCACCATTTGATCAGTTTAACAACATGGACACGGGATGATTTTAGAAGAGCGGTAACAATGCCAGCAAGAAAACGGTAACGATGCAAGTGAGAAAAAAAATTAATAAATAAAATAAAACTAGCCCTAGCATAGGATTTTAGCTACACTTATTCCTTTTATGCTGTTGTCTTGATAACAAAATGTGCGCTGTAATCAAAGCTAAAAAGTCTATCCAACACAATATTCGCTTTTGCTACGTTTTTTGTCCAGCCAGTCTATAATATGCTAAAGTGCAGAGAATCTGTGTATTAGATCCTGTTTGATTCCAAGGTTTTCCCTAATTAGAAATGCAGTATATGCGGCAACATCACTTGACTAATATTTAGCCGTGATTAGCTGGAACGATCTCGCTTATGTTTCGCATTGAGTAATTATTGTCCACAACAGCCAGAATGCCCGACTCGCACTCTTTAAAGATTTTCTAATGCAGATTGTCCATTAGCAACGGTACTTTTAATCAATGCTGCTTTCAAAAACTGAAGTATGCCATTGTCTCCGAGAGTGTAAGTGACAAAGTCTATTTATCTCACATCCGTAAGCAGGATCACATTAGCAACAAGATCGATAAGAACACAACAAATTGATCCTCATTACGCACAATGTGGAGGACGAAAATGCCATTAAACATGCTTAATAATCACATTTGTATGTATATGTGTATGTGTGTAAGTGGGTTTTTTGTTTTGGTCATCAGTGGCTTACTCCAGTAGTCCGACAAGGGCTTTAAATAAATGCAAATTACACACTGTGTGCAAGGCAGCATCTCTCTGCTGGTGTCTCCGAAGCTCAATTAAGCTTTAAAAGATTATCTTGTACATTTACTGTGTGTTTTTCACTGTGTTTAAAAGAATGTTTAATTTATTCAATCCATCCATCCCTCCATCTTCTACCATTTATCTGGATCGAGGTCGCAGGGAAGCAGTCTGACCAGATGCCCAGACATCCCTCTCTCTTAGCCCCCTCCCTCATGCACAGGGATACCCAGGGCCAGACGAGAGACAGAATGTCTCTATCTACTCCTGGGTCTGTCCCCCCCCCCCCCCCCATCAAAGACCCCTCTAGGAAGGCGTCTAGGAGGCATCCTTATCAGATTCCTGACCCACCTCAGTTATCTGAGCCCAGCCAACCTACCAAAAGAGGCTATTTTCTGCCGGTTGTACAGTATATGCGACCTCAATCTTTCAGTCTCTACCCAAAGCTTGTGACCATAGGTGAGGGTTGGGACATAGTGTGACCAGTAAATTGAAAGCTTTGCCTTGCGACTTTGCCTGCTTTCTCTTCATCGCAACAGACTGGCAAATGAATGTTCTCAATCATTATTAATAAAAGAAATTCTTATTGGAGAATTTCTGCTATGGAACAAATCCCAAAACTAAAGTAAATATGATGAAATATCACTAGATGACTAATGCTGTCAACTATGAAAGATAGTACCCTTGCTTACTCACTTACATTTTATATATATAAAAAAACTACCAGAAATCTCAGAAGTTTGTGCTGTCGCCAGAACTAGGGGTTGAATCTCGCCTCTGTGTGTATGACGTTTACATGTTCACCCTATGCTTTGTATTTTTTCTCCAGATAGTCCGGTTTCCCTCCGCCTCACTGTCCAAAGACATGCAATGTGGGCTGATTCGCATTACCAAATTGCTTGTGTGAATCGAGCGAGTGAATGAATAATGTAAATGGTTCATCATGTTAATCCATGTATCACAGAGCTAGACGCAATTGTTCTTCACTAGAGATATGTATACACAGTATGTGTAGCTGTGTGAGGAAAAACTTGCATATTCTTACAATCCTCTATTCTCAAACCGAGCATTTGAATTCTATTTTTCAACAACAGGATCAGGGTGGTAGCAGACACCAGCAGAGATTACAGTTCCTCATGAGGAACCCCCAGACAATTCCAGGTCAACCGGGAAATATAATCTCTTCAACATATTCCGGGGAAAGCCCCAGGGATTTCCATCTAATCAGACATGGATGTAGCTCTAGCAAAAGGGAACCGGTCCAGATTAACTGCCTTCCCTCGATACTGAGTACTGAAGAGCAGCAGATCTACTACATCTTCTCAACCTGTATTTGTGACATTATTCCTTCAGACATGGCCAGACACCAGAACATTCCAGAAAAAAAAATATATTGTATGCATGTAAAGAAGGCAATAGTGAATGATTTTGTGCATAATAATGCAAACATGATAAACATACCGTATATGACAAAATGATAGTATACTGCTTAAGACATCTGCACAGTACTTTACAGTACACAGATTGACCACTAAACAATGAGCATCATCCACAAACTGAGCTCCTTCTTCACCATAACAGACTGGTACAGGAATTGTAACTATTACTGATGACTGCCACCGAAAGAGAGAAGGTGTGTAGAGAGAGAGGGAGTTAATACATTTTTTTTTTTTTTTAATCTTAGCATGTAATGAGTAAAACTGCCCATGCGGTCTACCTAAAGGAAGCACTCGGACACTAAAAACTCATGAAAACTTAATGTGCAAGGTGTCGCAAAAGTTACTGTGCCGTAAATAACTGCTTTATAGTCCAGTACACATTAAGGTCAGTCTGTCGCAGATCCTGTCTGGGCCTTGTTGCAGTGTTTTGGCTACTGCTCCTGTGTTGCCGTTTCCGCCCCAGAGGTTGACATCATTAATTGATCACATACAAGCTGTGACAGAAGCCAGGACAGGCAGCTTTTTTGATGCTCACTTGCTTGGAAACATTCTTATTCTTGATACATTTAATGTTTTGTGTTTCTCACAAATTTGTGATTTTGCTCTGTGCCTTGGCTGCTTGATTGCAGAAAATCCTCAGCAATCTTAGTCATGCTGTTAATACATTTGTACATATTACATTGTGTATAATCACCGGTAGAAGGACATGACTGCGATTTACACCAATCAGCCATGTCATTATAACACCCCCCATCTAATATTGAGTAGTACCCACCAAACAGTAATGCACTGTGTTCCAACACCTTTTTATCACAACAATCATTAATCAATTTGATCTACACTACTGATTCTATTGGATTGGATGACACGGTCTTAGCTGAGCATCAGTGAGCCTTGGCCACCCATGACCCTGGACAATCGATTAGGATCTGGGGGAGCTTGGAAGTCAGTAGCCTTGGATTCTTTCAAAGCTAGGTCTCATGAACGGCAGGCTGTGGTACACTGGGTGTTCTGTGCCTTTCCATCATGGCCAGTATTAACTTTTTTTTGTTTGTGATGTGCTTTATTGGCCGTCCTTTGGTCCATGCGAGCAGGGGTAAACCTTGGGTGACTGTTTTCGAAAATGTTTAAAGGGTCTGTGCTAACAAGGCATGGGCATACAATTGTTTTTTTTTGCAAAAAAGAAATTAATAATAATGTAATTAAATTATTGAGAGAGGCTCTTGAGAAAAAGTTCGACCTCGGTAATCAGGTGTATCCAAACCCAACCTGAAAACCAGCTTAAGCACTACTTGCCAATTTAAAGGGGGTTTAATAACGAAACAGGATCTTCATAATCCATCATGGGTACAGTGAGGCAGAGGAATGCAACTAGGTAAGCACTTGAACACCACATCTACAACAAGTACAAGTATCTTATTATTTAACAAAAACAAAAAATTATGGTAATAATGAAATGTGCAAACAGAATCTATATCATATTTCAAACTAGAGAAATGAATGAATAAATGAATGAATAAAAACTGAGCAAAATCATTCAACTGACAAGACCAAAGCAAAGCAAACAAGCTGCTGGGAGTGGCAAAAGTCTCCAGCCTTGCATTTCATTAAGTGACTCACTGGACTGGGATACCAAAGCCTTGCAAAAGAAAAATTGAGGATCCATGTGGCTTTTGTGTCGTTTTACAAAGCTCCTTTTATAGAAATAATCAAGACATTGACGCCTCTGTAACGCCAATAATTAGATGTAAAATTAGTCTGATTATAAGTCCCATACCAATGAGGCTGCATCAAAGGAGACAATACAGCAGAAACACAATCACACATCTTGGATATTAATAGTGTCTAACCTCAGATGGCCCTGAAAGATGAGGCATGAATAATACAAATGAGATCTCTGAAGAGGTTTTGGACACCAGCCTGTAAGTAATTTTTACCAAGGGACTGGGGGGGGGGGTGAAGGCAGGCTTAAAGCCATTTTCACTTTTCCCACAGATCAAGCTATTTCAGACGCTACCCTGGTCTTGTGAAAGTGGGAGGACGAGAGTGTGAATGGAAGGATAATAGAAGTGCAGGACACTTGAGAACAGTTGTTATCTCAAAAGCTAAATGCATCTTTGCTAGCTTTTGATGGATTGGGTGCAAGCTATCTGACACCAAGATGGTATTCCCATAAAGTCAGTTAAAAATTACTCCGATCAATCGATGTAAGGATTGTCAGGTCACTATAACTTGACTGGTGGATCAGTGGACTGGTGCAAGGTTCCAAAGACAATGGTGCAATTTAATGGTTTATAACAGGTAAATAGGCTAGAGTCATACGGAAAATCTTGGGTCCCTTACAAAACGCAATCATTATAATATAGAGATGAAATTACCCATTTTTCACCCTCCTATCCCATAAATTGAAAAGATGAAGAAAAGATACGCTCACAAAATGCGAGTATTTGTGGAATATAGAAAATTATTTGCATTTTCTGCAAAAGCCACGTTATTCTTTCAAGGAATTAGAAATTTTAGACCATTTAAAAGTTATAGGTAGTTACTCTCTCCCACTCACTCACTCATTCTCTATACCGCTTATCCTGTACAGGGTGAAGGGAGACCTAGAGTTTATCCCAGGGCACTCGGTTACCATGGAGGGGATGATAATCTATCGCAGAGACACACAATGCACATACTGACTTACACACTATGGGCAATAAGGTCTCTCAACCAGAACACCACACAGGACTGAACCATTTTTAAACATGCACAATTATGACATTGTCTCTTTGCACTCATTCTGGACTTTCATGGACACCTGCAAATTCTTGCACACTTACATATTTATATTTCATTTCTTGGAGCATTGCACATAAGTCACTTTAATTAGACACTTTCATGCATATTTGCACAAGTCAGGTTTTTTTCAGTTTTTTTATTTACACTAAAATTTTAATATTTAAAAATTTTAAAACAGGGTAGCTCAGTGGTTAAGGCATTGGACTACGGTTCGGAAGATCCCAGGTTCAAACCCCACAACCACCAAGTTGCCA
>JAQQZT010000037.1:12549843-12571554 GCA_030068275.1 Clarias platycephalus | reverse complement strand
TATATATTAAAAAAAAGGTAAAAATAAAACTAATGTGGTTTTCAAACACTTGTACCCGAGAATGGAAGGATTGTACTGTACCCACTCTCTACAACTGCAGTGAGTAGAAAAGTATTTAAGAATGCACGATACAGCAATACTGAGGTACACGATGCACAATACATCCAACCTGAGGTGGATGTGCTACAGCTGTACAAGATTACATGGGATTCCACTCCTACCAGCCAAGAATAAGAATATCTGGCCGTAATAGACAACGGTTTAATAGGAATTGAGCAACAAGAGAGTGAGGGGAGGAAAAAGTGGCCTGCTCCAATATACTGTATCTTATTTCTACTCCGACCAGCAGGTGGAAGGGCAAAAATCCAGCATTCACAGCATGAAAAGATAAATCCATGAATGCAACCTGTCTTGTGCCAATAGTTCAGGCTTGTGGTGGGTTTTTTTTTTTTTTTTATAAACCAATCGAGCATACCAAGAAAGCTATAGTCTCTCTCCATAAATCGCTGTGGAACATCCCATTAGGACCCACAATTTCCCACATGTATAATTGCTGATGAGGTCTCAAATGGTTCCATGAACACTCATTGGACTTCAATGGCCTCCCGAGACATTGTGTGTGCAATCATGTGAACATGAATAAGAATTTGTCCTGAGTTGAGTCTTATCCAGTGTTGCTGTTAAGTGTAAATTCAATGCAATGGATTAAAAAAAAAAAAAACGTTTAAATAAACAGAAAAAAAACAGGCTATGATGAAATTTTTACAACACTGTCAATCATGATGATTAATTTTTCATGCATTCCCTGGCAGTGAACTCAAATTCCTGGACTGCCAGAAAGCCGTTCCTAGGGCCTTAAACAAGACCAACAACTGTTAAGCCCAGCGCTTATACTGGATTTTCTCCCTGCTAGTAGGCAATGCCTGCCAAATTAATAAATGCTAATGTGTACTTTCCCAAGCGCTCCTTCTCCCAAACATCCTTTTATAGAGAAATACTGTACTTGCATCATTTCAAGAACTGGACTATACTGGGTGAATGAGAAAAAAACGTCATGATTCAACAGAAAAAAGAACAAGTTACCCAAAATAACTGAAGACAAACCAGCAGAACAGGTCCTACTAAAGGCATGAAGGCAACAAGGAAAAGTAAGAGTCAACAAGATCGCTGTAAGACAGTACCATATAGTGACCAGCTCCAAAATGAAAACAAATCTGTAATCCGGAGCAAAGAAAAAAAAAGGGGGGGTGCAGGACAGGACACAAAATCAAGTCATGAATCATAAAAACTGATCGTCACGTACTTAATTTGTACACAGGCTCGTTTCCCATATTGTTGGGTTTTTCTGATATTGTGAGAACTTTCCCATACCTCTACCTTTTACATCTTTCTTAGTTCTGTTATATAGACATAACCCAACCCCCTCATTCACTTCTTCATTCCTTACATGGTACAGTAATACACACACACTCCATATCAGGTCTCCATATGACTTGTATGTTAGTGACTTTTGCATGCATGACATACAGTAACTGGACAAAAGGTTAACCATTCTCCCTTTTTTCGTCGTTTTTTTTTTCATCGGTACGTGTATTGGGGCATGCCAGACACAACAAGCAATAATTCTGCCTTTAATTCATTACAAACACGCATGTTTTCATTCTTTTCTTTCCCCGACAATTTCCATTGCCTAATTCTTACCTTTACTGTATGTTCCCATTTCCTATGTACTGTAGTCCAATGTATACCTACAGTATGTCCACCCATGCAACATATGGTGTGTAACACATTGGCTCTATGTAAATGGCCCTATTTAAAATGCTATTTGAATAATCCTATTCAATTCAATAGCATTTTTGATACAGGAAAAATGAGCAGCGCTTTAATATAAAAAGTGTAACAATACGAATAAAACAGTGCTGGTGTGTTGTATTAGTAGTGGGGCTGGTACGTGGCAAATTCAGGACACTGTAAATATTTGATCCAACAATCACTAGACGTCTGCACTGTAACATACCGGGACACCAGAATATAGTCTTCCAGGACCTGCTTGCTGACAACATAATAGCTTCTTTTTCTTTTTAAACATGTTCATGCACTAATAGGCTTGCCACTCGCCCCACACTGTGCATACAGGCATGATAGACTCTTCTGACTCAGATAAAGAGGCAGTTGATTGTTCTGAGCAAGGTGTACAGGCTTGATTAAGGTCAAATCACTAAAATAAAACTGTACTTTATGACAAAATTATCTACTTTATTATGCAGTAGTGATGAGAAAATTGATTCAGTTGTGTATTGTTATTTTGTTATACATGTAGGTTTTTATATATATACACTTTTTTTTTTTTTTTTTTTTCCCTTTTACAGTATATGTATGCATTTGATCTGGTAAAATGTTGCTGTTCCTCCATCATACCTACAGATTCCTACTATTCACATATTAGCAGCGGCACAGCGTCCTGTGTGGGAGGAGCAAATTATTTGCCTAGATTGTTTAGAATTGTAACAAAAGATATATAGAATTAGGCCATTTATAAAATCATGATAGTAACAGAATTGTGATACAAATCAAATCGCACATGTGTATTGTGATACTATTGTATCTGGTGGCCCTGGTGATCCCCATCCTGGTCATGCAGTCTGTTGAATGTTATGCGAAAAATATAACATTTGTCTCCTTGTCTTGGATAATACAATGCTCTGTCCCGGTACACCACACTCTGCAACAGACTGGCACCCTGGGGTAACTTTGTCTGCTTTGCACCCAGGGGTACCAGGACCACTGCCAGACTGACGAAGCAGTTACTGAACATAAATAAAGGTTACTCCATTGTATGGAAGAAGAAGAAAACCTTCATTAGTCTGATCATCAAAATGATTTATTTACATATTCAATCCTGTTAGGAGGTAGGGGTAAAAGTGGAGAGTCAGAGACTTGTTCACGGCCAAAACATGGTATGGGTACTAAAAAGTATCACCTCGGTAAGAAAGGGAATTTTCTGATAGGATCATAAAACACCATTTTTCATTATACTTTATGCTTCTTATCTTCCGATCCATGCTTCGTTTTTTTTGTAAATATGCATACACATTTAGATTTATCAGATAAAAAGAAACACATTTGCTAAATACAATTCCATGCCCTTTTATGTAGTGTCTAGCTTTTTTTAATTAAAATCTTTTGATGATCTTAATTATCATTCAGATGAAACTTGGCCAATTTAAATGTCACTTGAAAAGACAAACCTGAAAAAAGTCTATTATTCTGAAATGCAAAATTGTTAAGATTGGTTGGGAACTTTTTTCCTTTGTCGAATCAGAGACCACGATACGCTGGGATATATCGTTCAAGCAGAAGTTACTCTTTATTGAGAACAAACGGAAACACTTATCTGTCGGAATTTATTTTGACCCTTTTTTTATTTTTTTATTTCATTATTTCTTATGGGAAGATTTGGTTTACAAGTGTTTTGGAATATGAGCCTGCTTCCGGAACGAATTATGCTCGTAATCCAAGGTACCACTGTAACTCTTTCAGTTCCTATACTATTACGTTGGAAGCTAGATTTACAACATGAATCTGACATGGTTACAGACACTACAGATGTTTTTCTTTTCAGGCTTTTACCAAAAACAAATTAAAGCTAAATTTTTTTTACAGGTCACATGCTTTTAGAAGCTTACACCAATTGTATCAATACTCAAAGAAATATGAATCATTTAGATTTTAAATTATTTTTCTTTCAAGCAAGAAAATATAACCCTTACAAATAAAAAATTTAGTGGGACATACATTTTTTTTTTAAACCAGCTGAAGTTTGTAACATGAAATTTTAGGGTAGCAGTATTGGTGACGTCAATGTTGCATGAACTTCAGAAGTAGCTTAATTTTCACACACATGTTCTGTATTATATGTATAAAATAAAAAAACACTGTTTTGTCTGTCAGGGCTTCTAATCAGTTACCACAGAGCCGCCGGGGGTTACCCCATGTACTCTTTCCCCATCTTCTTACATGCACCACATCTTGCACCCAAATTCCTTTTCCCTACGTACTCATTTCTCATGTACCTGTTCTCCATGCTCCCACTTTATTTCCCATGTCCCCATATTCATGTTTCCCATTTTCATCTTTTCAAGAGACATTATGCTTTTCATCTTTACTGTCGATCTAACAAATAAATAATGAAAATGGTTGGTTCTGTCTGACTTTACAGGACATAAATCGTAGTACCTGAACGATTCAAAGGTCTGAGACGATGTGATGAGACACAAGCTGTGCTTTTCTGTGCGAATAATTCAGTCAGGTGAAAGAGTGATTTAAATTATTTACGGCCGTCCTCTGCCAGAGCTAATTCAGCATATTCTGAGCTTTCTCTGCGCCAGACCTATTGTGAGTTTCATCGCTGAGGGTCAGAGAGTCCGCTTAAGTTTACAAATGTGAAAAAAGATACCACTGATCTCTCTCACCACTCAAATCAACAGCAGCGCAATAATAAAGCTACAGTATCTGCCACACACACACACACACACACACACACCACTGCTAATGCATGCGTTTAGCATATTCCTCCAACAATGGTTTCCTATAAGATTAACAGCAAAGCACAGAATTTAAATCTGAAAAAACAAAAAGGGGGAAAAAAAAAAAAAAAAAAACAGCAATATGACTGACACATTGAAACATTGAAACGGAAGTATTCCCACAGAAGCAAACATGCATGTGATTGGATACGACAAGCACAATTTGCAAGGTTACCCAAAGCATAACCGCTCTTTCTTTCCTCAGAATTACAGGAATGTTTTCAGACTTTAGACAAACTAAGGCCCCGAGGTTGGTGATGAGGGTGGAGGTTGCGGATGTGTATGAGTGGGGAGCGGTGAATGGGTGCAGGAGCGCATGTCGGAGCACATTCATGCCCACACACAGACACCAGCAGCAGGTCGCCAGCTCAGAGCGTGACAGGAATGGAGATGAACGGCTGTCTCAGATGAGCACGATTTCCAATTCTGATGTTCATGCTCATCCTGCCATGTATGTTCTGAGCAGGAATTTTAATTCTTCAGTTAAAATTCTGAATTTTAACCTTGGAAACTAGCTTCGTGGGATGCGAGAGAGAATATATAAAAATGTCAAAGTCTTTCCAGGTAGATCATACCAGTCAGGTAATCTAAACCTCACAGCTGTAATGTTCAGGGATGCCTGGTGTCTCTGAGATGTGGGTTGGCATGATCGAGCCACTTGGCTCATAGGGTCTACAGTCTGGGCAGAACCATTTACTGTATCACTAGAGTATATATACTGTGTATATATCAGAAATATGTTACTTAATTTGAATAGTAAATTGTACATTTCTTTTTAATGATTGACAAGTTATTAGGGCTCGTGATGTATTAACTACAAGCCTGAAAGCTACATCTTTATTTTCAACACCAGACAAAAGCATGTCAATCTCTTTCTCTCAAATTTAAAAAAAAAAAAAAAAAAAAAAAGGCTCCGTCAAAGTATCCTTCACAGAATTGTGCAGTATTTTTAGCCCAGTCTCACTATATATGCGAGGGACCATAGAGAAATATTTCAATACAGGAAAGACTTTTTTTCCACAACTTCATATAGCAGAAATTGTCAAAATTTCACCCTGCAAAGGGTTCTCTCATGTTGTAAACTTTCCGATGAAACAAAGACTATTTTTCCGCCATGCCAATACAGATCGTCTTGTCTCACTCCACACCTCGTACAGCGGTTTGTCTTAGGTAGGTGAAAGACACGGTCAAAATGAAATCTGATTAAATTTTAATTATAGTTGCGAGGCATGAAATCCAAAGCAGAACTAATCAATTTGCCCATAAGAAAATTGCGGATTAGCCAGTGGAAAGTGGCGTTACAGTAGCACTCATCTTTATGCAGCCAATTAAGGGTTTGATGATCTGGTATGGAAACCTCCCTCGAGGCATGATTTCAAATGTCATACAAAAGATTTTCCTTATGTAAGCATTTACCAGCGGTACAGTAAAGAAATATGGCGAACTATGAATTAATTAATTGACTCGAATAAAAATAAATAAATAAATAAATAAATAAATAAAACATAGGCTTCGTGGTTAGCACGTTGCCTTATATCTCCTGAGTTCGATTCCCACGTCAAGTCCGTGTGCATGTTCTCTCCGCGCTTTGTGGGTTTCGTCCGGGTTCTCCGGTTTCCTACCACAGTTCAAAGACATGCAGATTAGGCTAACCGGTGTTCCCAAATTGTCTGAATGTGCGTGTGAATGCTGACCAGGGGTCCAACCACGGTCATACAAAAGGGGAATAAATACAATGGTGACCATTGGCCACCCCGGTCCCTGGTTGGACTACAGAAGTTGGGTGGATTAATAGACACTGCATTTCCTGCATTCATTTGTTGCTTGTACATGGCCTCAGAAAAAAACATGACGTGCCCATACATGCCCACAAAAATGGTGGAAAATTTAGAAGTTGTATGACAGGTCCGCAATTACCCCTCTGTGATATCTTTACTGCTGCACATTGACAAACATGCATGTCAAATAACTGTTCAGATAAAAAAAGTCAGAAAATTTTAATCGTAAATGGCGACATGAACACTAAGGGCATTTTCACTTTAGGGTCCCCGAGATCGTTTCCGAGAACACTTGGCCCCAAAGTCTGGTTCATTTTGATTTGTGAGAACACAAGCGTTCCATGAGTACTTGGGCATGGATCGAATTGGATATGGAAGCCAATTGTATAGTACTTGAACCCGAAAGTGAACATGAGTCATCAGTGCCGTCTGTCTCCTTTTAAATCTGTGTGTGCACGTAACACGTGCCGATGTTTAACCTGCACAGCCATACTGTAGCTGATGAAGTAGGAAGGCACGCGACACGTGTTGATATTGTTAATATTATTAGGCATAGCGCGAAAATTGTCTCCCTCGTTCTTTTCTTCTCCATGTTTAATAGTGGCTCGCAATCTAACTAGGTGCATACTGCGTCCTACTGGATCGGACGATGAAAATACGCAAGCATATTCAAGGATGGAGAAAATTAATAATGCTAACGCTGGCCAGTGGAGGAGTAGAGAGGGGGAGAAATCGTTCCGGTGTACGAATCAATCATGCTTAGTGTGAAAGCGCCCCAAGTCGTTCAAATGCTTACATGCTTATTTATTTTACGCAAAGTTGGCTAATTAAATTATCCTGTGCGCCCCCTGCTGAAATCCTCCAGTAACACACATAGTAAATAGGCAAGAATATGAACAAATATGCTCACGACGAATAGTATAGTATAGTGTAGAAAGTATAGTATAGTATAGTATAGTAAGTATAGTTTGTAAAAATGGGCAGATGACCTTCTCAAAACATAAGAAAAATAACACAATGAATTTTTGGTTAAATATATAAAGAGAAGATAAAGGTGCTAGCAAGGCATGAGTAATAATCTTTATGTTTAAAGTGAAAAAACTGTAGCTAAAATCCTACATTGGTCACGAACTTGCTGAGTTACTGTGAAAGGTGAAAACACAATGTGCTACATCAGACACTTTCTTACGGGAAAAAATGAAAAGAAAAAATAAATAAATAAAATAAAAGTGTAATCTACAATGGCTTAGACTCCTAGTCGTACTTATGACGGGTTAAAATGTCTCTCGAACATGGTCAAGCATGGGGAAAATCCAGCGTGGTGCTTTTACTTTTCATTTTCAAAGACCAACTTTTTCCCCTAATTCTCTTAATAAAAAGCGACATAAATCCAGACACAACCTAGTCAGGCATCAGCAACCCCCGAAGAGGTGTGGGACAAATATCCATTAGCCTTTTCGCTTCAGCAGACAGTCGTTTAAAGGTTGTTTAAACACAATTCGCAGTCGGTCTGGGTCTGGCAGTCTTTGTGATAAGGCAGAAGAGAAAAACCTAGTGGTCAGGAATTAGCTCTCTCTAAGAGGCAGCTGTCAATCACTGGCTCTCCTCAGAAAGCCCTTTCTCTCAAAGCACACTTTGCCAAGGAGGAGATCCCCCTACTGAGCAGAGAATCCACTCCAAAACAAGCAGCTTACTAGAGTTAGGGTATATAAGGAGGGGGCAAGAAAGAGAGCCAGTTAAAAAAAGGCACCAATTTGTTCCCACACTGCTCTCTAAAGGTTTGTGGCTTTCAGCTCTAGTCTCTAAGCAGCCACTAGCCACTTCACCCATACAAAATCTCAAAACCTCAGTTAAGGGATTGGAGAGCACAGTGTCTTTGTTCAGAACCGAGCTAACAAGGGTCTAAACACTCTCAGAGCTGACGTTCCCAAATAAAGATACACTGTATACTTTTACCTTCTACATACATGCATACATACATATCAGTGCACACAGTATGTAGCCCAGGTTGTCTTTAAATTAGTAACAACTACAGTTTAGTGAGGATCAGTGCATTGAATGGGAAAGATTGGAAATGAACAAGTGATCAGAACTGAGAAGAGATCTGAATCATTAATCCATGAGGCTGATCAGTGATGCTGTACGTCAAATCTTTTGGCAATGCCTTTTCAACGTTCGATATTCAAGCCTGGAAAGAAGAAAAAAAAAAAAAAAAAAAGCACACACACAGCACCAGTCACTAATCAAGATGGCTGCCTCTGTATCTGCACTTCCACCATCGACTCTCCCTTAAGAGAGCCTAACACACAACATACCAAAAAGACCCTGGGAACCAACCAAGCACACACTGTTTGGCTTTAAAGTATACAGAAGACTTGTGTGTAGAGTAATGATTTATAATCCCTCTATCCAAGTGTGGCACAGAAGAGGAAGCACTGCATTCTGAGTCTGGTTTCTCTCAAGGTACTGTATCTTCCACTCATCATCTCTGGGACTAGTTTCGTCCCGTCGCCGTCTATGGTTTCTCATTCATTTTTCTCAATTCACGAGGATTAGTCAAAATAGGATTCACACTCTCGCTGTAGAATTTACTTTAATAAACTTGGGGGGGGAAAAAGAAGAATTTTTACATAACTGCTTTGCTTTTCAATACACTTAGTCCATCTGTTAACAAGCTTTCATATTCCCCTTATTAAAAAATGCTTTCATCTGAGCTTTGAGCCACAAATGTACCGCTGTCTTCGCTTCTTCATCAGAAGTGAATCTTCATCCCCGTAGAGCTGATTTCAGGGGACCGAACAAGTGAAAGTCCGATGGAGCAAGATCAGGACTGTAGGGAGAATGCTGTAGCACCGAAAAATGAGGTCTTTGCAGAATGTCGTAGGCAGAAGTGTGTTTGGACGTGCATGGTCATGCAAGATCGCAACGCCCTTGGACAGCAGTCTTCCTCGTTTAGGTCGAAGTTTAGGCTTCGGCTCTTCAATCAGCATCTCACTGGAACGAGCACTGTTTATTGTTGAACCTTTTTCCGGATAACGTTCCAATACTGGCCCTTGAGAATCCAAGAAAACTGTAAGCATCAATGTTCCAGCTGATGGTTGACTTTTGAACTTTTTCATACTTGGCAATTGAGGATGCTTCCCAAGGATGTTTTGGTGTATACTCTCAGACTCGTAGTGATGAATCCATGTCTCATCACCAGTAATGATTCTCTTTAAGAAACTTTTACCTTCCTTAGACAATCGGTTCAAGTTTTGCTTGCAGATATCCAAACGCTTCTGTTTACGCTCCTTTGTCAGTTGTTTCGGCACCAGGTACAAAAACAGTCCCCAAAAACCAACTCTGCTCTTCTTTCGTGCAAAGTGGAGCAGTTACAAATGAACTGATGTAACACATTCACATCTGCACAGCAGTGACTGGGGAGACAGAAGCCTTGAACGGAAAGCGCGGATATGTGCCGAGTCGAGTGCGGTCAACAGAAGTAACATGACTGGATATTTTGACTCGTCCTCATAAAACGTTACCCTAATTTCTTTAAAATCACTTTATGAAAATGTCTACAGTTAAAAGCACTATACAAATGATTGAATTAAACTGAATTATGATCAAATTAAAGTGGAAAAGTCAAAGTAGCTTTACAGATCATCTCCCAAATTGGTCTTCTCTAGACGAGTCAGCACATCTTTAGCTATGTTTCAAACTGGATAAGGCAGCATTGTCACAAATCCCATGGGAAAAATAAATAAATAAATAAATAAATAAATAAAAAAAGGTAGCCAAACATTAGCCTCCCAACGATCTGTTCCCAAGTTTGTTGCAAACACACCACTAATTGCAACTGGCACTGGTACTTCCTCCATCGATGAATCAGAGAGACAGTTGAGAGCTATGGATTAGTTTCCTCATTTGTACACAGAAGTCACTACTGAGGTTTGCAATCAATGTCTTTTGTGCAGCTGAACTGTCCACATTAGCTGTCTAAGGATCATGTTCAAAGCTAATCAATACACTTTGAATACAGATAAATGTAGCGCATGTCACCAAGCAGAATTTAATTCCGTTTCATTTTAACGTGAAGATCAATTGACCCCAGGTCCTCTAGCAGTCGCGTAGGAGAGACGTTAGGATCATCAAAGACAGAACGAGAGCCGAGAACAACAGCATACTGGGATATAGTAAC
Organism: Clarias platycephalus; assembly: GCA_030068275.1. Taxonomy (NCBI): domain Eukaryota; kingdom Metazoa; phylum Chordata; class Actinopteri; order Siluriformes; family Clariidae; genus Clarias; species Clarias platycephalus. The sequence goes on along the minus strand of JAQQZT010000037.1, from coordinate 12,561,010 downwards.
TGTAAGTCAATAAATAGCTTAATTGGATGCTTTAGGCTTAGAAGAGTTCAGGTTATCATAGTTTTATAGCCAAGGAGCCCTTAAAAGAAAACCCTCTCGGTACAGATTTCGCTCATAAACATAATCCGACTAATGTTAGGCTCATTACATCGGTGTGTATAACATGTGGCTATTTATATTATTAGAGCCCTGGAGCTTTTTATTCTGCAATGTTTCACCAAGAGAAGACATTTTTATAAAAATTTATTAAATACAAACATATATTACTTAACACTACTTTTGTTTTTTTTTATTTAATGAAGCTCAAATTAAATCCATTATCATTTTACACACTACTGTACAAACTTAACAAGAAATCAATCTTAGGTAACTGAGCATCACATATTTTCCCCAATCATGGTTAAATAGAGAGACAAGTGTTAATATTCTTCCTCCAAAATAAAATTTGGCAAATATGGCAATAATTTGATGTCAAGAGCATAACTGTCATTTCATGCAAGTTAGAGCTGTGAAAGAAGTCTCATCAGCAGGGGGTTTCCTACTGATGGACTGGAACAGGCAGCAAGATATGAGGTTCGCAGGGAAAAAAAAAAAAAAAAAAGTGATAATGAATTTACAATAATGATGAGCGAACAGATATGCACACTCCACAGGAGAGCAGAACTTGGTGTCAAATTAAAAGCGTCTTGAAGTGAATCCTGCCGTGCACATACCAGAACTTCAGGTGCAAAATGGCCTTAATCTGCAAACCCAGGGACCTGATTAGTACCTATTTGACCTCTTAGTGGAGCAGGTGTACGTGTAATTGAGCACAGTGCTAGACTCTATTGATGCATCACCGGGTTGAACCATTTCAACAGTACTCAATTTTGAAAACCTGTGGAGGGTGTCGATGATCTTCTGGAAAACTGTCAAGTCAACAGTCTTACCCAGTGCATGTACAGAACTACACAGAGAGATCCAGCATATTATAACTGTATTAGTAATAATTTACTCAAACTCAAAATGAAATATTCTAATATTTTGAGATACTACATCATTGATTTTCATGAGCTGCAAGCCCTAATAATTGAAATTAAAAAAAAAAAAAGTTAGACTAATGTCCCTAATAAATCTACAATAGGAGTTTAACTTTTTAAATTAGGACTGGTCCCCCCTCCAGGGTGTACCCTGCCTCGTGCCCCGAGCATCACGGGATAGGACCCAGATTTCCTGCAACCCTGACCAGCATAAGGGATAAAGAGAATGAGTGAGTGCGTGTGTCCTCCGAAAATATATTACACAATGAGGATGATGAAATAATTAGTTACTTTAGCCAAAAAAAAAATATTAATTCCATAAAAAAAAGTACCGGATAAAGCGGACGAAAAAACTGAACAAGTTATTAAAAGATCAAGGAAGGATGAAAGAGCTTTAAGAAGCCGGGTAGACGAGGGAGAATGAGCCCTACAGTTGGCGGAAATGTAACCTACTGGATTCAAACCATTGCTAAACAACAAAGACGACGAAAACTTGGAATTGCTTAATGAAACAGCAAAATCAACCTTTTACAAACCCTGAATTGCATTGAGTCTCTGGAACCATGGGCTTAAACTGACCAGTACACTTACTTTGGCCTGTTAAGGTAAAGTCGGGGATAAGCGAGTCTCAGGAGAGACATGATTCTTTTGTTACCCGCTGTTGTGTCCCGATGCAAAGCATTCACCCCTCTCTGCTCATTGTGTGCATTTGCGTCTCTTTGTGCGATTTACTCTTTGTACGACCCAGCAGAATTTATGTCAAACCTTAATCCTAAACACCCGCACCACAGGCCTGCAAGCAGAATATTTCATTAGACAGATCAGATCTGTTGGATTGGAGCTGGAAATGAATTCTATTGAAATGTAAATGTCCAGAAACGGGTTTAGTCATACCTGATTTGCAGAAGAAAGTGATTATTTGATCGCCAGTATTACTTGGCGTTGTCATGGCTGTTGGTTGAATGAGAAAACTATTTTCGCTGGTGTTCGCAATCTCTTTCAGCAATATTCTTTGGGGTACTTAAGCAGATGTATAACTGTATCAATAGCTTCTTGTAATGAACTTTTTTACAAGGGACATTCAAGTTGAACCAGGGTTTTTTGACTCAGGGGATTATATAGAGAAATAACTTTTCTATTAATCTGCAGATACACTAATGCACTTATCCCAGCATTTCACTAGTGCTTAGATACCATCAAGGTAGAAAGTTTTCCCAGTATACCGAAGCCATGATCAAACTGCCTGCTTCACGTTTGAAACACTGGCCTCCAAGGAACTCCTTTATTTGCCCAAACATGTGGAAATCGCTTGGAGCGAGGTCAGAACTGTATGCATCAGTAACTCCTAGGTACAGTAAGTTCCAATAATGTGCAAGTGGTGTTTGTGAATGATCATGTGTACAGTTCTCGCAGTCTCTTCTATTTGGCGACCCCTCGATTTTCAAGACTCAGGCATTCCACTTGTTGAATGTTCAGGATGCATGGCCTTCCTTAAACCATTGGCACCATTTAAAATGTTTTACTGTGGCTGAGAGACTCCTCACCATGCTGTGCTTGAAGTCTTTTGTAAATGAAGGAGTAAAACCGATTGACAGTTACAGGACATTTCAAGTCCCAGTTTGACTTAACAACTGAAAATTGTATTATATTGAACTGTTTCATCCTAAACCATATTAAAACCTGAAGTTTTAACGTTCAGATTTCGACTCAGCATCTCCCTCTTCCTTACGGTGAAATATTTATTACAAATGCACACCAGTCTTGGCACCAGCTTCAGTGCTCCATTTAGGACAGAAGGCAAACAGATTTCCTAACCAACACAGTAGCACCAGGTTTCCTCAGCAAACAGCGTGCCATAAAATGGTAACACATTTATCAAACTTAAAACAAACAAAAAAAATGAGAGATGATGTTTTTGGAGGAGGTATTCTACACCACAAGAGACGACGTTACAACTTGAGCAATACTGAGTGGAAAAAAAGCCTTGACACCTGCTCCAGGTGCCAAAAGTTACGGCGTAAATGCTAATTTTCACACTGTAGCTCAAGCATCAGGTGCATGAATAAAGAGAAGAAACTTATTTTCCATAGCTCTACTTGCTGCATGAGGGAGCTATTCTGAGCTGCAGTTTTATAACTATAACTGCAATAACTTATACATTGGTATCTGTTTTTCTTAGGAGGAAGAGCCTTTCGGATTTGGCCAAGGCCAACAGCAGCATGAGTCTATACAGCTCGGACACATGATTTGACAATGTACTAAATGAGACCATGTTTGAAATATTCAGCTACACCGGTGGAGCATTTTGATATAGAAAAATCAATTACAAGTTAAAATTCTGTATCAGACCTATGAAGATTCCATGCTAGATAGAGAAGCTTAGAGCGGGAAAAACAATCAGCAAAGTATACCCCACTCACTCAATCAGCCATCATCTATACCGCTTCATCGTGTGTACAGAATCATGGGGGGCCCAAAGTCTAACCCAGGAGACTTGGGGAACAAGGCGGGGTACACCCTGGACAGGGTGCTAAGCTATCGCAGGGCACACACACACGCACATACTCACAAGCTCGTCCACATACTATGGGTAATTTTCGACCACCTATTACCCTAATCTGCAAGTCTTTGGACTGTGGGAGGAAACCAGAGTACCCGGAGGAAACTCACCAAGCATGGGAAGAACATGCACACTGACGCCAGGTGGGAAATCAAATCCGGGCCCTGGAGGTGCAAGGCGACAGAGCCAGCCACTAAGCCACCGTGCCACCTTAGTAACAGAAGCTTTCTCTAATAATTAAATGGCTTCAAATCAGAAGTGAATGTGAATTTCTTTGTACTCAAATCTGTATGTTGATGCTGATTTGAATGTTGTGATGCACTCAAAAATCCAAAAATGTTAGATTTCACAAAGCGGAGAGCACAAAATGTTTATTGATGCCCAAAAGAAGAGGAACATCTCTGAGGCAGAAGTTGAATCATTTTTAAAATCACATTTATGAGAATAAAATGACACTGTAAAAATCTTTTACAGCATATGCAGTGCAGTCACAGCACTGGAAAGGACCAAATTATGGAGAGAAACTATGAGGTAAATTCAATGGCAGGCGCAACAGAATACAGGTGAGGTCAAAAGAAAATGGGTTTATACAAAAAGTAATAAAAAATGTTTTTATTGCTGCTAATCGATAACATTTCTTGCGGCTGTGGCAAACAGAAGGCAGAAGTCAGATGCCAACTCTTCTAGTAATGTCAAGTCGGTTATGTGGACTGTTTTGACTTAGTCATCATCTGCACAGACCAACATGCCCTCCTTTTATAAGACATAAGCTGCACTCAGTTACGCAAGGTGTACTCCATACTCCCTGCTCCCAGATGAGCATATACTGTACATGTCTACACATGTGTATATATACACACATACACACAGTATCAAATGTTTGGACACTTCAATGCATTTTCTTTATTTGTATTGTTTCCAGTAATTGAAAGATACTCAACAAAAAATGTTTTAAATAACAATTAGTATTTCATTTTCCTTTCTTCAAAGTACAGTAACAGTAGCCACCTTTTGCTCTGATGAGCAAAAGCACCTTTTGCACCTTTTGCTTTGTACACTTTTGGCATTCTCTCAGTCAGCCTCATGAGTTACTGTAGTCACCGGGAAAGGTTTTCTAGCAATCTTGAAAGAGTGCCGAGAGGTGTTGAGTACTACTTGGCTACTATTCCTTCAATCTCCGTTCCAACTCATCCCAAACCATCGGTTATATTTAGATCAGGTGGTTGCGGTAATCTGATGCAGCACTCCATCACTCTCCTTGTTGGACATAACTTACATAACCTAGAGGTGTGTTTGGAGTCATTGTCCTGTTGGAAAACAAATGATGGACCAAACAAATGGATGGACCAAAATCACCAACAATATCACCAGCAAAGAAGCCCCACGTCACACCTCCTTCCTCATGCTTCAAAGTGAAAACCACACATTTTGCACCCTATCTAATGTTCTAATGTCCATTCCTTGCGTTTCTTGGCCCAAGCAAGTCTGTTCTGCTTGTGGTTTCTTTACCGCAATTCACCGATGAAGGCCTGACTCACGCAGTCTCCTCTGAACAGTAGATGTTGATATACATTATATGGAGAAAAGTAATTGGCCAAACCTGTTAAGTGTTGAATTCTGGAGTTTCAATCAGGCCCATTATACCCAGTAAAGGGCAGTCTTAATGCTTCAGTATACCACGACACCTTAAAAACGTTATGCTTCCAACATTGTGGAAACAGTTTGAGTCAAGCCCTTTTCTACTCCAACATGACTGTACCGCATTGCACAAAGCAATGACTAAGACATGGTTTGATGAGTTCGGGGTGGAAGTTGACTGGCTCCCACAGAGCCCTGACCTCAACCCCCATCAAGCACCTTTGGCATGAACTAGAATAGAGGTTGTGAACCAGGCATTGTCGGCCAACATCAGTGCCTGACCTCATATGCTCAACAGAATGAATGGACAAGAATTCCCAAAGAAACACACCAAAATCTTGTGGACAGCCTTCCAAGAAGAGTGAAAGATGTTATAGCTGCAAAAGGGGGACCAACTCCATATTGAAGTATATGTATGAAGTACACTATATATTTGGATACAATGTCATTGCAGGTTTGGCCAAATACTTTATACATACTGTATAGTGTGTGCCTGCCGCCTGAACTCCAAGAAGCATTTGTGTGTTGCTCTAATCTGAGGTGCTGTAAACCGATGTTTTCAGAGGCTGGTCATTTTAATAAACTAATCCTTTGCAGCAGAGGTAACGCTTGATCTTCATGAGAGAGTTTCATCATAGCGTTTGATGGTTTTGGCGACTGCAGTTGGGGATACATTCAAAGTTTGAGATTTGTCAGATTGACCGACCTTCATTTCTTAAAGTATTGTAATTATGTAATTTCTCTTTATTTACTTGAGTGTTTAAAATAATCTTGATTTGTACAGTAACTGTGGGAGCACTAATAGGGCTAATGACTCTGTATCCATACCTTCCCCTGCACAAGACAACTGATGGTCTAAAGCACATTAAAAAGGCAATAAATGTCACAAATTAACTACTGACAAGACGCACATGTGAACTGAAAACGGTCATCAAAGCTAAATGTAGCTACTTTGGACAATTTAAAATATAAACTGTATTGTATTCTTTATTGCTTAACATTTTTCTGTTTACTAAATAATTCCATACTTTCATTATTTGGAATTCTTCAGTATTAATGTACAATGCTGAAAATAATTAAAATAAGGAAAAACCACTGAAGGAGAAGGTGTGTCCAGACTTTTGACTGGTCGTGTGTGTGTCTGTGTGTGTATGTAAATGTTAGTGTTAATTCTATTTGTTTTGGGTAGATACCTTAATCATCTGATCATAGTGTATCTAGACAAATACAACCTCAGACAAACAATAACTTTTAAAATCAAACCAAAAAGTGGGAAATACTAAGTACCTCCATGATTCAATTCCTTATAGATCCACCTTTAGCAGCAATAACTTGAAGTAACTAGTCAATTTCATTTTCCTCTCTTAAAACCTCTATCCTTTTATTAAGAATGAGAATGATAATTATAAATCTCACACATAAAATGCATTTCTTTTTCCGACCCAGCACCTGAGGCAGCACATTACTGGATCCTAGATTCAGATTTATGGGCTGACTTGGACACATTGCCTCGTTCACTTCACTGGACATTATTCACAGGCCTCTGGTAATAAGGAGCAGAGAAATTGAACCATTAAGGGAAAGTTTAGCTAATCAGGAGTGTTATGTGTAGGCAAGAGGTGTCCAGGTAAACCTTTGCATTTGGATGGAGGCACATATATGCAGCCAAGGATTCAAAAATATATTCTTTAATGCTGTATTTATTATAACAACAGTTAAGGTTAAAAGGGTAAAGTCTGTTCACAGTAAAACATGATAAAAAATAAAAAAAAATTAATTATATTCATTACATTAATTGTGAATTCTTTGGTCTGTCGATTCATGTATCACCACACTGACTACAGAATCGATTTTTAAATTATTTATTTACATTTATAATTATTACATTTATGCACCAGTCGAACAGCCAGGGAGTTTGGTCAGCCATGGGCAATCAATTTGGACAAGGAATTCTGTGCAGATTGCACAGGATTCCGTGTGGTGCAACATAAATGCATTGTCAAAAGTTGCGTACATTTAAAAGCCACCAATCTGGCTTATCCTTGAGCCACCAAATTTATCAAGCGAATTAGTCTCAAACCCCATTTACTCTTACACCAGTCTTTAAACACTGCGAGCGCCAATTATTCTCGAAACGCGAATGTTAGAAGCTGCAGGTGCCGCGTTAGAAGCTGGGTCACCAGGATTCCCCTCGCAATTTGCACACTCAGTATCACAAGAGTATAATGCGGAACCAACCAAACGCCAAACCTGTGTTTTTATGCTTTACACTGTATATTTGCGCCAAAGGTATACAAGACTCACTTTACTCACTTTGTCAGACTTATGAACAAATCTGACTTATGAACGAGCTTCAAGATCAGAACTTGTTCGTAATATAGTGAATGAATGCTAAGATATAAACACTTTTTTTTTTTTTTTTAAAGTTACCAAAAGGGTCTTAAAATTGTAATAAAATCTGGAAAAAAAAAATTATATTGAATCGAATATATCTGTATTTATGCAATTAGGGATACTTACAGAATCACAATATTATAATGGTGACCGATGATTCGCATCCCTAAAACATACCATACAAATGGAGTATCACAATTTGCTTACGAAAGTAAATAAAAAAAAACACAAATCCCAGATTAGGTATACTCTATAGACCCAGAGCAAAGAAACATGGGAATAGAAAAGCATTTTGCTTAGAAATCATCAGAGCGAGTACACCCAATGAAGGCTGTGTCCCTGTGTCTCGTTCACAGCCACCCCATGGGCTTCTGGGTAATGAGTTTATCTCCCAGGCCTGCCAGCTCAGTGTGTCCAACCTGGGAATTCACCTTCTGCTAACAAGGACATCAGTTAGGTAAAGTTTACGCAGCCATATATGAAGGTCAGAAAATTGAAAGTACTGAGATGCATTTAACTCAACTTAGACAAGGCTGCATCAGAGAAAAAATCTGAGGTATAAAGCCTCAATTTAACATGGTACGGAGTATCGAGATTCCAATGCTTCAGAAATTATTTAAGTCTCTCTTCTTGTCTGATGCAATTCTTATTCCCTACTTTGTTACAACCGCAGGTCAAGATTTGTTGTCATCATCACCACCACATTTTGTACAAGCATGGAATGCATCATCAATAGACAGACACCCAAATGCAAAAGTTCTGCCTTTCAGTTGCACCCAGTCAGAAACAAGGCGGCATGCAAATATTTGATTACTCATGGTAGCCTAAAATAAAATAAAAAATAAATACAACAAAATAAACAACAAACCAAAATAATTTTATCAGAATAATGCTTTATACACCTAGGCTGCATGATCATAATGTGATATTGTATGTGCTGCCACTAGATTATACAATTAACACAGTTAATACATCAAATATATATAAAAAAAGAAAAATCTAAATATGTGATAGTATTATGGACTCTAAGCTAAATTTCACTGCCAGAAACTATTATGTTACCATGATGCAGGCAAACATGCAGATTTTATCATGTGTTTACATGGATAATATTTACCTACAGATTGGATTACTAAAGGGTTTACACCAACTGCTCTCATTCCGAGTGAAAAATCATTCCAATTGGGCCAGATCAAGTCAGATTATTCTGACTGAAGTGGTTACATGAGGGGATTTTACTCTGATTGAGCGATTATTCCCATTATTAGTAGAATATTAGGGTTCATGGAAATGTACTCATTTACACATCTTAACCACAAGCTATATTACAGGGGTTTAGCGGCTGCTTCTCCCAAAAGTGGGAAGAGAGAGAAACTTGCATATTCAATTCTAACAACAGCACACTAGTTGTTTTGCTTTTTTGGGTTTCAGTTTTGCCAAAAATACAGCCACAGCAACATTTTACGGATTTTCCCAAACCACCACACATATGCAACTGATTTTCTTGTTATGAGCTTCATACTGTTGCAAGTCTGTACTGTAACTGACTAATGTGTGTTGTAAAGATCAGCAACAAGTTCTGTTATTGCATCCAATTCTGGGTCAAAATAGAGATAAACCCTGCCTCATGCTGTAACAGCTCTATCGCTGGACTGTTATCAGATGCATGTGTAAGTCACTCAGGGGGAAAAAAGCAACTGCCAAGTAAATAAATGTAAATGTAAAAATAAAAAAATGTTTCCAGCAGATCTCGAGTGTGTGTGGGGGACTGAAAAGCCTGTCTGTGACACATACACCAACTGGTTTCTGGCACACAAAATTGTGCCTGCTGTGCTAACAAAAATATTTTAGTGGTAACGCTCACGCATTCAAGCTGAGGTTGAGTACTGCAGCCGTGATACGGCCCAAAATACATCAGAGAAATAATTCTGATTATGCATGAGGTGTTTGAAGTATCCAACAGTTACAGGGGTTTGCATTAAACATATGTCCAATATACAAGTAAATGCTTTCTGGAAGCATGCTGAAGTTTTCTTTCTTGCCATCGTTTCCCCTATGTGCTTGTAACAACATGAAAGAAAAGCAGATCTGATGTTGAGAAATAGAATGATGAAAATCCAAAAAAAAAAAAAAAAAAAAAAAGGAGCCTCAATTTATTCTGTTAAAAAATTTAAAACAAATTAATCCCCTTTCAGAAAAGGTTAGAAGTAGACGGATATAACATCCGAATTATCCTTACAGACCCATTTTTATTAGAATATCAGTCTCAGACTAGGCTTGGCATTTGTAGCTGAATGTCAGCTATTATACTGTAAAACCATATATAACCAGTGTGCGCCACTGGAACTTTAGCTAGACCATAAGTCAGGGTGCAAAGCCTGTCCTTAAACCATGTGTTCAGTTTCAGTTTATGGATTTTTAGGTTGACCACAGGCATAACATACCACTTACAGTAAGTAATAGAGTGTAAGTCTTTCAATGTCTTTTTTTCTCTGCTTTCACAGAATCATATATATTTTTTTTCTTTGAGTTTACATTAGGTTTATATGTACTGTACTTCACATGAGGCTTCCATGCAATACAGCATTATTAGTGGATGATGGATTCACCTGTAGCTTTGACACGGTACAATGTTTACCATTTTTTATCATACAGTAGCTGAAGCTCACACGGTTGGTCACTCAGTCACGGTCGGCCAAGAGCTCATCCCAGGAGCCATCGGGCACGAGGCGGGGTACACCATGGACGGATTTTGCAAGCAATCTGGGAACACCAATTAGCCTAATCAGTATGTCTTAGGACTGTGGAAGGAAACAAGATCACCTGGTGGAAACTCCATGCACACAGACTAAAATCTATGGAACAAAATCATAAGCGTTTCTAGATAGTGAGAGATTTATGCTGGATGTTTCAGATGTTGATGTGAAATATGCTTTTCATTAGCTATGTTTACATGGACAATATTTCTTCAAGCAGATTGAAATCATTCTGATTAAAGAATCCAACTGAACTGTTTTCATGGACGCTGAACCAATACGATGTGTGTTTTATAGGATCAAAGCATTTAATCAGTATAAACGTTATTGTCATGTGCCAAGTGGTTTTGCTTGCTCTGAAGTGTTTAATTAATCATAAAAATGAAAAAAGAAAAAGAAGACGGTTTTCTTCCACTTTGGGGTTTGGTTAGGCTTACCATCTTATTTCTTCTTATCAGGGTTTGCCATAGCGAATCATCTGCCTCCATCTAATCCCATCTTCTGCATCCTCTTCTCTCAGACCAACTAACTTCATGTCCTCTCTCACTGCATCCATAAATCTCCTCTTTGGTCTTCCTCTAGACCTCCTGCCTGGCTGTGCCAATGTCAACATCAGTCTAACAATATGCTCACAATCTCTCCTCTTAACATGTCCAAACCACCTCCTTCAGATTACAACGTCGACACAAGTTGTAGTCCACCTGAGTGCTTCTGCCTCCGCTCTTATGTCACCCTATGTTCCTGCCTCTTCTGGAAGAAAGTATTTACTACTGCCATTTCCATCCTCTTTGCAAAGTCCA
>JAQQZT010000037.1:12498159-12518508 GCA_030068275.1 Clarias platycephalus | reverse complement strand
ACACACACACACACACACACACACACACACACACACACACACACACACACACACACACACACACACACACACTATAGCCAATTTGGAAATGCCAATTTGTCTAATCTGCATGTTTTTGGACTGTCCCAGGAAACCGGATTATGTGGAGGAAACCCACCAAGCACGGGAGAACATGCAAATCCCATGCACACAGATCTGAGGCGGGAATCAAAATCCCGGTGCGACCATGTTGATTTCAGAAACCCGAAAAAATTAATATTGTGCACCAAATTCTAGGGGTTTACAACATATGCTGTACAATTATTCTGCACTAGAAAAAGACCAGTTTAAAAGTTATTTGCATGTCCAATATCGGCATGACATTATAGGTGAATGTAAAATTCAGACTGTAATTGATGCAGCTGTAAGTGATAACAGAATTTCATAGACTTGCTTTTATAGACATCACTAAATGCAAATTTAAATATTGGTAAACTGTTGGAGTAAAGAATGAAACACTGGCAAATACTATTATTGGGGGTGGGGGGGGGGGTGGGGGTGGATTTAATGGAATAAACCTTGCCTGTTTTCCTTAATTTCCTTTAATAAATCACATTCCTTCTTTTATTCCTTATCTATTTGGTGTAAAATACCCATTAAAAATTATTCCAACACCCTCAGTTTTATTCCAAGTCAAATGTCTAAGCAGTTAGGATTCACAGCAGTGTGTTGTCTAATAAACCACAGAAGGATTCACAGCCTCTTGTTAAATCAATGTTTTTTGTTTTGTCTTTTTTTTTTTTTTTTTTTTACATAGGAATGTACTCTGTCCATGGGGAGCCGTCCATTGCAGGCATGAAGAAATGTAACACACTTTATGGGATTGCGGTTTTCTAAGCATAATTGCAGTTTTGATAGTGAGAAGGTGGTAGTAGGTGTAGCGAGTGAGAGAGAAAGTCTCTCATCGCTGTGCTGCAGGGAAGGTGAACTGCTCGTTAAACAGACAGTGAAGGATGGACTTGTTCACCAGGATTGGATGAGGCACTGAGGCAGAGCGAATTCATGCTGATAGATCTATTTAAACACACCAAAGTAAGAGCAGAGCAGGCTGGAATACTGCTCCCAAGAGACTGAAGAAACCACTGACGTTGGCTTAAAATAGAGTTGGAAAAGTCAAAGTAGTGAGGGAAATTAATCTAATGCTTATGTAACAAGCTGATTTGACGTGCTTGATAGCTCCTGATTCTTTTGAGCAAGTTTTCTTCATGCATTGAAAGACTTTTAGCACTACTTTTATTTGTGCTGTATTTGGCCACCATTCTACAGTATGTGTTGTGTCAAATGTAGCAGGAATGAGATCTTCTGAGACTTTTAGCATTTTGGTAGAGTGGGCTAGTTCCATGAAATTTCAATTCAATCCTAGGCACAGGGTGCAGGATGTTTAACAGACTAGACTGTTTTTGTTGGATTACATTATGAATGAGGCCATGAAAAACTATGAACACTTCCCACATAAACTTGTACTATTTTTAACAGTTGGCTTGTGCAAACTGTTGCAAATCCTTTTAACAAGGCCATGTTGAAATTCTGCATTCTGCACTTACTGTACGTAGGAGACATAGGGTAGATTGTTTTTAGCTTCATCCAGACAAGCCAGCGAGGTAATGAACAAAATTAAGGGGCAACATCCTGGGCTTGTCGGGAGCAGCCGAAAGACCACAACATCCTGGGCATAGATCCAGTGCTGGCCTATTTTAAGTGTTTATCATTCATTCTAGAATCATTAACACATGCTAAATGACTCTCTTAGTCAAATAACATGTTTTTTTTTTTTTATTGACCTTTATTGAATAAATTTTACTGCATGTGAAATGCTAAACTTTATTTGAAATGTTGAACATGTTAAATGTCTATCCTGGTCAATGTCTCCCCCGTGTGTTGGCTCAACGTCTTGCATCATCAGTCTTTATGAATGGGATTTTAGTCGTTTAGCAAGAACTTCTATCCAAAGCAACTCAAATAATGCAGAATTTCATCCAAACACAAAGTACTCAGTACTCAGTAGTGGTATAAGGCAGTACTCAGGCAGTAGGTATAAGCGACCCAACAATCCAATCAGTAAACAACTTTACTGTCCCAAAAAATCTCTTTACTTCAGTACATAACAATTCATATATTGGTGTTTACTAAAATAATTATTCAATTCCAGTTACCATTTAAATAAAAAAATAACAAACCCCACCTCCCTTTATTTCTGTTGAAGATTGTCTTTGGTATCTTTTTGAGAGACACACATTATACATAAATTATTATTATACATCAAAGTTATTTAATAATAAAAACCATAACAATCTGAAACACCTATTGATCAATTGTGTAAAGTAGCTTTATAGTAGTTCTTTGCTGACCAAATGGAACCAAATGTGATATTCTTCTGTAGCAGCCCATCCCCCTGTAGGTGATGTGCATTCTGAGATGCTTTTCTGTTCACTACTGAGGTACAGAGAGTTTATTTAAATTACTGTACTTCAGCCTTCCTATCAACTCAGATTAGTCTGACCATTATCCTTCTTTCATCAACAAGGTATCTTCAGTCTTTGAGATCAGCAGTTTGAAAAATGGACTCATAATAGTCCATCTAACAGCCATGCAGGAGCCAAAGTCACTGGGATCACTTAAAAAAAAAAAATCTTAATTCTAATATTTAATAGAGATGAATAGACTTAGAAATCAAGGTTCTTTTGCATCCTGATTTATGTATCAGCACACTGACTCCAAAATCAATTTTAAATGATTTATTTATTTATAATAGAGATGCACCAGTCAATCAGCCAGTGACCAGAATTGGCTTTTTTTCAGCTTGATCATGACTGATCATGTTAGACATAAACTATTTTGTGCAGAGTGCACAAGCTTTTGCATAGTACAACAGAAACACATTTTTATGGTGTTACATTATCAAAAGCATTATTAAAAGGAAAGTATAATGAACCTACATGCCCACAATTACTCAACATGCGCTCAAGACTTTGAAGGCACAGGTGTGCAATGTTTACAGGGGTAAAACATTGCTGTTTTTACACTGTATATGCTAAAGGCAGTACTCCCCAAACTCTTCACAGATTGGTATCGCGTGCAGTCGGAGTGAATAAAGTTTGTTTAGAAATAATAATTATGGCGGATGACAGAGATATGTACTTATTTAATTTAACCTATACACCGGCCACCACACACAGGCATGTCAGAGGCATTCCTGAAAGATTTTAACAGTAGGCAGCATCATCATCAACTTTTATGCCTCATTGTGAGGTAATAATTATCTTCATTTGAATACCAAATAATTTTAAGGGGGATGTACACTGAGGGTTATCTCTCATTTTAAATGAAATGTTAAAGTCTTATATTTAAAGTAATTTCATATTGTTTAAATGTTGTCTTTAGTTTTTAAGTGAGAAAACTAATATAAGGAATGGGCCACATTTAATTACTCATATTCATTTCAATTGTAAAGCTATTGAATAAAGCTATGGTACAAAACTTTCCAGTTAGTTTATGACCAGGTTCCAGGTCATACAATTGTAACAAATCTGAATATTTAAATAGTATACCATTTAAATATTACACTTAATCAGGATATTAATTGTGATAAAAAAAAAATCCCTATTAAATATAATATTTAATCAAGATAAATATTGAAAAGAATCACGATACAGAATACAATATTAATTCGATTGGCACCTAGGTATTGTGATATTTTATCGGTGGTGACTGGTGTTTTAACTCAAGTGTTGAACTTGTATTTGCATGATTTTTTTGCACTGCACTGCTGCCACATGGTTTTATTTGAAAAGTGCTTAAATGAGCAGGGGTACTGGTGTTCTTATTAAAATAGTTACTTTATGTATGTACAGTATGTGGTGTGTGCAAAAGGTTAATATTCACTTTTACAGCTTATTTCTATTGCTAGGTAACTTGCTAACACAACCATCCTACAGGGAGCTGATCAAAACCATTGTTGTCTATGGAGTGCAAAACGCACAGTGCATGTTTCTATAACAGCTTTCCAGCCACAGTCAGACTGATGGCAAAAGAAACAAGGGAAGAAAAGAGCATGTCTCTCGATGGCCTTGCAACCCCAGGGTCAGGGTCAATTCCCACCAAGGGGTCTGTGTGCATGAAGTTTGCACGTTCTCCCAGCACTTTGTGGGTTTCACCCGGGTATTCTGGTCTCCTCCCTCGGTTAAATAATCATGCAGATTAGGCTATTTGACATTCCCAAAGTGAGTGAATATTACATCATTTTATAGTGAATTATAATCTGATATTTTAAATCCTTCTACTATTTATTCCAGTATTACACAGTATGTTTATCATTTTATCCTCCTTTTGTTATCTTTCGTTTTTATCACTGTCTCAAAGAGCTTCTGAAAAAAATGCAACGCACTTGTGTGTACAAATGGCAAATACAATCTCTTGAATGTTTAACCGCGACCGTGGCACCTAGTTAGTGTACACTACGCGGGAAACACCCCTGGCAACAGGAACACAGCCTCTTGGACGCGGTGGTGTCCAAGGAAACGGTTTGTGCTTCTCGCTGTTTCCTGACCGGCTGTTAGAGACACAATACACTGCTAATTTACATTTAAACCTGTACAAATGTTATGTTTCTCTCTCGGAGCTGCTCGGCTGAGAGTCGCCGCTGGTCCGGTTGGTGTTCAGCAGAGAGCCGGTGCTGACGTGAGACCCCGAGCTGTGCAGTAACGGTAAGGTCAGAAACTTTACCCGGTTGCCAGATGATGCATTTGTTAGCATTAGCAATTCTTTTCCTCCGTTTGTTTTGTTGAACTGTTCATAGCTTTAATAAATACACCAGCACTCGAAAAATATTTTTTCTCCGATAGTATAAAATATAATTCGGTTGCAAGAACGCTGAGAAACGGAACAGTGGTTAGCATGTAGCTTAGCACTGGCGGTGCTGTATGTATATACTGTACAGTAATGAAGTGTTTACTGTGTGAATGAAACACTGCAGGCGATCATCACACTGTCGGCTCCACAATTCTTGGCACCCATTCATTTAAATAAACATGCGATGAGTGATTCGAGCTTAAACGTATTTTATTTATTTATATGTGTTTTATTTTATTTTATTTATGAAATACCCTGAGTACCCGTCGTTGGCAGGAAAAGAGTTTAAAGGTAAAAAATAAGCTGATAAGCTTTAAAATGTAATCAGTAATATTGTTGTTTCAGGTTGAAGCCCCCATACATACAGTATCTGCTTGCAACAAAGATTAATTTTTTGAAACTATAATTTCTCCACATTATATTTGGTATAACAACATTGTATGGTGTTGGCTTTCACTGGATTGGTTTCTGAATATTAGAAAATTGCACAGATTTTTTCTAGTTCACTGCAATATCTTAAATCTACTGTCATTTAATCTTATTACAATCAATGGAAAAGAGAGAATATAGAAAAGTTTATGTTTGTCTTGTTTACACTAAGTTGTACAGTACTTCTTTCGTTGTCAGCCAAAAGGTGTCAGTCAAAAAAATTGTTGCTGTTGGCTGCGACCAAAAGGTTTAGCTTTAGTGCTTGGGCCCTAACAATTCATTTTGGAGTCAGTGTACAGTAGCAATACATGAATTAACACTCAAAAGAATACATACTGTAACTGAATCGATCCCCCCCCCCATCTTTACTGTCCATCTTCATAAGACCTGCTGAACCACAAGACACAAAATAGGAAATTTATCTGTATGCGCTCCCCCTTTTTTTCATTAAACATGCTGAGTGCAGCTTAAAAGGTTGCCTCTGGTTTCCTAACACAAGACGTTCCCAACATCCAAGTAACAGAACTTACTTTCTGTTTAACTTTTTATCTTGTCATCTATTTAACAATCAATGTTAAATATTGATCCAGGCACTCTCTATCAATTTTAAATAGATAAACTTATCTATTTTAAAAATAAATACTTAATTAAAATTCATTATACAATAATAAAATATATCAAACTACGTTTGTGCTACCTATATGAATTATCAGCAGGATACAGTAAACAACATTTATAAAAGACATACAAACTTAATATGTTAAATTCTATAGGTTTTTAACTTTTTTTTTTTTTTTTTTTTTTTAATTCATGTTTATGTCATTGTTATAAAATGTGCTGTTTTTTAATGCCAGGGAGGGTCAAACTGGGACTTCTGACCGAAAACAATCATGAGAGTAAAAATTACCTTGATTTCTCTATATAATCCCCTTCATTCACAAGAAATTTCATCATAATTCCTGGTTTGACTTGAAAACTCCTCAAATATTTGATTTTAAGCAAAATGGTGAGATTTTTTTCCCTACAAGATGACAACATGCTGCTTGGCATGCCTACATACAGCTTTTAAGATTGTAAATCCAAGTGGTCTAAGAAACCCTGCTAAAACAATGTTGAAGCCTGAACCATCAGATATAGTAGAAGTATAATTTAAAAAGCAATTTTGAACTTAAGGAGTGACATTTGTTTGGTTGTTTAGAAATGAGAGTCACTGGGGTGAAACGATACAGTGGTGCTTAGGAACGGTTGAGTGTTTGTGTACACTCCAGGGAAACAGAAATGTGTTCAGCTTCAGTGCTAGCTATTGAAAAACAGGATTTTACAAATTTTGTTTAGGGTAAATAAGGCTTGAACTAATTTCGCTTGTATCAAAGAGAAATATTTGGAAGTTTATGTTTTGCTCTTAACATCTTTCCACTCTCCTCTGAAACAATGCAGAAGCAGGAGGGGTGCACTGCTTTTTATACTGCTTAGATATCGTGTTTTTTCCCTCTATGTATATTTGGCTTGTTTGGTGAAGGTATGCTCAGTGTTTAGTAATTAATTAATTATCTCACAAGCAAGATCAAACCATGATGTTATATAAAGACACACTGTCTGACTAAAAACACCCCATCTCTTTTACATGCCTGTATGTTCAGCTACATTTGAGTTTCCTCATTTTTATAAGCTGTAAATGTTAGAGCTTCTAGATACCTCACCATCTACCTCACTGGTTGTCAGACATTGCAGAAAGTGCTACTAAAATTTAATGGTATTAAATGGTATTTAAGTGATTCACTGGAACTGTCATGGCAGTATTTACGTGGATCATATGTTTCCGTTGAGCTACATTTAGGTTGACTGAGGCATTGTTCAGACTGAAGGCAAATCCGATTTGTTTTGCGCTGTTTCTTTACATTCTTTATAGCTTTGCTGTACTGATGTATCAGACAATTCACACTTCATCCACTGTCCAGGGACTATTGTTGTCCATTTGTCCATACTGCAGTTCCTCCCCATACTTACATTTTTACATCGATAATAGCCCCCAAAGCAGAAAATTTGGTCCTCCACAACCTCCTAAAGCATGGCAACTTAATTAAAAAAAAAATTATGATTTTGTATTTCATTGTCTCCGTGCGTTTTTAACTTATGGATTCAAGTCCTGTACCACGTGATCATGTGGACTTCCTTGTCGAATTGCGAGTGAAGTAATGTACAGTATAAAACCTGATTTGAGCGGGTAGAGCATCCAGACTTGAATCTGATTTTAAACCACCTCTGGATCAGCAATCTGATTTCAGACTGATTCCAACCTGGCTCACAGTCTAAACAATGCCTAAGATGACAGACCTACAATCGCATCAGATAATGTTATTAACATTAACAAAGCTATTTTTATTGCATTGCAGTCATAGATTAATAGGGAATAAATCAGTTAAATTTGCAGTTACAGTAGGTGGGACTGTTATTGGCTGTGAATATTCATCATCCCCTTTGTCTTTTCCATCTGCATATGTTATTGTACATCATTAAGCTCTTTAGTGGTCAAAGAAGTTTATGCTGGGCCAACTTCTGCCTGTATATCCTAGAGCTTCTCAGTCCCTTTAAGTACTTTTAGATTATTTTTTAATTAATTAATTTTTAGAGTCTTAGAATTTAGAATGTCCTCGATTTATGAGTAATTTGCAAAGACGCATATACTGTACACTATACTGTATTGCCTATACTGTATACCTTGTGGAAAGCCTTCCCAGAAGAGTTGAAGCTGTTATAGCTGCAAAGAGTGGGCCAACAGCAAATGAAACCCTATGGATTAAAAATGTTACTCAAGTTCATATGCATTTGAAGTCCGGCGAGCGAATACTTTGGGCAATATAGTGAATAGTGTCAGCTGTATCTTCTGCCTGTCTGATCTCTTTTAAAAAATGTTTTTCTTTTCTTTAGAAGAGGTCAATCCCCATCATCTCTTGACTCTATCCCTAAACCTCTAATCATGCCAGGACATATCTCCCCAAACGCTTCTTCCTGGAGTGCCTCAATACCCACTCAGCCGTTCCACTTCCGCCTCCGTATTGAGCCGATGGACTGGCGCCGTATGGCAGCACTGGATGTGGACCGTGTTGAGAGAGAAACAGACATAAACGTGCTGCAGGAGTTCATCAGTGCTGTCACTTTTTGTGCCGTGGAGAGCGAGCGGTGTCCGCAGTGCCGCTGTCCAATTGACACGACACTGCTAAAAGTTCTGCGGCTGTCACAGCTCAGCACAGAGTACCTGCTGCACTGCCAGAACTATCTGAGCTCACAGGTGGCAGCACTAGAGGAGCGGCTGCAGGGGGCGCTGTCTCAGGTAGTGCGAGAGGAAGAGGAGAGAGCGCGATTCGAGAAAGAGTTGCAGGAAGTCAGGCTGGAGAGCCGGCGCAGGAAGAAGCTCATCGCCACTCAACAGCTCCTCCTGCAGTCCAGTGCTAATAACTACCACAAGGTGTGTTCATTAAAGTGAAAAACTATTATAATGTGATATGAGACTTTTTTTTTTTATGTCAAAAATTATGGTCAGAGCCCTTGACAGATTTACACAGATAGACTAAAATTAAATCCTGAAACTAAAATCACAGCTGGGCACATATAATAAAAAGCACATGATAAATAAAGCTAGGCATCCAAGATCGTTACTCCTTTTGTTTTTGGTTCAGTGGAGACAGGTAGTAGGAAACTGTTGCTCTTAAGATAAAGTCTGTCCTATTTGGCAGCATAAGAACAGGATATTAAGATATTTCATGGTATGGTATGTCCCCTTATGAAAAAAAAAAACATAATCCTGTTCACCAGATGAGGATTTCTTGGACACTAATAAAGCAGCCAAAAAACTGTCTCTCTGCAAGCCAACTTTAAATAGTACCAGACTTCTATTCAATAAAAGTCTGTCAGCTTAATAAATGGCCACTTGCATAAAGCCAAACTATCAAATAAAAGCAGATGATTATATACTTTATAATACACACACACACACACTGCAATGAAATTGTGTCCAAATACATATACTTCAATATGGAGTTGGTCTCCCTTTTACAGCTATAACAGTTTCCACTCTTCTTGGAAGGCTGTCCCAAAGATTTTGGAGTGTGTCTGTGCAAATTCATGTCCATTAATCTATGAGGTCAGGCATCAGGCATGTTGGACGGGAAGGCCTGGCTTGCAATCTCCATTCCAGTTAATCCTAAAGGTACTCGATAGGGTTGAGGTCAGGGCTCTGTGCGGGCCAGTCAAGTTTTCATGTTTCAATACCAAACTCATCAAACCATGTCTTTATAGTACTTGCTTTGTGCACAGGGGCACAGTCATGTTGGAATAGAAAGGGCCTTCATTTCAACTGCTGCCACAAAGTTGGGAGCATAGCATATTGACATTACATTTTTTGCTATTTGGAAAAAAATCACCTTAAGAACTCAGAACTTGGAACTATATATATAGTGGTAACTCGACATACAAATTTAATCTGTTCCAATTTCTGAGTTCTCTGAGTTCTGAATAGCAAATGCTGTAATGTAAATGCAGATTATCTTTCCAGCCACCCAAAAATACTACCAAATTACCAATTTCCAAAACTTTGCTCTTTAATTATATGTTGGGATATAAAAAATTCAAAACATTTATACATGTAAATGAAGTAAAATATGAAATAAATAGATATTCCCATGGCGCCGCTGCTTTAAAAACAAAACTGAAAGTGGCTCCATTTTCTTCTTGATACTGACTTTGATAACATGTAGTGCAGCCACATAATGGGATTTTTTATATTTCACCATTCTGACAATTTCACAGGACAGGGTTTTTTCCAACATCATGCTCTCGGATTCACTCATAAAGCCGAAGAGACCGATACAATACTCCTGCACCCCCACACACGTTGATTGTGTGGAAAACAGGGAGTTCCGTCACAGGCATGCCACAGACATGTTTCTCAAAAGTAACTATAGGCATCATCATCATCAACTTTTACCACATTCAGTGAGCGTGTCACAGGCATTGTAACAGTAGCGAAAACAGGTACATCAAGTCTAGCTCATAGCTCCTGAAACCTGGATTAGACTGCACGAACATCTACAGCGACGGTGCATACGACAGGCTTAGAAGTAAGGGCTGCTGAAACATTGGAGCAGCAGAGAGTTGCCTGCACACTCTATCCTCAGGTAATGGTAGCACTTCCCAAGTATATACCACATATAGGAGATGCGTTTTGTCCACTGTTCTGTATGTGTCAAGGTGGTCGTCTTTTTTGAATGTTAAACAAAAATAAATTAATTTAGTCATCCTTCATTAATTGTCCATGTTAAATCACCTTATAAATAGATAAACCAGATGACCTACAGTATGAAATGAAAAAAAAAAACATGTGCCAACAAGAATGTCTTGAAATTTAATTACAATTGTAAGTAATGCAACCTCTTGATCTTCCTATCGTTTCAGTGCCAGCTTTGTGAAAAGTCTTTCGTCAATTACTCTTATTTACAGTCTCATGTTGAGCGCAGACACCCTGAGATCACTGATGCAGGTATAAATACCATTTTGTTTGTCCACTGCATAATGTTGCTCAGTCAAAGAAAGTCTTGACAGTGAGTATGAAGAAAAAAAATTAAAAGACAAAATGTGGGCTGAATATTTTTCCATTGATAATTATCTGTATGTTTTACAGTAATGATGAGGAACAATAAACAATAAAAAAAATCATATAAAATTCATTTATACAGTAAATACACCTGTTTGTAGGTCCAGTTGCCAGGAAATGCCCAGTTAATATATTTTTGGGCTGCGATTTGGCGCCTCCTAGTGGGGAAAGCGCCCACGTGCAGTGACGTCCACCAGTTGTTCACTTTTGCAAAATTTTGGTGGTAGAACAGTGGTAGATTCTATAGTTAAACTTGTTGAAATATTTAAACTTGTTGATCTAACTTACTATAAATTTCTTCTAGCATGTAGGACCTGCTTAGCAATGAATTTGGAATGGAAAACTTTTCAGATCGAATCTGTAGGAATTTCTTTGCATAGAAATTTCTTTGAATGGCCATTTCGCTGCATAGCTGGAGCACTGGTCATTCGCTGGAGCACTGGTTATTTATTGTTCGCTTGTTTCTGTGTCATTTTATTGGCTATTTTCCCTGGCACATGGCTGCTTTTAGGTGGTTGTTGGCAGTGCCTTTGAGATCAGAGCTGCTACACGGAAAAACAACCCTCTTTGGACTGCAAGTCAGCAACAGGGTCTCTGATTGGTCAACAGACTCAGAGCAAGGCATTGACTAGGGGGGGCTAACAAAAGTAACTTGGACAACTGCATGAGGGATTTCACAGAACACTTTCCCCAGGCTAGTGTTAATGTTGTGCACTGAGGGAGCATAGGTTGCTGTGACTGATTTGACCAGGAGGCATGGGGAACACCTGTTGTGATGTCGGGGATATTAATCAGCTCCTTGGCCAGGAGAAGTTTGTGGCTAGCAGAATTTCAAAGATAATTACCTGTAATATACTTAGGTCAAATTTTAAACATTGTATTTTTTACATAGATACATAACATTGGGGGTGGATTTTGAAATGTAAACATTTCATGTCTTTATATTGCAGTCCTGCTATACTTGTTAATACTGGCATCACTGAATATAAGATTTTTAGTTATTCTGTGTTTATTGTCCCTATATGAAACATTATAGGAGGCCAAAGTGCAAGGTGTCAACATTAATCTTTAGCGTATACAGTATGTTTCTGCATAATGTATTCATTTTCACAAAGAATTGGAAAAAAATTACATATTCTTAAAGCAATTCTTTTTAAGACTTAACATAATTTGATTACAATGTAATTGACCAGGCTCAGTGAGTTTAGGCTCTTAAGTTTGTATCTGTATATAATTATTCATATACGAGTGCATAGAGCTGAAATGCCCCATTCATATTTAACTCCATCAATCTACACTTTAACAAAACTCTTTAAATATAACAAATGCACTTGTAGTTTGTCTTCATGGTTAGGCTGGTATTTCTATTCCCAGTTGATGAAAAGTTCTCTCTCTGTGATGTTGGTCAGAGAGGCAGAAAAAGATGCAGGTGGAGCAGATGAAGGATGGGTTGGAGGAGCTGAAGGAGAAACTTAGACTGACTCAGAGTCGGCTCGAATCAGAGAGAGAGGCAGATGTGTATAGGAGACAGCAGGTGGGTTTGGGGCCAAGAAAGCTGCGCAGTACACACACATACACACACATACACACACACACACACACACACACACACACACACACACACACACACACACACAAACATAAACATATTTCTGTTGATGTATACCAGGAGCTGGAGGAGCAGCGGAAAAGAGAGGTATCTGACCGAGAGATGATGGAGAGATGCAAGGAGGAGGAGAAGAGGACATTTCAGGATGAAATTGATGGCCTGAGACAGCTCCTTCACCAAGAATTTGCACAAATTAAAACCAAGAGCATCTCCATAGAGACTGTGAGTGTGTACCAGGCTTGAGCATTACACATTGCAGGCCATAGATGGAGACATATCCTCAGATCTTGAAAAAGACTGAATTGTTTATGGTCAGTGCTTTACACAGGGAACCAGTCAGTACATCAGTTGGTGAGTTTGCAACATCACAGCAAACTGGGTAAATATAGAATATAAGGCTAAACGATAGACAATATTATCTTGCTGTTTCAATTAAAATTGTGTATAGCTGTTTAATCATGTAAAAATAATCAGTAACAATGTACTGTAATATCGCACTTACGCTCTATATTTATATCACATACTCCGCCATTGAACACCAAGAATTTCTTCTGAGGAATAAGCTGGCTAAATAGAGGCGGCATTATTTATTGGCAATACAGGTAGTCCCCAACTTACAAACAAGTTCCGTTCCAGGAGCACGTTTGTAAGTCGGATTTATTCTTAAGTTCAGCAAAATGAGTCTTATACACCTTTGACACGATTAAACTGTGAAGCATACCAATAAAATGTAAAGCATACCAATCCACTTGACTAAATCTTTGTCCCCTTTCCCCACACTGACATCATATGGCCAAAAAACGCAATAGTGACAAGAAAAAATTTATCTAACAGTGAAATGTGAAATGTAACAGCGTTGTCTCTGCACCTTTAAATCGTGAGGGGAATCCCGGACGCCATTTTGTTATAGAGCTGTTTTTCAATTTATTGGACTGTGAACTGCGTTTTGTTGAGTATTTTCCAAAATTAGGATTATTCACCACCAGGACAGTTTTACAGGACAGCCATATTCTGTCATTGTGCTTCCGAACTGATTCATTAAAACCGGTGAGGCCGACTTATTTCTCCCGTACCCCAGCACGCACACACATACTGTACACATAGTATACACTGTATACTGGACTTTTTGTACAATTCACATGAGCTACTTCAGTGATTAAACCAGAAGTAGAACCGCGGTTTGCTCACATCTGCGGAATGTTCGTAAGTCGGGGACTACCTGTACAACAAAATTTTGGTCAAAATATTGGTTTCCTGATGTTTTTCCAGGCTATATCACACATATTTTATAAATAAATAATGCTGGTAATTTAATTTGATTGCTTCTTGTACAGTAACTGTACACAAAGAAATTGCAAACAGTACATTTTGAGTTTTAAAAAAGAAGAATGCTTTATGCATTATATTACCATGTGAAGAGTCTACTAAAACCTGAAAACATATTGTAAGACATTACTTTAGCTTTTACATTTTTTAGATAAAAGTAAAAATTACTAACTTGAAATTACCTTGACTTGGACTACTGTCCGATATAAACGTATGATTAGTAAATATCAACAAAAAAAATAACTTGCTGTTTGACTTTTTGTTTCATGAATAATTTCAAGTATAGATTTAATTATTCTGCATTGTGTATGTTGTTCTATTTGTGCAGAAACTGCATGAGTTGGAGAACAGAGATAAAAACATGCCTAATCTACGAAGCGAGGATGAATTTGAGAAAGAACGGATGAGGATCAGAGAGACGGAGCTGAAAGAACAAATGGTTCAGGAGGTTTGTTTTCTTTTTGTTTTCTTTATTTGCAGTTTTAAAAACCTTAGTCATGCTTCCATATTCCTTTTAGCCAGAAAATTCTCCATTAACCCTTCAAAAACAAACTGTACTTGTTCAGTCTTCTTCTAATTGTGCCGTCATGGACTCGTAATGGATTGTGCCAATGATCAATTATCAGTGGCTGATGATTAGCAGCACCTGGCTAAAACGTAATCTCTTAAATCCTGTGAGAGCTGTAAGGAGGTACTTAGTATTGCCCACATATTCATTTGGGCATCTTCATTCATGTTAAATAAATAATTGCACAGTGACACAATTTATATGTTGTTGACCCACTATGATCAGATTTTTATTACTGTATGTTTTTACACCAAAAACACATAGAATTTAAAGAGGCATACTAGCTTCTAAGCAATTAATGTAAATAATAATTAGTTTAATTTGCTACATGGCCACTGTCATTCCTAAAGAGGTTAACATTATGCAGATTAATAGAATATGTAATGATAATATATTCCTTTACAATTTTATGTAAATTGATTACATGTATTTTGGGAAGATAGTAATGAACGATGCATACAATTAATGTCAGGTCTAGTGTAAGTTCTATGTCTTTTTGTGCTTCAGTGACAAACAATGACTAATGGGTAATTTTTCTGGTCCACTTCTGGAGATAAACCAGTGTTCACTTGTTCCCTACACCATTTTCAGTGGAACTGATCAGTTCTGCTTCCTGAAGTTTGGAATCTTATGTAGGATGACTGAATAGCTAGTGCAGTCTACTTCACAGGGAACTGATCGTGTATGATCATGTCTCCTATGTTCTGTGGCTTTTAGAAGAATAAATGGAAGAAGAAAGTGAAAGAGCTGCATGATAGACACCAGCATGAGAAAGAGGAGGTGAGAGTACACGATTTTACCTGATTTGTGAAATTACCAGCAATTATGAGAAAATTAGCCAAGTGTTATAACAACACTGTCTCTCAGAAACTGAAAGTTATAGCATTGGGACTATGTGTCATAATTGCACTCTGTATGCATGTGTAATAGCTGGAAAGTGAAAATATGAGGCTGCAGAGGGCTTTAACTGTGGAGGAAAGCACTACTTCTAGTGTTCACTCACTGAAGCAGCAGGTTGTGTCCCTCTCCTCTCAGCTCAGGGAGAGAGACACACTCATCCACTCCCAGAAAAAGAAGGTGGGGGGTCTTATTTTAAGCAAAGCTAGCATCACATTTTTTGTCCTGCCTGACAATATTATCCTGTCTTTTCATATGATGTTTTGTCTTAAAGTTTAATTCTACAAGATCTGTTTTTTTTTATTTATTCTTCTTTACAGATAAAGACGCTGATGTCTAGATCGCTGTCAGGTAGCTGATCACTGATATTTTATCTATTCTGGTTTAGATCAGAAGCATGATGAATTCCAACCATCATAGAGAAATACACTACAGTACAAAATCACCACTGTTGAATTAACGCCTAGTTGGACATGGAACTTCATTGGGGATTTCACTGTGCATCATTTTTCTTTATTTGTTTATTTTAAATCTTACAGTATCTACTTAAATACTACATTGTAGTAATCAGAGAAATATCTGTAAAACATAACACTACATCTACAGTATGAGACTGGAGCATAAGCATTGTTCACCTTTTCTGTTTTGTAGAATCCCTTTCAAAAATGGCTGCTCAGAATTGTCAAGAAGAAGAAGAGAGTAATGAAAAGGGAGAAAGTATGATTTTGCAAAATATTAAACACATAAACTAGGAAATACTCTACATTTATTTAAAAAGAAAAAACGCACTAAAACAGTTCTGTGTTCATGTTTTGTCAGTTGAAGAATTAGTAGCAGTCCGAGTGGAACCAGCGAGAAGAATTCCAGTGAAGAGGAAGAATTTTAGACCTGTCGTGAAGAAAAGACTGCAGAAGAGACTGGAGGAAATAGGACTCCGAAAGGTATGTTAATAGAATTTAATAAGTAATCAAAACTAATTAAACTATAAATGCAAACCTTGTTAATTGCAAATATTATTAATAACAAACAACTTACATATGTTGCTACAAGTACAATTTACTCACAACAGATCACTCAGCCTGAATCTCTACTTTTATCTATCTTTAAGTGTTTTATCCCAGCCAGGGGCATGGTGGATCTGTTGTAGATCACAGAACATGTTCACATGCTCATTAGCACACAATTGTTCTTGATAAATATTCACACGGTCATTTGTTAGTGTCACTCTTTGCTGTTGGCTAAAGACATGTCATGTTGTTCTATTCATTGCTGTGTTGTACAGGGCACTAAGGGGATCTCTACTCAGACCCTGAGGAGTCTAATCTATGAGCGAGGACAGACATTTAGGAGTCAGACACAGCTGCACGATTTGAGAAACAACCTTGAGGCCCAGCTAAAGCTAAGAGTGAGAGAGCTGCAGAGGAGCCAGGGAACGCCAACAGCTAGCACACATGTGTTGCGTAAGAACACACATACCACTTATACTACAGTATATACACACATGCAAATACGAAGTCAGTTACACCACACCAGTCAAAGTCTGTCAGACAGTCAGTCATTGCAAAAGTGTATATAAATATTCATACACTTACCATCGACTTCATTAGGTACACCTTGCTAGTATTGGTCCCTTTTGTCTTCAGAACTGTCTTGATTGTTTGTGGCATAGATGCAACAAGGTGCTGGAAACACTCCTGAGAGGTTTTGGTCTATATTGATATGAGAGCTTAACACAGTTGCTGCCGATTTATTAGCTGCACATCCATGATGCGAATCTCCTGTTACACCACATCCCGAAGGTAGTCTGTTGGATTGAGAGCTTGTGACTCTGAAGACCATTTGATTATCGTGATCTATTGTCATATTCAAGAAATCTGTTGAAGATAATCCTGGGGCATTATCCTGTGGTCATAAAGATATGGACATGGTCAGCAACAATGCTGAGGTAGAGGCTGTGGAATTTAAGCAATGATCAGTTGATACTAAGGGGCCCGAAGTGTGCCAAGAAAATATCACCTGCACCATTACACAAGACAGGATGGATCCGTTTTAACAAGTTGTTTACTCCAAATTCTGACCCTACCATCCAGAAATTCCGGGCTGGTTTTTCCAATCTCCTTTTGTATAATTTTATTGAGCCTATTTGAACTTTAGGCTCTCTTTCCTATTCTTATCTGACAGAAGTGTCACCCAGTGTGGCCTTCTACTGCTGCAGCCCATCTGTTTCAAGGTTCAACATGTTGCGTTCAGAGATGCTCTTCAGTTGAAACGAGCTGTTATTTGAGTTACTATTGCATTTCTATAAGCTCGAATCAGTCTGAAAATTCTTCTCTGACCTTTGGCATCATAATCGCTGCTGCACACTGAATATTTTCTCTTCCAGACCATTCTCAATAAACTCTAGAGATGGGTTGTGCGTGAAAATCAACACCATTAACCCTGTTCAAAGTCACATAAATCACATTTCTTCCAGCTCAGTTTGAACTTCAGCAGATCATCTTGACCATGCCTACTGTACATGCCTAAATGCATATTGAGTGGCTGCCATGTAATTAGTGGATTAGATATATCCTGAACGAGCAGCTGAACGGGTGAACCTAATGAAGTGGCCAATATGTGTGTAAGGTTGTCATATGTTTGCTTTTACTCTTAACTGTGTCTGTGTTACAGATGAAAATCACGTTACCATAAAAACATGGTAAGGCTTTGGTCGTATCACTTTAAAGGGGTTCATTAATGTTTTTTTCTCCAGCGAGAAAGAAGGTTTACAGTACAGTCATGCAACAGAGCCCGAGACGCAGACGGTTCAGTCCCAAAAACTCTTCACAGAAACATGAGCTTCATCAGCCTCCTACAGCTGCACCACGCTCCAAAGCTACTTCACTCACACCAATTCTGCCAGCACAGCAAAAGAAGAGCAGGTGCATCCCTGCACACACACACGCACACACACACGCACACACGCACACACACACGCACACACACACTCACGCACACACACACTCACACACTCACACACTCACACACACACTCACACACTCACACACACACACACACACACACACACACACAACTAAGATGAATTTGTGACATGAACATCTTAAACATGCCTTACCCTTGTTTCTTAGAAGATTTGTTCTATTCTGTTGTGTTGAAAATTTAGGTGTTACTTAGAACTTACTTTAGGAGTTCTCAGAAGGGTAGTACAGTGACAGCAAACCAAATTCTGCAATTTGTTCAAGGCCAGTGTCATTATTTGAAAATCTTTTAGTTTTCATTTTATTTAAAAAAAAAAAAAAAAAAAACTCCCAACAGCAGTAATGTGCTTGAATACTGTCTAGTTCACATGCGTGATGTGTGATTTACAGAACAAAGAAAAAAAAATTGGAGAAAAAAGAATCACATGAAAAGAAAAAGAGTGGGAAAAGGTGGAGAGGAAGAAGGTGTGGAATGCATTAGAAAACTAAAAATCTAATCTGTGTAAGATGAATAGCTGATATATCAAGTCTGTAGATTAAAATACAAGTTTAATAAATGAATAGGAATCAAAGAAAGACAACGACCCTGACCAAGATAAAATGATGAAGCAGTTACCGGAGATAAATGAAGTGTTAAAATTGCACATAGCAATCTGATCCAGGCCATCACTCATATATAGACATTTCTACAACCTGAATTCTGGAAATGTTGGGAGTTTTTTTTTTTTATTTGAATAAAATGAAAACTAAAAGATTTTCAAATTACCTGAGCCAATATTTTATTCAAAATAGAACATAACAAATGTTGAAACTGTACTCTTCTATTCACTGAATGAGCTCATTTTAAATTTGATGTCTGCTACAGGTCTCCAAAAATTGGCACAGGGGCAACAAAGGGCTGAAAAAGCAAAAGATTTTGAAAAGATTGAGCTGGGACAAACATCTAGCAACTAATTTATCTATGAGACGATTAGCTATAAAAGGGATGTCTTAGAAAGGTGGTGGCTATCAGAAGTAAAGATGGGCAGAGGCTCTCCAATCTGTGAAAATGAAAAATTGTGGAATACTTTACAAACAACATTCCCCAATGTCACATTGCAAAGGCTTTGCAAATATCATCATCTATAGTGCATAACGTCATCAAAAGATTGAGAGAAACTGGGGAAATATCTGTTCTTAAGGGACAAGGCCGAAGACCTTTTATTGGATAAATAATTCTTTTGATTGTGTAAAGCTGCTTTGCAACAATGTCAATTGTTAAAAGCGCAATACAATAAAAATTTAATTGAATCAAATTAAATTAAATTGAATTGGATGTCTGTGGTCTTCAGGCCCTCAGGATCACTGCATCATGCATCGGCATGATTGTATCATTGACATTACTGAATGGGCCCAGGAATACTTCCAGAAACCACTGAATACATTATTGGCTCATTTAAAATTTTTATTCTTTTAGGTTTTAAAATTTTATTTAAAAAAAACAAAAAAACATACCAATATTTCCAGAATTCGGGTTGTATGATACAATCCTATCTGACTTCCTTATTGTTACTCTATAAATAAACCAATACAATAAAAACTATATATAAAAGAGATATCTACATTGGTAATTTTCAGTGCAAGATTCAGTTCATAATTTAAATTGTATGTTTAATATATTTTTATATTTCTCATTTAGCTATTGTGTTTTCCTTGAAAAGATTATTCAAGATTTATTCAGTCATTAATCAGGATTATAACCCTTACGACTGTTAATGGTGCCATCTGGTGTTAATATTATAAAAGGCTGGGTTTTTTAATATATACACTTAAAAAGTTCAAAAGTTTGTGCTCACTTTCTAACTCCATAATCGTTCCTGATTTTTATTTCTTTCTACATTGTAAAGGAATGCTAAAGGCGTCCAAAAAATGCATCAATCTCCTTTGAGCAGTTGATATTGAGATGTTTCTGCTACTTATGCTCTGTAAAGACTTCATAACGCCTCTAATCTGAGGTGCTGTTAAT
>JAQQZT010000037.1:12481280-12497196 GCA_030068275.1 Clarias platycephalus | reverse complement strand
TCATGTTTGTGGCTGTAATGTGACAAAATGTGGAAAAGTTCAAGGGGGCCGAATACTTTTGCAAGCCACTGTATGTCCTGGTACCAGACACCACAACACATCTTCAGAGGTCTTGTGTTATCATGCCTCGATAGGGGGTCAGAGCTGTTTTGGTGGCACAAGGGACACCTAATGTGTTATTGTTACCTGTTTTAATGTTATGGCTGATCAGCATGTGTTTTTTTTTTTTTTTGTTGACGGTTGCTTAAAAGATAAAAAATTTGTCAATGTTATTTATAGGTTTTATAACAGCTTTTACAGTAGGTCCATCTAACACAATGGTCTCCTCATAACACTGAATCACTAAGAGGAAATGCAAATGAGTTGACTTTTTAGCTTTTTTGTTTTCACTGTTCTCTCACATACTACACACATGCCAGGCCTAGGTAAATATTCCCTTTTCTTATCAGCAAGCGCTGATGTGTGTTTAACATACTGTACGTTTTCCATCTCTCAGTACACCACCCTTCAGCTCAGAAGAGGAGGACAGTGATGGGTCAGGCGAGGACAGCGCCTACATCACCAACTCCCGGGACAGACCGTCCACCTCTGTCCACCTCACACCAACAAAGCAACAGCAGAGAGCACAACAGGAGCTCAACTGGTCAGACAGTGACGATTCAGATGAATTAAACACACAAAAACCACAACAGATTTTTAGTACACATGGTGAGAAAACTGAGATATTGGGTTCTATCAGACGTTCTTAGACTCTCATATTCATTGTGTCCTGTAGTTTGTTTTGAAAGTGAAATCCTAACGTGCGTTCAGGTTAAAAACTGAGAGGTCACTGATTTGCCTCTTCAGAGAGTGACAAGTTGACCTGACTTTCATGTCCACTTTGGTCTCAGGTTCTGTTGTTCAAACACTGACACAAAGTTTAGAAAAGCAGCTGAGCAGCAGCAGCGCTAATCCCGTAGGAGGAATACGTGTGCTGCCTCCAGCCTCTCAGCCTTCACCTCGACCGTCCATCATCAAACAACATGCGGTACAGAAAACAAAACAGA
This sequence comes from Clarias platycephalus, assembly GCA_030068275.1. NCBI lineage: Eukaryota > Metazoa > Chordata > Actinopteri > Siluriformes > Clariidae > Clarias > Clarias platycephalus. The sequence goes on along the minus strand of JAQQZT010000037.1, from coordinate 12,496,150 downwards.
TCAACACCATTATCAACACCAAGAAAGTAAAAACTCATGCTCTTATAGCATTCAGTGACATTGTAGTAGTGCAGTTATACAGTAAACGTTACATAAAATGCATCCAAGATTTAGAAAAATATTTCAGAGAAATGTACAAATTTGTGATTTTTTTTACTGGCTTACATCTAGTACAGATATTTTTACAGATGGCATCTGGTAAATTGTATTTAAGAAATTCTTTTTGCCACGTTAATCCTAACCAAGCACACTAAAAAGCTCATCAGGATTCTTACTTTTTTCCAACTGATGTACTGTAAATTATTGTTGAGGCTAAAACACGCATCATGCCATGTATCTCCCTGCAGGTTTCTGAGGAAGAGAGCGATGTGGACTTGTCCTCCATCGAGGAGCTCACTGCTCCACCAACTGCCGGGCACAGGAGCACAGATGTGGGCGGCACCTCAGGCACTAGCGTATGGAGCTCAGCTGCTAGCAGAGCAGGAGCATGGTGAAGGGCTTCAATACTGTTGAATACTAAATACCTCAATGCTCTCTTCAGAACTAAGTTAACTCTTTAACTGAAATGTATATATAATGAATCTAAAGTCTTAAAATCTCACTTACCTTCTTTATTGGGCAATTTACTATGGAAATGTGCCTTAAATGAAATGAAATGAAATTAAATTAAATTAAATTAAATTAAATTAAATTAAATTAAATTAAATTAAATTAAATTATACTTAATTTTTTAAGTAATTTCATTATATGAAATGCAATTTAAGGGCTATTTGATGACACTTTCTTAAAGAGAAAGAATATTTATAATGTAATCATGCTCATGCTACATTGCATGCAATAGTTTATATAATGCAATTGTTTGTATGATATATATTTGTGTATTTATTTTTAATATTTTATGGTTTCTGATTTTTCCATGCACAATTATTATCAATCTTTAATGAACAATGGGGAACAAGTAACTTAAAATCCTTAAGTGCTTAACATGCTTAGTCTGAAAAAACATGTAATGATTTTAAATACTGTAATTATTGAAATACAGTAACAACTAATAATAAATGGTAGGAACAATGTCAGTCTTAAATGGCTAATAAAATGATTTAGTTATATAGAGATTACTTGCAAAATGAAAGGATGTGAACAGTTATAACACAAAAACCTAAAGATGAAATTTTCATTTAATTAATCAGTGTTGCATGAGCAAGTAGAGTGTTGTATTAAATGTTGGCATGGCTGTGATTGGTGATACAGGAATGACGCCACAACTTAACACAGCTGTGCTGATGTTCAGTACAACAGCTTGATTGTCAGTGTGATATTGTTTTTTTTTTTTTTTTTTTTACAACAGTTTGTTTACAACAAGTAGGAAATAAAATTTTCCCAAAGAAACTGCAGCTACATAGAGGATTGTGTGTTGCCTCGAATGACTGACAGCCTGTATAACGTACAGTATAGTAACATTTTAAACATAAACTTTTGCCAGAATTGGATTTTATAATAACGAACATCGGTAAGTGGAAATGCACCAGTGAGGTTTCAGTAAACATTAGCAATCCTGAAACAACACTAGTCCAATCAAATTAGTGGACTGGAACTATCTGTTATAATTGTTTTATAAAACTGCTAGCTAAGAACTTTAAATTATTTAATTAATTGTCATTGATTATGGTTCATTAAGACAGCTGCTTTTTCACTGTCTTTGTGTTTAACTTTTAATGTTCTCCATTTTGACAAATCTTGTCATTTTTAATTAATCTTAAATTTTTTTGTTTTCAAAATAAAAACCAAAGCAAGAGTTTATTTTGTAATTTGCTTTTGTGTGATAGATAAACTGTTTCCCAGGTGAAGAACACTTTTATCATTTAGGGATTTCAATGTTTTCATTCAAGAATATTGCTTTTATTCTTAACTCCTGCATTGATCGATGGAGTCACCTCGACAGTGTGCACTTTTGGCTTTGATTTGGTGCCAAAAATGAATTTTAGTCTGTCCTTTTTTTTAGATTAGTATTTTAGTAAACTAAACAGTATAGGGAGTGTATATGTATGCGTGTGGTATGAGCAAAATTTTGTAACTGAACTATAAAATATATTTATTAAAGTTATGTGAATTGCAATAAGCCTCCATTAATTGTATGATTAATGAGACATTAAATTTAATAATAAATGGTTGTTTTGTATCATTTTATTTATTAAATGTAAGCAATGCATACTGTAGCTGCAGCAGATAAAATTTAAAACAAATGTGAAAAGAATGCATATGGAAGTTTTATTAGTAAAATAGTTTTATTTTACTAACAGAAAATATGTTCCTTAGTTTAAATATAGTAAATAAGATTGTAGATATCAAACTCTCAAATAGAAAATAAGCAAAGAGCTGGCCCACACTCAGTCTGTCCCACATGTCCCTATAGAATGATGAAAATATGATAATCCTAGTCTGAAGGCCAGAGCACAGTAGTATCTCAACAATGATTTGAACCAAAACATACAGAGGACACATTTGGCCCAAACCTGTAAAGCTGACAAGCACTAGAGATACAGTTGCATGTGGGCAAATAAACTCTGAACAACAGTACAATATTGTATAAGCAAGTACATAAAACTGAAATAAACCATACATGTTATGAAGCCATAATTTTTGGACAGGTTAAATAATGCATGTCTGTTGCTATACTGTATATTGCATGATTTAATTCCTGTCAAAAATCATTGGCTAGAATAAAACTCACATTTAAGCACAAAAATAGGTGACATGTCATAAACTAAAATAAAACCTACTAAAACAAACTTGAAAAATATCTAATAACCCAGAAACGCAACTAGAATAAAGAGCAGTAGAAAATACACGCTTTACAAAAAAAAAGGAGGAGGAAACGTTTTTCTAATTAGACCTGGGTACTGAGTAGACTTCAGTCTATAAAGCCAAAATGTTTTTCTCTACCAGGGGTTTAAGTCTACTACAAACTATTATTACCTTTATGGATGTTTTATACAGTAAATACGCCTCTGTTACAGAATTGTTATGGGCTATATATTGTATATGGTATTACTATTACAGGCATACTGCTGCGTCACTGTGTTGCTTCTGTTTCACTTTACACCAGTAGTATAAAATCCCATGCTCATCAATCGGCAAGCCCTTTAGCACCTTTCACACATAGTCAAATCTTTGGTTAGATTGTCTGCCTTCCATGCTGTGTGCCTTGTAGGAGCTGTTGGGATAAGTCTTGGTATAGCCTTCTGATCTGTAGATAGCACTCTGGCTAGCAGGTTTGTACGCCGTTCCTTCATAGCTAAAACCAAGATTATGACACAGTTGTTTTAACAATAAATATAACTAGTAATTTATTCTCCAATGTGTAATGTCCGAGATGGTAAAGTGATTACTGTAACTGCAGTTAAAACTCACCGTTTCTCAGGCATCAGTCCACGACAGGCCAAACACATCATAACTCCACCAACAAACAGAACAGCTCCACCGACCCAACCAACAAATAGGGCCGCGCCGAATGTGTATCTGACAGATGCATCAGTAACCAAGACATTATAATGATGGTAATACTAGGGATTAAACATAATTAACAGATTTGTACCAATATTACCCAAAGTGTGTCATTCCCCTACCTCGGAGTAAGAGGTGAGCCAACAAGACCAGAGCCAACTAGACCCAAGCCATTAGGTGAGGTAAAGGTAGAGAGCGCAAAGTTGGTCACGATCAAATTCGCAAAGATGGAAACTCCAGCAATGCCACAGATCCCTAGAGAGAAGAAATTGTAACCTGCATTAACAATTTATGAATTCATAATAGGTTGGAGAATGAAATATTGATGACTGAAAATAAACATTTCTCACCAGCAATAACAAACATGACCCCTGAAGTCAGCGTCATGGTCGCTTTCACACGGTCTTCCATGTTGCCCATTCTCAGGCACTTAAGGGCAAAAATGGCAATGAGAGCTCCGATAACTCCGAGAACGATGCCCACAATCATGAGCGCTCTCACGCCTTGGAAGAGGCCTGAGGATCAATCAGGGGACAAAGATTGAAATTAGAGTTAATATTATAATAGGACATGTAATTATAGTGTCTCTCTTTACATCATATACCAGAAAGCCATTTCAAACTGTTCTGCCTCCTGAAACACAAATTCTATTCATGTTATGTATGAAATGACTTATTAAATAAAATTAATAACATATGACAGTATGATCATATGATCAGTATGAGCCTTAAAAATTTAAGCAATTTTAATATAGTTCAAGTCTTTAATATGTTTAAACTTTTTAATTCTGTACATGAAGTAAAACAAAAGTATCTTATCTAGGGTCACACCCAGAAAGAAAACTGTTCAACAGAAAAATGGCGCCTTTAATTTGTGCTCCTTCTGTCTTTCTACAAGTTTTTAAATTATACTATTCTTTGATATTTCTTTACCCTTGTTTTTTTTTTTTTTTTTTAACTCACCAGGCAACCCCAAAATAGTAAAATATGGCCGACATTGAGTGGTACCATACTCTGTCCCCACACACGAATTCCACAGTCCATGGTATGCATAAACACTGGTTACTACAGTAAATGCACGGTCTTCAACAGTCCACATGTCCAAAACTGTTGCAGAGCTGGTCAGAAATGTCCCCAGTAGGGACAACATGAATCCCACTAGCTGCAACATTAATGTAGCCATTTGTGACTTGGCCCTGATGCCCGTCTGTCCAGTCTCTGGCCACCGCTGAGCACTCGGTTGAAACAGGAACAGCAGCTTCTTATCAGTGTGTATCTAATGGCCATATCATATGTTTGCACAAAATTTTCATGTGTGCCTTTCCCAGATTCAGGTATGGGGTGACAGTTTTGGGTCACTGTTTCCGCAAATGAACCATTATGGGTGTGTCTTTTTTTCTTAATACTTAATAGTGTCATTTTTCACCGCTTTATGGTTGTCAGTTGACAACATGGGACTTTTTTTTTTTTTTTTTGCCCTCAATAATTGGGGCAAATGCACTGATCCAAAAAACATAGATAGCAATTACTTTTTAAAATGAAAATGTCAGGTAATTTTATATAAAATTTGAATTTAAGACTATTTGATATGTAGGTTGTTATCTATTATAATATCATTGGTCATGCCTGATAATTTGATCGTTAGATGATATTCTTTTAAAATAATATTAAAACCTGTAAATGTTTGAATTCCTTTGACATCATGGACAATGTTACATACATCAATATTCAACGACATAGTGTAAGCAATATATCCGACAATATACATTTTTAGGTAATGTAGGTTGAGTTCCTCAAATGCGTCCCAGAATTTTAAATGTTCTGAATTTAAGGATTTGTAAAACATTACCTGGAAGTCCCAGGATGGTGAAATAGGGTCTGCACTCAGTGAATCCCGAGCTTTGTCTTACACACGACCTCCACAGTCCTGCGTAGCTGTAGACGGATGTAACGGGGTTGTCGTACAGATCCTCCGTACTCCACATGTCCATGCCAGTAGCAGCAATGATACCCCCCAGTCCCAAAAGGCCCAGCACAAAGCCCATCACCTGGCACAATGTCACCGCCATGGTGTCTGCTCACAATCCTCAAAGGTTGTACAGATAAAGCTAAAAGCTAGCACAGCTGCTGCTAAACCCAGCCTCAGTCTATGTCAAATGTCCTAACTCTGATTACGGTGACCTTAGTTATGACTACACCTCTCTGTCAGGTTGTGTGTTTTTCCACCTCCATCAGGGATAGGGTGGGACTTATGGGGTAACGGTTAGAAAAAGGCTGCACGAAACCATGTCAAAACGTATCGAAACTTAGATAAGCAAAAGTGCGAAGTAATTTTACTCGGGAGGAAGTTTCTACATGTATGTTTATGATACTTCTTGTCTGCAATTTTGTTCCTTCATGAAAACAAACAAATCGACACTGCAAATGTAAATAAAGGAATTGTAGCATAAATTCTGGATATACAGCGAATGAATACAAAATTATGAAAAAATCAGAGTTGTAATCTGAGATTATTCTACAAGTTATAAGTTGTAATGGTTTCTAAATTTTATGTATAAATACATATGTAGAGTCATTGGTATTAACTGCTTTTTGCTGTTTTTTATTTATTTCATGCTCATTTATAACTTCAAACTTTATAACTATACATTTTGATTTTTTTCTCATTTTTATATCACTATGTTGTAAGTACTGTTCTTTTTTTGGCATAATATTTACACATCACAAAGAAGAAACAGTTTTTTTCCTCTTTAGGCAATCAGACTGCAATGCTTAACAGCTTGAAAACCATCTGCTCAGACACTAGAGCTTAAAACATTGAAACATGCTCAGTTATAAATAGCTCAATTAATTAATATTCAAGGAATATACTATAATAGTAAAGGGTAGTATTGTTCTACAAAGTGTACTGTAGCAAAGAGTAGTAGTGTTCTTTCACTATATCACCTAACCTATTTACAAAAATGGACGTTTGCTGGTGAGGTGTGGCACAGAGTCATATCAGCTTCATGAAAAAAAGCAATGCTTTCTCACAGGTAACAAATGTAAACACAGGTGTCATTGTTGTGAACTGAAACCAACACTGGTCGATACTACATTACTCACTCACAAGAGCGCAAGTGATGGATTGCATGTTATTCCACAGCATCCTTCCGAGAAGTTGTTGCTCAAGGAACTAAACTTCAATTTTGTGATAAAACTTCAAATTTGTGCTTCTGGCGAACATTGACTTTAGTGTTATTTCTTATAATCAAGGTGGTTAGATCATTAGTGCTAATGCCAGAAATTCTTCCTTAGCTACAGTAATGTACCGTAACGTTGAAAGATGTTTGTGAGATTCTTAGGTTATAAACAAAGATGAAGGCCCACAGATTGAATCCCGGACCTGGAAGCTGAGTCGAATGAATGCTGTGCCACTCTGCACATTACGTTAACGAACAGATGTGCCTAAATGTACTATGAAGCTCACTGCTGCTTTATACAAAACTCAGACAACACAGACCCGATTAGCCTTCTACAAAGTGCAACCAGTAATAACGTTTCTGGCTTCTGATTGGCCCCCCGTTGATTAGGGATGCTCCTAACAGCACATAACAGGGCGTTTTACATCTTCATGTGGACAAATATTTTTTAAAACGTAGGTTGTGTGGACAGAATAAATTTTAAAAACGAAGTAGAAAAATCTCTGTTTTTAAAAATTATTTATCTACAATAAAAGGTATGGGACTACTGTAGTTATGCGGCAAACTTTTATATGTAAGAAGAAAAAAAAGAAAAATAATAATACGCCTGTGAGATAATAATAGTAGTGCTTCGCTTGGCAAGCACCATTAATAAAGGTAGTTTTTATGCTATTCTGATCATTTAAAGGTCCTAGTTTGATTTGAAAGCCAAACTATTAAAATATTATATACATTGTTTTCAATCAGGATCAAGTCTGTTGACTTTGATCTGAACTACTTTGGTCTAAATTTACTTTAAGTTCAAAAGTGGACACCTGGTCAAATTGGTAGATGATGGTGATGATGATGATGATGATAAAGGCTTTCAAATTACAGCTACTAATGTAGTATCATACAGGTACAGTGTTTGGAACATATGGCCATACAGTACTGTATGTGGGCCTTCCTAAACTGTTGCCACAGAGGACACAATTGTCTAGGTGATATTTCTCTCAGGAATAGGAATAAGAGCTATTTATCAAAATTCTTAAAATAGAAAATCACTTCCATCTCCACCAAAATGTAGGAGAGCTCCGAACTAAATGGTTAGGAGTAGCGAGGAAATGGAGTCCAGGCAGACGCTCACAGAGGAGAGACGCTTTAGTAACATCGAGTGACACGGAGCTCATAAAAGACAAGTTTGGACAAAATGTTTTTATTTATTTATTTATTTTTTTTATTGCATGCGGTATGTAACTTGTCCAATAACGAACATGTCATATGCTGTCTTCACAGGTGACTGATACTGTAAGTTTTGTTTAGTAACAGTAAAGATGCAGCTTTGAAACTAGTGACACAGCCAACAGTGTCGGAAATAATAAATTAAACTCTGCTCTTACAGCACCACGGATCCACCAAACCCTGACCTCAACCTCACCAAACTCCTTTGAAATAATATCAAATGTCAACTACGTGCCAGGCCTCTACACATCCGTGCCGGACCTCTATGGCAGGATGGGCAACTCCCCACAGCCATGTTCCAAAATGGTAGGTTTAGCTCAGAGATTAAGGCTACAGTATTAGTCTACTGATTAGAAGGTCACAGGTTCAAACCCCAGCACCACTAGGATGCCACTGTTTGGCCCCTGACCAAGGCCTTTAACTCTCAACTGCCCAGATGTATAATAAGATCCAAGATACCTGGATTAGGGCGCCTCACAAATACCGTAAATATAAATGAAGTGATAATGCCCCAGAGTGGAGGTTACTCTAAGACTAAATCTGGGATCGGATGTTCAGCCAGCATACAGTACATGATTGTGATGTCAACTGGTGTATGTTCTGGTAATAGAGTTGCTTAATAATATCTACCATTCTGAAACAATTTAAGAAATCTAATGTTTTTGATAATCAGATTTTGTTTCATATTGTGGAGAAAACTTTTTAAATCCTCTGAATCATTTTCAGGATTATCACTGTGTGATATTTAGCAATCTCTTAAACCATAAAGATTGGATTTAACCATTGGACTGATGATGGAAAATAGCATTTAGTTATGAAAAAAAACAAATAAACAAGATGATTATTGGTTCAGTATGACAATTTTGAATCCATCCAGGTCCAGCCTAACTGAAATGAATAATGGAATTGATCATTTTCAGTGGTTACTGAAACCAAGTGGGCAGCCCTTCCCTTTAGCTGAGTAATTACACAAGCTGAACACAGAAACCTCAAAGCAGAAGGATCAGGTCCTGTGCATACATTGAATACTGTACCGGTTCTTATCACTCTGTCAACAGAACAGGTTACCTTGCCATTCTTATCGGTGTCAATTCATCTCAAAATGAGATTAAATATTGAATCATACATTTCCCCATTTCTCACACGAAACACATCCCGCCTACTGCCACCCTTTCAGCAGCTGCCGCTTGTTTGTCCTGCTACACCTCAGAACAGCTTCTTACACCCCTACAAAGGAAAATAAAAAAAGTTTCTGGGCTAAAGATTCAGTGTGTCCTTTCTCGCTCTCATACTTTGGGCGCCTGCAATCACTGTTGGACGTCCATTAGCGATGGCAGCAGAGAGAGGATCAAGATGAAAGGATCTCTGGGAAAATGGTGACAAATGGGGGGCATTTAGAGCCCTTCACCTGCAGATATGCGTCCTACTTCCTTAATGACTCCCCTTCACAATACTCACAGAGTCATTTGTATTATTCCTCCATTTCCACTAGAGGGCACAGTCATTACAGAACATATGGTAAGAGGGAATGCATTTTCATTTCCCTGTAAGTCGCTCTAAGCAATGTATGATTGTATTTTGGGAAGCTTCTCACTCAGTATGGACTGGTTATAAAACCAACATACAGGATAATTACACATGTTGTGCTTTGCAACAAACAAATCCATCTTGAAAGTGCTATTTTTTCCCTTCCCTGACTTTAGAATTGGTCTTTATTTTCCTTTTTTCAGGACTTTAGTTTATCCTGATGACCCATAATCTCACTGCTTTCTGCTTGCCTTCATCATGTCTGAACTTCAGGAAAAGTTATTATACTGTACAACTTTGAGAACAACTAGAAAATCTTATAACTAAGATTGGTTATGGTTATAACTATAAAGTAGGAGGCTCTCTATGTTCTTCATTTAGTTTTGGAAGAAGGCCACTTTGACTGAAAGAACTTTTGGTGAAAAAATTTTCTATTCATGACGTGGACCGTAAATAATGTTCACACTCTTTCTTCTTCCTGAAGAAAACAAAAACATTGTTGAGTCGGGCTAATATACTGTACACTGGAAACTGACTTACACATACACTTGTATTCAAAATGATTTCACCGCATGAGATATAAATTTTTTGAATTCACACTTTTTTGAAGACATTGAATATTTGACAAATATTTAAATTGATAATAAAAACATAGGAGTAGAAGAATGTCAAAACTTTCTCCTAATGTTTCATACAGTATAGAAATTCCACAAATGCGTTTCTAGCAAAGACAAAAGAATTACCTGAAAAAAAAAACTGAAAGAAGAAATAATTTAGTTACATTAAAAAGGTATTGGCAACACTAAAAATTCCAGATGTTCCAGAAGTTCCATTTCCTGGAACAGCATGGAGATCATCTGCTGTGGTGTAGAAGTAATAGCAAGAAGTTTACCAAGAGAAATAAGTAATTTGAACAGAACAGCTAAGAAAAACTGCTGGATAATATGACCTGAAGAAAGAATACAAAGGTATTGATGGACACCAAAATGTTGAAGCTATTGATTAGACACCTTGTCACACACCAGTCTCCACCAAGAAGCACATAAAGAGTAATGACACAAAACAGCTCATGGATAAACCATGTGTTACAAAGTTAAAGCTTATGACAAAACAACACTATTCCAAGCATGCATGAAGGTGGCTCAGTCCTTTTATAGGAATGTTTTTTTCCACTGTAGAGACTTTCAGTTTTGACCGTGAGATTCTTAAAAATTTTAAGGAATTTTGGAAAAGAATCTGATGTCTTCAATTTGTAGCTTGATACTTAATGACCACTCGAAATTCCAGCAAGACAATAATCCCAAGCATGTGCTCAAGAGAACTCCTTTAATGCCTCCTGAGAACTCTTTAATGGTCCAAACATGAGGAAATGGCTTGGAGCGAGGTCAGGACTGTATGGGGATGTTGAAATAACACCCAATCGAGTTCCTGTAAGGTGGTGTTTGTGAATGATTATGTGTACACTTTTCACAGATTCTCTTCTGCAGGTTGGCGACAACTTATCTGGTGTTTTTTAAGGATCAGGTGTTCCACTTGCTGAATGTTCAGGTAACGACCAACAGACTTCGAGCCACCTCAGCTGAAATCATCATTAATGGACATACAGCCTTTTTTAAAAGTTTGCACTATTCAAATGCTTTACTGCAGCTAAGAGTCTCATCACTTTACAAATTCTCATCACCACCAATTTTATGCCTTCATTTATGAGACATTTTATCACAAGTCCAGGTTTGACTTGAACGTCCCTCATATAATAATTTTAAACCAGGAATGTTCACTGTATTAATACAGTTGAATTAAACTGAGTTGAGTTGAATTGAATTAAACTGTGTAAATCAAGTACGTCATGCCTTAGTAATGTCATTTAGCTAATCAGAAGTAACAAATGATTGTAAATGAACAGTTTAAGCAGGAGTTAGGTAAAAGCCATCAACAAGGGTATAAAATACTTGTAGGGATCAATCTGAGAGCTCTTAATAGTACAATGAGCAATGTGCTCTGAATTACTGAATACAAAATTCTCAATAAAAATTACATTCTTAGAGTGAAAAAAAGTGGTTTTCATGTTAGAATCATTTGAGGACAATAACAACACAACAACAAAAATCTTTTGAAGAACCGTTTATAAATGTAGCTGATCTCTATAGGCTACAGCTGAAAAGGTTCCACCTAGTGGTAATGTTGTGTTATGATTTGCTTCAGGGAAAGAAATGTACTGTACTGTACTATGTTCACTGTTTTGTGTTTTTATATTTCTTTGTATATGATGGGGGAAATCATGAAAAGCACTAAAATCTAAACAGAATCACCAGAAATAAAAATAAATAAATAAATAAATAAAGATTTACTTCTCAGTACATGAATGAATAAAAATGACAGCGCACATGTATTTTTGTTTAATAGTGATCTTTGTGTGTGTGTTCAAGTCAAACTACTGTATTGTTGTGTGTATTTTTCTGATTGCTTAATTTCAAAATATTTACAGTAGCATTCATCCATGGCACAACCTGAACTTCATGGCAGGTAAATAAAAAAATGCAACCAGTTAGTGTGATCTTACTTCAATGAATCCACTTTTCATACAATGAAAAATACATTGTTTTGATACAATGCTATAAGCAAAACTAAGAAAGCAAGGACAATTCACTATAATCCTCTATTCCGATGTAAAAAAAAAAAAAAAGTGTTTTTAAAATACATGCTTGCACAAATTAACGGCATTTTTTCTCAGACTTTCCAGAAGACCTGGAGAGAGTCTTTGTCGATTAATTTGTGTATCAATGAGTCACCTTCATAACTGATGATATGAGGCCTGCTAGTGAGTTTTGTAATGCGTCTGTTTACATTTGGAATACTATAATAATACAGGCTAGACAAAACTCATCTCAGTCTCATATACCAATAGCAACACCTTATTGTAAAATATTGTTAATGGAAATACACTTGAACGAATGTATCACTATAGCATGATATTGGATAATTATAATGGTCTGACTGTGAAGTTGCCTCTTTGTGCTTAATGCCCAAGCAGAACATAACACTGACACTCCCGAATCTCCTGCAGGACAACTGGAGAGTGTATAGATCCCAAGTTGAGAGATACTTCACATTTATGATGAAACACTCTGACATTTGAATGACCTACAGTTAGGATTGCTATCTGTCCCAGTTCCCGAGGACTGTCTCTTTGTTTTAACTATTTATTCCACAAAACGTGAGATAAATAGTCGTATTTCTCAGAACACGGAATGGCCTGTTTTTAAAAAAAAAAGCTAATTTTACATAGTCATATTTAAGGTATCTATATTCCATAGCTATCACACAAGCTGACTGATCTTGCTGTCAATGACAAAAAATGCATTATTGGTTCACTGTAGTGTTCTAGTATCTACTGGCTGATATTCATGACATCCATTTGTAATCATCTTTCGCTTTAATTGCTAACTAATCAATGTTTTTACAATGTGCATTCATTAAATACTTTGGCTTGGTGCTAACAATAACATATTTAATAATTCATCCATGCTTATTCAGCATTATAACGTATTATGTTGAATTGGGCGGTGTCAATGAAAGAGGATGGTGGGAGTACTGGGTCTGTCAAAACGAAGTCCAAATATTTTGCTTCCTTTAACAATGATTGGATAAAATATGAAAAATATTGAACCCAAAAGAAACCTACAGTACATGGACATTGAGAGAGCAAATGCATTCCCATTGATCAGGATCAAGTCAGGAGTCCTTGAGGTACAGTATGCAGAAACAACACTACTCACTGCACTGTTGTGCAACACTCATAAGATACTGTACATGTGTGAGCATCAATAATCAGAGATGTGATTACTCTGAGGTCAGAATGAAAACATTGATGTATACATATTGTCTTAAAGATATACATATTGATTTAAGCTAAGGTCTAAAGTTATACCTAATATCCCCTGCATGACTCAGGTTTTTCAAATAACTGTGACAAATGCTTGGAAGAAGACACAAAGCAAAAAAAAAAGTTCCTAGAAGATGCCAAAATGCTCTGTCTTTTGAAGGATGGGCCACAAACTTTGCAGATTCCTGAGCAATTAACCAATCAGGGTTCAGCAGTATGGAGTGACAGAGTGAGCCCATCATGGGACATTGCAGCTCCCATCCATTATGCATTCAGCCAGGCCAGATCTAAATTAGAGAGCCAATTAACTCCACTAATGGCCCCTCTCCAATTTAATCTGGAAGACAATAGGGGATTGAAGACGAACGCTTTATTAAAGGCTGCAGCTTGCACAATATCCTCTTTCTGCTGCCATTCGGAGGGCCTCCACTCGGCGCCTTGTTTTTTCTTTTTTGTCGCTTCAATTAGCATGCCACTTCCCATGATTAAGTGCCCATAATTATTTTTCAATTAAGCCTTTGATCTGCTGTGTACTGTATACAGCTTCCTGGTAAAGCGTGAAGAATGAACCAGTGAATCTGTTGCCTTTCTGTCTGGAATTGATGTGGAGAGCTGGTGAGATTATGTATTGCAATAGGGAACCCGTACAAGACTGGATGAAAGTGAGGCTTATTTTTAACGCCCTGGTTTCCTGTTTGTGCTACGACCCTAGATCAAGTGTTTCAGGATTAGGGGAGATAAAGGACCAGCAGGGTTGGCAGCAAAGCTGTGGTGGTGGAGTAATAACTTCTGGCCTTGGAGGAAGAACAATAGCCCCATAACAAAAGCCTTATCTTGACCACAAGCTTTTAATTACCTCATAGGATGGATTTTTTTTATAATAGCAATTATTACTCATTAATGTGTGAATCAGTGGTGACATTTTGCTTTATAGTCCAATTCTTCCTGGACTTTTTAAATATCACATACAGTAGGGTGTCATAAAGCATCTACAACTCACTGACGTCTCATCCTGAGAACAATGCAGAATTAAAATTTTAATTATACCATTCATAAATAAAGTACTGTACATAAAGCCTGTTTAGGAATCAATTTTCAAAAACAGGCCCAGATTCTGAATCGAAAATTTTATTGTCAATCTGTTTGGGAAATTGGACTTCTCACTAACCCAGTGTTAAAGACACTTGCTTAGTGGAGGTTATACTGTAGAGGTCCAGACAGTAGTTTTTAGGAAAAGTGGACGTACTGTAGTAGGATTACTGTGAGAACTGGACTTAAAAAGCAATCTGAGGAAAGAAAGATCAGCCATTTAAAAATGTAAATCAAAGTTTTCTCTAATTCATGGTGTATTTACACCTTGCATCCAGTGTTTCTGGGAAAGGCTCCAGATTCCTTGTGACCAGAATGAAGTAATCACTGAAAATGAATGAATGCATGGAATATGCAGGAATATGAGTGAATGTATGTATACTCGTAAAGTAGAGTGTGTGTGTGTGTGTGTGTGTGTGTGTGTGTGTGTGTGTGTGTGTGTGTGTGTGTGTGTGTGTGTGTGTG
>JAQQZT010000037.1:12462269-12474152 GCA_030068275.1 Clarias platycephalus | reverse complement strand
ACATGCAAACTCCATGCACACAGAGACGGGAATCGAGCCTGCCCGGGAATCGAACCCGGACCCTGGAGGTGCAAGGCAACAGTGCTAACCACTACACCACCGTGCCGCTATTTATTTATTTTATTTTTTATAAAAATACTTTTAAAAAAGTAAAGACTTTTGGTTGGTCAGAAATTCTGCGATACATCAAAACAATCCCTGCAGACATTTTCATGCTATCATGGTGACAAAGCAGATCAAGGCTTTGTGCACTAGTGGGCTACATGAGCAGTGAACAGAAGCAGAATGATGAAGGGTGGGAGAGTTTTGAAAGTGCACTGGGCTGTCAAAATCCTGTTTGTCTGCTTATTTTCAGCTTGGGTTGCTTCGCATGAGAAGAGAGGCTGTGGAGTTATGGCGGAGAATTGCATTTGCGGCGTCTCCCTTTGTGCTCCATGTGTGTGCCTTGATTAAAGAAAGAAGAGGCTCTAAGCTCGTTAGAGCCATTTTGTCCAATTGTTTCACGCCTCCATTCGTATCCTCCTGCGTAGAAGGCTTGATATAGATGCCTGAGTAAAGCGAAAGCCCTGTTTCCCTATTCATGCTGCATGAATTTACAGCAGGATATGCACTACCTAAATGAGATAAGATTGTTTTATACAAAAGTTTTGCATGTTAAAATGTGTGTATGTATAGTTTTTATATGCTTGTATATTAAGGTTTAGTGAATAAGAAAATAACAGTTAGAAGCCAATATCTGTAATATAAGACAAGCTTGTATGACTAAATGATTATTAATATTGTATAAATCTAGGATATTTATACAGTGAACATGTTGACTTTTTGGTATATAAACCATATTTTTACCCAAGAATGTAGAATGTGTGTATGGGCAAAAAGTGGGGATTTAAATTTGAACTGGGTTGGACTCACCAACTGCACGATGAAGGGCGGGGGCCAGTTACTAGGCATCCCCAGTGCTAGGCATGATACAGTATCTACGTGTACAGCTGTTTGTTATAGAGAAATTACTGAAATTCCGACAACTAATAACTGATTTCAAAACTTGACCACCAGAACTACACTGAGCAATTCTGCCCACTTCATTTTGTTAATATTATTTATGCACTTTATTTACTTATCCCATCGTCTAACTAAGAACCTCTGTAATCCAACTAGGGACCAAGGAGGCCAGTGGTGATTACCATTTTATTTATTTATTCCCATTTTATTTATTCCCAGTATGTGTTCGGACTTCCAGTCAACACACACATCCACATTCGCTCACTATGGGCAATTTGGGAACACCAATTAGCCTAATCTGCATGTCTTTGGACTGTGGGAGGAAACCGGAGCACCCGGGGGAAACCCACCAAGCACAGGGAGGATATGCAAACTTCCTGCATACAGACCCCAAGGCGAGAATTGAACTTCGTCTGAAGGTGCAAGGCGACAGTGCTAACCACTAAGCCACCGTGCCATCTGTTCATTTACTGTATTTATTTTATATTCATTACATACAGTAAGTAGACAAGGGGTATGGCTATTACCGCCGCGCTCATCGCCGCAACAAAACGACGAATTTAAGTCGCATTTCAAAGTAATTCGTGAAATGACCGCCAGGTGGCGCAAAGTGACATTTTCCGTCGTCTCGGTTTTTAAATAATTAGAGCTTAAGTCATAATAAAGTCATAACAATATGTTGTATAGAAGAAATACTACAATGATGGTAATTTCCACATCCGAGTACTGCGTCCAACAAACATGAAAAATCATAACCATACAATAATGAGTTAGAAAATATTTGTATCTGTTTAGTATAACTATTAAAGAAAACAGCTCAAACAACAGCACAAGGACTTGTAAAAAATGTTTTTATTATTTCGACAATAATTACATTTGTTACAGTTAAAGACATCAAATTTTAAATATAGAAATAACTAAAACAAATAGATCAAACTATCAGAATAAAAAATGGAATGAATCAAAATGTTTTAAATATTAAACCACAAATTATCAAAGATTATTTAAAAAATAAATAAAAAAAAAAGCACCAACCATATAAAAATAAAACTTTAGAACCGACAAAATAAAATAAAATAGAGCAAAAACTATATTTAATAGTGTAAACGTTGGTGTGCAACAGTGATCCTCGGTGAGCGTAGAAATTCGTTCACGCGGTCCTTGACCTGATGCTGTCACCACTAGACAGGTAGGGAAATTTCTGGGCCACTGTCACCATCAAAAAATATCTTAAGTTCACTGGCAGTCCATGTTTGCCTCTTGAACCATCCCAGTTTGTTGTGGATGCCCATTCTTCATAGACTTTCTTTTCATTTTTGTGAAGCTGCTTTGAGACAATTACCATTGTTAAAAGCGCTATATAAATAAAATTGAATTGAATAGACAGCCTACGGTACGACAGTCCGGAACAGCAAACAACCATCTTGCCACCCTCGATTCTGAATCATCAGTGACTCAAGAAGCTCCGTAGTGGGAGGAGTAAGCAGAAGTTCGGGATGGCAGCTTGTAATTGATGCTGTGGTTGAAGACATTATTTTCACTCTCTGCATCCCCACTAGCAGTACATCTTTTTTGTGTAAGAAAGTCTGGGGTTGAGGTGTGCGCACAGTTTAACCGTGTACTAAGAGCCTCTCTTAGTTGTGCTACAACAGTAGAGTGGGTCCCATCGTGTCCTTTGTGAGTAGCTTGCAGATCTGCGTTTGCCTCTTTGCAGACTCGCAACTCACTCCGAAAAGCATCCATCTCTGGCTTGCAGACACATACTGTAGCTGCTGTTTCAGTGACCTCGATCTCTGCGTCACGCTTCTCCAGCTCAGGCCTCAAGTCCACTACAGTCTGTCTTTGTTCAACCATTCCTCTATACAGGGTACTTGCCTATATTAGGATAAAGTATATATGTTAATACTGTACAAATCTGCGTGTGGTTAAGTATCTTGAGTCAACTTCGTTTTTTCCCCTCGACAAAATAGCTGCAGGATTACATTTATTTCAAAAAGACAACAATATGATTCGAGATCATTTTACAAGTCAAGTTGCTTGACGCACTGACTTATTACTTGACACACATTTATGTAACTCATATAGATTTGTCAAAAGAAAGAAAGGTGCATTGTACATTTCAAACACAAAAACACCCTTTATTTGCCACATATACTTTAATGCACAGTTAAATTCTTTACTTCTCACCTCATACAGTAAAAATATTGGTGTTAATTCGATACAGCATTTATAGCTATTTAAGTGCACTTATATGGAAGTACATTCCCCCATCAGTTATTATAGGAAGAGGTAATAATTAGCAACCATGTCGCCAATTTTTCTGCAGTCTAGAAAACTCACCAAGACTTCCATCGACATAGAGAAACACAACATGCCAAGATAGGAGGGAAAGCAGAATGAAATATGAAGAGAAGAGTTTTTTTTTTTTTTTTATCTGAAGAGCTAGTGTCAGAAGGTGAGCAGTGAACACCGCTGACCTGCTTACCCACAAAACACAGAGCTATTATTGCAGACTATGCACAAGTTGGGAATTTGGTGCAAGCATTAATTGGAGTGCAAGCTCATGTCAGTTTCCAATTACTTTTATGTTAGCCTACGGTTAATGCAGTGAGTGGGCAGATGGGATGACATTCTAAGGAGTTGAGGGATGTACAGGCAAGAAGGGAGAAGGGAAAAGGAGAGAGGGTGTGTCTGCAAGGACCATAAATGCTACTGGCTAATAATAAATTATAATGCTCCTGCACAACCAGCATATCCAGATTAATAAAATGATAATAATAAAAAAAATACTATATCATTTCACGTTACCGACTGCTTAAGGTTCTAGCATTAGTGACAATCAGAGAGCCACTGCTGGGTTATTTCAAAGGACCGTATCTATCAGATTAGATTAGATTTTACCTCGTTACCTTAGACAAAAAAGCTGCCAAATTAATACATTTTGTGGGTCAAAATACATTGTGGGCTAATTAATATTTCGATTGTGTATTCCAACTCTACAGTAGTTCCATCAGATACAGTTCTGCTAAGGTAAGACTATATATTTAGTAATAATCGCTAATTGGTATATTGCTTAGCCTGAAGTAATTTTTCCACACTTTTAGTGTCAGACATGGTGTACTGATCTTCCTTTTCAAGAATCGCTACACTGAGCAAACCAAGATTATCTCAACATCTCCTCAAGATCTTAATGTCTCATCTCACTGCACGCGGATTAAGTAGCAAAGCATGTACGATTACACTGCTAATTAACTGTGCGTGTGTGTGTGTGTTTTTGTGTGGGAGAAAGAAAGAGATGGAGGACTGAGTCACACAGACCCATTAGTTCCTCCTTCTTTCTCCCACTGAGTCACCATCAGTCATTTCTCTCAGTCATCCCTCACCTCTTATTACCTGACTTTGTATGTATTAACAGCCTTGCTCACATCCTCTCTTCAGCTTAACTAGCCATTAGTCTTGAATTATGAGCTGCAATAATGCACTAAAGCACACGGCCCTATCTCACCAATTCATCCGGCTTCAGTGAATTACAGCAGTGTGCTGAAGATAAATAGCAGGGAGCTGATGCGAGTTAATAGCTACAGTGGGAGAGCATAGACAAGAGGATGCTCACAAAGAATACAGAGGATCCTGATCTCATGAGGGACTTTGAAATTTGAGCAAATGAACACAAGCAATTGAAGTTGAATAAAATGCCAAACACACCCTAACCTTAACTATTGCCATCATACTTTTTAAAAAATTGTGAAAAGATTTAAATAGTGAACACATTTAGCTTCTAGCATGGCTGTCTGTAGTGCTAGCTCTAGCTGTCTTTTAAACTCTTGTTTTCATTTTCAAAGTATTAGCTAAGCTGCCTGCCTAAATGCAACATCTACAGTACACTAGCTAACATTAGCACACTAACTACTGCAGTTAGCTTAGTCAATGTTAACGTTAGCGCTCAATCAGAAGCTATCTGTGAGGAGGCCACATTTGCTTTAAAACTAGATAATATGGAGTAAACTATTATTCTATTATGCAATTAAAACCAATAGCAACATTTTCTAGAAAGCTAAGAGTAAGTTAAACATTTTTATTGTAGTGTTTAGCTGAAACTTGCAGCCAAGTTCACTAGCAAGTTAGTCAAATGTTCCAACAGGTTTGTGATTGTGTAGTCGTTGCACTCACTCACTCACTATACTGCTTTATCCTGTATACAGGGTTGCGGGGGGCCTGGAGCCTATCCCAGGCGACACACGTGCTATTTTGGAATGTCAATTAGCCTAATCTGCATGTGTTTTGCATGTGTTTTGGGCTGTGGGAGAAAACTGGAGCACCCAGAGGAAACCCACCAAGCACGAGGAGAACATGCAAACTACATGCCCTCTGACCTGACCTGAGGTAATTGTGTTAACCACTAAGCCACCATGCAACCCTTGATTGTGTAGTCTTTAGGCAAATTAAAGAAAGTTACAAGTTTTAAGTTTAGTGCTTATTCCTACAATATAAAAAGGTAAGAGGTTCAGGTGCAATTCATTACATATTATCAAGGGTTTGTATGCATGTGCATTTAGCCCAACATAAGCTACTGTAGCAATGCTTCAGGTGATCAACTAACAGGTTTACTCAATTAACTTAACAAGCAGTTTCAGAAACATTATATCATACACTCAATTGTAAAGGCTTGGGATTGCCAATTATGAGCAGCATTAAGAGTGATTCTTTGCAGTCGTGCTGTTAAACCAGGATCAGGTGACTTTCACGTCATGCTCCATATGAGTGTTATTTAAAGTAAGCATGCCATTAATAAAGAGTTGAAGTTTTGTTAAGTTTCTACTGTATGTTGAGAATTGGTGTAGCTTTGGTAGGCTGGCCCTACTAGTTAATACTGTTACTATGTATAAGCATCTTGTTTGTCCATTCTATCAGTCTCTACTTAAAGAATACTATTTTAGATTTTATTTTTATAAACAAGATAACATGAATAACATAGAAAAACAAACAGCTTTGATGGGATAGCTTTGCACATTCAGTGTTGTCACCAGAAACAGATTCAAATGAAATGAGTAACTGGAAAGTCAAATTTTCAGCACATTTTGTAACACGTCACAAAGCTTATTCTAGCCATCACTAATTTACAACGAGGGATTCTGAGAAATTAAGTTTTAAATGACACTATTATGTTTTTTTGTTCGTCTATTTCCTGATTTTATAACATTTATTGTCAAATTCGAGTTTGATGAGTTAAATAGTACATACAGTATTAAATTCTAATTTAGTGCATGTATTAACACTGCATAATCACTCTATATGCCTCCACTCATATGAGTAATATAATAAAGTGGTTTGCAGGCAGGGGATTGTGTTTCACTTGTCTCATGCTGACCTGCTTTTGAGGCGGCAGTGTGTGCTTATTGAGCACTATGGAGAGAGTAATTACTGCCTCCACTGAGTGTCTCATTTTAGCCTCTATAATCTTTTCCTCCATTAATGCATTATTAGTTGGATTTGGAGCAAACAGATTAAACAGGGGGCATGGAGAGCAAAAATCATTTGTTAATTGAGTAGAACCCTCTTCTCTGTTTAAGTGAGCGAGAAGTGAAAAGGTTTCAGAGTTTGCATTGTAAATCAAAATGTGCGGTTTTTACAGAAAGAAAGAAAGAAAAGACCAGCATGATTAATGTGAGGAGAAAGTAAGGAGAAAAATGACACTATATTGCTTTTAGTGATTTTTATCAAGCATCAAATCTACTCACTCAGCAAAGAGAGAATGAGGGATCTTTTTTTTTTTTTTTTTTTTTTTTTACAAAATATTTTGTTGTAGGAGACTGCTATGTTAATTTACATGCATATTCATGACCTTAGAATTTTAAAGCATAATGCTTTTATTTTTTATGATTTATTTCCTTTCTTTTCCATTAAAAGCTGCATTAAGACACTGCCTGTTCGGCTGTGGTCTCAGTGGATACCTGGCTATCGAGAAAGAGAGAGAGAGTAAAAAGGAGAGCAAAAGAGAATGAAAAAAAAATCAAATTAAAATCCATCAGCTAATGTGACGTTGGGTAATGAAATAAGAGTCTGACAGTCTTGCGTATTGAAATGCAAAAGAGGTGTCCCACCGTTACCCTAGCAATTCATCATAAAAGCGAAGAATTTCTGCTTAATATACATGAGCTTCTGTGAATTATTACGAGCCTCCTCAGCCTAACAAACTTCTCAAAGTGCATGTACAAAAGGGTCAAGTGTGTTATTTTCTGCTTGCGTCACGTGTGCAGGATAATCGAAACGGCTTTCTGGGGAGCTGAACACTGAGTCTCTCTTTGAACATGTTGCAGTCTTTTCTCCCTCTAGACTTTCTCTGCCTCACTGTCTTTTTTGTGAATGTTTGGAAGAAGGGTGAAAGAGATAGAGGAGTGAGGTGTGGGTGTGGGTGCGCGTGTCGACTGGCTGTATTAAAGGAAAGGTGGAAAAGGCTATTTCCAGTCCTCTAATTCATCTCTGCCAACAAAGTCTCAAGGCTTTTGCGTCTGTTAGCTGTGTACCTCTCAGAAGTGCGCCTTAGTACTTGTTGTACTCTGTTCACCTTGTTTTCCTGGCCCAGAGGGGATTGGGCCATTTCGCTGTGCACCCTGTACTTCACATTCTCTTTTTTTTTTTCTTTTTTCCTTGAGAATACAGCTCATTGTAACCCTATTAGGGCTGAGGAAAAGTGCCTTCAACCAGCTCTCTCAATGGCATAAGTGGTGCAGGGTAACAAGAGACTCAGCTTAAAGGTATGACATTAGTGCATGGGTGTACAATATCAGATGAAAGTTCATAGTGCCATTATGAGGAGGGCGTGAGTTAAAAATGCAGTCCAATTTACTTCATAGAGTATAAATATGACTATCATTGATACTGACAGAAAAAAACATCATATGCAACAGTTCAGAAGAGCCTGATAGCTGTTACCATTTTAGTTGTGGAATTTGAGCCTGATTTAATTTTCTCTTTTTAAATGTTCATGAATTTCAATATCTGAAGATAACATGCCTAAATATCATTTCACCAAAAAAATAACTTTAAATTGTAACATGATGAAAACGTCATGTCATGATCTATACAATTTACAATTTTAATATACAATATTGAGTAGATCAGATTTATCCACCACACCCCAATTGTTTTAAAGTGCAATTGAGAGATGCATTAGAATGAAAAATAAACTTTTTATTCCAAAATAATAAGAATTCTTACAAGAATTCAGCTTTGCCAGAGCTCTGAAATAGGTGCCAGTCCTAGAGGGCAAAGGCAGGACATATGTTTTTTTTGTTTGTTTGTTTGTTTTTTTATAGATCACTGGGAGCAAATTGGGAAGACAGTTCGCTCATCATGGAGTGCTGCCTTAGGTGAGTTATGTAAATGCGCATGGCTAGCACCTCAACACTTCCCTAGTTCACCTGCCCTTGTTGTTTTGTGGCTGGTATTTCAGACACATTTAATGAATGTCACACTAGATGCTGTCGCTGTAGTGTTTGATAACATCTGATAGCAGAATTTACTGGGCACACACTGAGGAGGCTTAATTTATAAGTTTGGTGTTAATTACAAAATGCAATTGGAAGCAGAATTTTGAAGGGATCTCATTATTACCTTTATAGCATGATGTCTGTGTGAAAGATGCTAGAGTCATGAAACTCCACCAAACAGTACATTGATTAATCTTACAACAAGTAATAAAATAATTTAACTTTATTTACTTTCAGATCAGCAGTGTTGGGTGTAACGCGTTACAAAGTACTTGGATTGCGTTTTTGATGTAACGAGTAATCTACCACGATAGGTCCACCATTTAAGAACTCAATTTAGTTACTTTTTCAAAAATGTAATCCATTATGTAGACAATTTATGTAATCCGTGAGCCAAACAGCCATCATTCCCAATCCGTTATTGTGTGTGTTAAACATGGCCCGCCCCGATAACCCACTCCCCTCTGTTATTCCTGCTGTTATACCCCTACTGTATCTCACCTATGCAATTTGTCTACGATGCACGGAAAGATGGAAACCGTACTTACGGCCACCGCGCAAACCCACCGCGTAGGTGAGATAGGGGTATTAGTAGTTAACAGATTATGGGCCAAACTTCACTGAGTGATGATAATTATAAAGGTCTTGACTAAAACAACATGCATGAAGAGTCGCAAAGGAGTTTTAATTTTCTACAGTGGACGTAACTAGTTAATTTTATCAGAAAGTAACACTGTAATGTAATTGATTACTTTTTAATGATAGTCATTTTGTAATGTAATTAGTTACTTTAAAAAGTAACGTCACTGGAAAAAGGAAAGGGGTACTGTGTAAAGTAATAGAGTAACAGGTAAAATGTACCATCATGAAAAGATATCACATACATTACATTATATTAGTAAAAAATTCATCTAAAAGAAAAATCTCTCTAAATTATAATCAGAAACCATTATAATGTCCAAGGGTCAGCTGTCCTTTAGAACCCAAGTCATATTTAGGGTTAAGTGTCTAACACAGAATAAATGAACAAAGCTAATGAAACTTAATACATCCTAATCTGTGTTTAATTCCTTTCTATGCATGCCTCAGTATGAGGGCTTTTACTCCTATGTGTGTGCACTGGCATTGTGTATCATCAAACAGCCTCAAATGAAATGGCCCACTTGAGTGTTAATGAAAGCTGCTGTGATGAGGCCGGGGCCTTAAGGGGCTAACAGGAGACTGTTATTTATTTATTTTTTTCCTCATTGCCCACTAAGAATTTCACAGTGCAACTGAAAGCTGTCATATCACTTTGTGAGGTCTGACACTCTTTGCTAATGTATAATTTATGTGACATGTTTTTTAGCACGGCCCACCGTAAAGCCGTTATATTATTTCCGAATGTCTTCGGATTCCCAGTGGAGACTGCGCTATACAAATCAGTGCCGTCTCCCACCAAAACAGGGCCAAAGATTAATGACAAATGCAGCAAGGACAAATGAGAACGTCCGGCGATATCACACAAATTTTTGCATATGAAATGCCTCGGCACATATCCTAGAGGCGAAAAAACAAAAGGAGGCGTTCTCGTTTGGCCCACGCTGACCCCTATTCAAAGGAACACAAGAACCGAGTCTCTGCAACAGACGTTTGGCTCTCATGTTGTAATCACAGTCTTTTGTCTTACTTGCTGGTAACCAGGACTGTTTTGTTAAAATGTAGAATAGCAATAATGTGTGGCTGTTTTTTTTTTTCTTCTTCTTTTTTTTATGCATACCTTTTTGAACCAGCGCACATACTGTATTCACATCGTGACCCAGTGATGCGTGTGATGCATCATTTATTGTACATGTTAAAAAGAAGGAACCACGTAGCACATCACATTGAGACTTCATCATTATTATGCTTAACACAACACACTGACTTGTGGTTAAAGCTTAAGGGCCTGTGGTATGTACCATATGCCTAGAGAAAGAAAGAGAGTGCAAGAGAGAGAGAGAGAGAGAGAATGATTGTCATGTGCACTGAGTAGCTCCTGAGATGGATGGCAGTTCTGCTTTGCTGATGAAAGGCCCTTCAAAATCATTTCCATCCTGTTGAGGAGTGAGAGCTGATTAAAATATCCACACTGCTCATTCCTATTACCTGAGCAGTCAGTCGAGCTCGAGCCTTGCTCGCTCAATTAAAGAGCCACAGCGTGAATCGGCCAACAGAATTACAAATGCTCGCAGTCACAATTCACTCTCTTGACAATTAGAGAGCAATTTGTTTCATGTTAACGGGTCCTCCAGGGCCTGAACCGAGCTCCACTGAATATTGACAACAGCTGCCCCCCACAGTGCCGGAGCCAGAGCAAAGTGTAGCTGTGTGTATTCTCTCTAACACATTAAAACTTACGCATTTAAGATGTTTTGTTTTAATGCAACAGAATACTCAAGGTTTTCATTTTAAATTTGAGATATAAATCACTTTTCTCTCTATAGTAGTTAATAAGACTAGAAAAATTAAGCTTTTCATTTCACATAGAAATGATCCATTCTTTTCAACGGCTTTTTCTCAGACTGTTACAAAGCATTGACATTGGAGATTGCTTCAAACAAGGCAAAATAATCATCACTTTACAGAAACCGTTTAAAACATTTTGTCAAGCTTTTTAAAATTGACTTATGAGGTGTGTATACCATAAAAGTCCTATTTTATATAGCACTATATAAGCAAGGCTATATAAGCAATAATATAACCCCTGCAGTTCACACTACTATCAGATACAAATAATTAATCTTGAGCGTTCATTAGTACTGTGATACTGTATAAGGCAAACACAAGCAGTAAAATTAAGCTGAAAACTCGCACTGAACTAACATGCTGAACTGTATCGAATTACTCCACATACAGTATGTATTCTTTGACTTTCCATGTAGACATACTGTAGCTGATGCCAAATAAGAACTACTGAAAAAGGACAACGTTCTCACATTTATCATCACATACTGTATGTACAGGGAAAAGGGAGCATGTTCAGCCTATCCTAACATATTTCACACATTTACTCCACTGGGGGTTAGAGAA
Organism: Clarias platycephalus; assembly: GCA_030068275.1. Lineage (NCBI taxonomy): Eukaryota > Metazoa > Chordata > Actinopteri > Siluriformes > Clariidae > Clarias > Clarias platycephalus. The sequence continues at coordinate 12,462,609 of JAQQZT010000037.1, read as the reverse complement.
TTACCTCAGCAGACAAAATCAAGGTTAATGTGTCCCTCTACCTCTCTGCTTTGGAACGGATCGCATATTAATTTATTTATTTAACTGATTTTCATTACCACTCACTTAGAATTTGTCAAAATTCAGTCACCACCTTCTCCTGAAATGCTTGTAAAAAGCACGAGTTTTTAGTGTATCAGGTTGTAATTCTTAACACGTTTAAACTATTAAAGTATTTGTAAAGTTGTTGTAGCAAATGACCTAATTCAAGTTTTATTGCTGAAGGAAATTCAGTTCTGCTCTGAATTCATTTAGGACTTAAGCAATGTTTGTTTATGTATATAATATCTTATCAGCCTAT
>JAQQZT010000037.1:12425721-12446223 GCA_030068275.1 Clarias platycephalus | reverse complement strand
TGTGTGTGTGTGTGTGTGTGTGTGTGTGTGTGTGTGTGTGTGTGTGTGTGTGTGTGTGTGTGTGTGTGTGAGGTCACCTTGAGCACCAGGTTTGGGTCCTCTGTGTCCCTCTTCTCTGTGCTTCACTGAGTGCTCTGCCAAGCGCAACACTCCCTCACCTGCAGCGCTTTCTAGCCCTCTGAGACTCTGGCCATTTACAGCGGATTAGAGAGAGAAGGGAAGAGGGAGGGAACGAGAGAAAGAATCTAAGATGACAATTCTGGTCGCTTTAAAAAGGACGTATAGAATTCTACAGACATGTGGTGATAGTTTCAAAATCAAATCACATGTACACATCAGCCTACATCAGCCTTATTCTCTACTAGGAAAAGAAAAACTGCAGAAATCTGGAAGATCTTGTAACTTTTTTTGTCAACATGATTTAAATAAGCAATACTAGCAATTATGAATAACGTCAAAGCTGTGTCACATTTCAGCATCATGGCTTTCCAGAGATGCCAGAAATGAGTGCCAGTGGATCAGGTAAGCACACAAAGGAGTTGGTAAGCTTCTCCTGCACCAGTAGCACCAGAGTCACAGTTGGTCACTTGGTGAGAGAGACACTGTTAACACCAACAGAAACCTGTCTGGAGAAATAGGAAGAAATAACAGTATTCGAACCCGGGTGATGCTGTTTTCCTCTCACAGCCGGAGGCACAGAGAGAGCTGATTGGCCGAGCTTTCTCAGGGGGAGAGAGGTACTTGCGCTCCGACATTAATCACGGCTCTACAGCCAATCAGGGGCGTCTGTGAGCTCTCGCACGCAGAAGGAGCGGCTAGCGCTTTCCTCCGAGTGTGTTACTCCGGCCCTAATGGTGCGTGAGCAAGCAGTTCGAAAAGATGCGGTCGGCTGAGGTCACGCGGTTCGGAGGAAACATGTAATAGTCTTCGGCCCTCCGGCTGAGTGGTAGTGGTAGCCTTAATGAGGGAGCCCCCTAGTGACGGGGAGGAATTGGCCACGACTAAATTGGGGAGAAAATTGGAAATACCCCCCCAAAAAAAGGAAAAAAAAAGAAATAACAATATGGCCTTTGTATGGGGTAAGTGTTTTTCAGAATAAGACAACCGCTAAAACCCACAGTGAAAAAAGCATGTTTTACTAAGTACAAATATATCTCATAGAGGTCCAGATTTGATTATTTCATTTATTCATTCATCATCTATACCACTTATCCTGTGTACAGGGCTGCAGCGACCTGGAGCCTATATCAGGAGATACCCTAGACAGGGTGCCAATACATCACAGGGCACACACACGCACACACTTAATGGACAATTTGGAAATGCCAGTTAACCTAATAAGCATGTCTCTAGACTGTGGGAGGAAACCGAAGTTCCCTGGAGGAAACCCACGCACACAGACCCGAGGCGAGAATCAAACCCTCGACCCTAAAGGTGTGAAGTTACACACACTCACTCATCATCTACACTGCTTTATCCTGTATTCTGGGTCGCAGGGGGCCTGGAGCCTATCCCACAAGACGGGGTAGACCCTGGACAGGGTGCCAATCCATCGCAGGGCACACACACTCACACACCTATTCACACACTACGGACAATTTGGGAAACTGCAAACATGCAAACTTCATGCACACAGAGACGGGAATCGAACCTGGATTATAGAGGTGCAAGGCGACAGTGCTAACCACTACACCTCAAGCTGTGAAGCCAATAACGATTTTTTTCCCCGTTACTGCATTTTACAGTCATGCCTCGTCAACTGTGGTGTGAAAGGTAAAGAAAAGTCTAAAAAGTATAGAAGTTATCTTTATCTGTTTTGTAAAGTAATTTTCTCAGTGTGATGGTACTTAGATAAGATAAATCAGCAGGCCTGGAGCAAGCTGAGCTAGTGACACATTCATAGCATTTACAGTGCATAATGTTGACTATGAAATTAACTGGATACATATCACACAAGTCTGAAGTTTAAACGACTGACATTTTTTAAACATTGTACCTATTTTTAGATGACAAGCAGTTGCTAATCACCCATGAAAAAGATGTGGCTTGTTGAAAACAATTTGGCTTGTTGTTGGCAGTCTATTAATTTTTTTTTATGTGTGTGTCTACAGTATGTTTGTGTGTGTGTGTGTGTGTGTGTGTGTGTGTGTGTGTGTGTGTGTGTGTGTTCTCATGTCTGTCATGTTAAAGCCAGGAGAACAAAACGACTTACAAATGTGTGTCACAGACTTTGTCAATAATTTGCACTACATACTGAATATTTAAAGTGAATATTCAATTCCTTAATTCTTATTAGTACGCTTAGCTATGTTTTTATCTTGGAATAAACATTGTTAACATTATATCCTGTTGAAATATAGAAACGTCTCGCCTCTATTTAAATATAAATTAAAGATGAAAGGATTATAACACTTTACATAGCATGGCACACACATCTTTGAGATTCTTTGCCTTCAAATCTTACATTATGTTTATGGTTTTTGTTGTTATGCTAAAAGTGAACTTTGTCCAATTTAACTTTGTCATCTGATGACAAGTCTTATTTATTTATTTATTTATTTATTTATTTATGTTTTAATTTTGTACAGGCTCCTTTTGTGGCCCTTAAATAGTCCGACTCATCAAGGCATGAGCTCCACTAGACCTCAGTTGGTTTGCTTTGGTATCTTCATTAGCAGCAGATCCTTTAAGTCCTGTTAGTTGTGAGGTAAGGCCTCCATTGATCTGACTTGTTTGTCAGGCACATCTCACAGATGCTTGATTGGTTTGAGATCTGGAGAACTTGGACGCCAGGTCACCTTAAACTTTTGTCATTTGTCACTTGCTACAAAGGAGTGTACTTGGTCTGCAACAACAGCATTTAAGTGGGTGGCATGTGTACCTGGTGCATGTCAAAGTAACACTCACATGAATGCCAGAGCCTGTGGTTTCCCAGCCTTTCCCCATACTACATCCTGGTGCCACTCTTCTCCAAGTAAGCAATGCACTTGCAATCAAATGTCCACATAATGTAAAAGACACTGTGATTTAACAGACCAGTTCCACTGCTTCCATTACTCTGTGGTCTAGTTCTGATGCCCCTGTAGACATGTTCGGCAATCAGATCAGAAAGGGTCAGCATGGACACTCTGACCTGTCTGTAGCTACTCCAATTGCAGCAAGCTGTGATGCACTGCTTGTTCTGAGGCCTTTCATAGCCAGCATTCATTTTTCCAGCATTTTGTGCTACTGCTCTTTTGTGGGACCGGACCAGGTAGGCTACATTTCACTAACTTTGGGCATCAGTGACTATGTCTCTGATTCAATACTTATCCTACTGTACCTCAGACCATATATACACAATCAGAAAAGAATGGTCCAAACTATGCTTATGAACAGGTGATATTGAGATGTGTCTGCTACTTATGCTGTGTAAAGCCTTCATAACGGCTCCAATCTGAGGTGCTGTTTGCTAATTGTTGATTTTTGAGGCTGGCAACTCTAAATAAACTTCTCCTCTGCAGCAGACGTAGGTTTGGTCTTTGTCTTTGTCTGGGATGCTCTTCAAAAGAGCCAGGAATGTCATAACTTGATCATGGTGCTTGATGGGTTTTGCAAATGCACTTGACAATACTATTCTTGCAAGAACGATGCCTGAATAGCTGGCCTTTGTGTCTTAAAATAACCAACTAACTGTTATTGCCATTTTGTTGTTGTTACTTAATTAGCTAATGCCATGTGTTAAAAAAAAAAAAATCACTATTGTTCTAGAATGAAGAAAATAAATCCAAACTTTTGACTGGTGCATCCACATTTTTGACTTTCGTCAGTAAAAGTGTTTTTTATCAATTAACAAAATGAGAAGAGAAATGTAAAATTTAAGTAGTATTTGGTGTGACCTTTTCCATGCAAAACCAGAATTGCCATCAATTCTTCTAGGTACACTTGGACACAATTTGTGAAGGAACTCAGCAGGTACAGTAGGTTTCTCTACGCATCATATAGAACTAACCATAGATCATTAGTGGATGTAGGTTGTCGCAAATCCTTTTGTCTCGTCATGTAATCCGAGATAGACTTGATCCACGTACATGTGAAAGTGATGATCATTACCACCTGGTTTACATAGCATTCATACTTTACAGCATTTCTTCACAAATGCTTAAACGTTTTGCACAATACTGTATGTGTATATCTACAGTATACATTAATTATTACTATTGTAAGCTATTGTAATAGATTCATTATCTGTGGTGCTGTAAAACAACATCTGCCCACTAGAGCTTCCCCTGGGGTCCTTTTTTGGTTTAACATTATGTGATTATTTCTACATTGGGCATAAATTAAAACACTCACAATCAAATTCCAAATCAAAAGCTCAATAATCTGCATTCATTCATTCCTGTAGACCAAGCCAATTTAACCTGATGTGTAGTTTATAGCCTACTGGCCACTAACTCATTTTACTACAATTTCCTAATACTGGTCAGTGAAACATTTGGTCCCTGAAACAGAAGGACATCCTGATCAACAAGGTGGAGGGAAAGACATCATTCCTGCATTTGTGCTCACCGCTCCCTCATGATGAGTCAAATAATGAGTGGATAATACCTTTGGCTCTCTCAACAAAACAGAACAATTAAAACACTTCAAAGAGCAAGCCGCCTGGCTTCGGTTCCTTTTCGGTTGAGTGAACGTCATGTCTTAACAAGCATAATTGTTTCATAATTTCCGCCCTGCAGTCAAACAAGAAAGGCCTCCTTTTGTTTTGTTTTGTTTTCCTTCTGAATTTCTCCAAAGCTTTGACATGCTAACAAGTCCTTTGTGGATTGTGAGGTGCGGCACCTGTTTTACCATCTCACCACTACTTGTGATAATACGTAGGCAATATTGGATGTGGGTAGTGTTAAAAACAACAGTTTTTGCACAGTTCCTGATCTGAGAATGCTTTTACTTGATTTTTCTCCCTATCAGCTACAAAAGGCGCTTTGCAAGTTTTCCCTTCATTTTTTTTGTGTGTGTAAAGGAAGTGAATCCAAACCTCCGTCTGAGATCTCCACACCCTTCAGCGAGAGTCCATTCAGGTATGAGCAGGAGAATACACACGCACAAAGGCCTGGTTTTAGCAGCTGGGTCACACTCGCATGGAGACGAAAAGAGCAGCTCCACCAGATAAATAAAAACTTATTGTGCTGGCACAAAGACACTGGGTTAACCTCTCAACCTCATCCGCTTCCTTTAAAGTCTGCTCTATGGAGGGAATGGGGCATGGTGCGGAGAAATGGAGAATTTGTAGTAACTTAAACTATGAATACTTTTCACATGCCAATTAATAAGGGAATTTATGGATAGATGAAGTAATCTTTAACCAAAGTTTAGCAAAACATGAAATATATACAATTTACTATTTACCCCAATGTATTCAGTCAGCACATTGGTGTCAGGTCAAGCTACAGGTCTAATGTAGCATGTAAGTACCGGTACTTTTTTAGTTTACCTTCGTGCTTCTAAAATTTCTTAGTAAAAATGTTTTAAAATGTTTAACTTTAAAGTGGAAATATTATTGTTAGAACACTTTGAGCTTTCTAACTATGATATCTATAAAAGATATCTATATAGAAGTTTTATTATTAATAATAATAATAATAATAATAATAATAATAATAATAATGGTGGCACGGTGGCTGCTGTCTCTCACCTCCTTGCTTGGTAGGTTTTCTTTGGGTACTCCGGTGGTTTCCTCTCACAGTTCAAAGTAGAAGGAAGCAAATAAACAAAAAAAATGTGTGTGTGTGTGTGTGTGTGTGTGTGCAGTAATTAGATGGACTGAGAAAGACTAATTATTTGTATTCTAACTTATAGCTCTGGTGGAGTATCTTTGCTGATTCACTACAGTGGAAATATGTCTAAATACAATTGTTCATTAAAGTATTTCTTTGTGTTAAAGATAAGAACAAGCTCTGAAGTTATAGCATTAACTGCAACTTCATCCTCATTTGATAACATTTACATTTGCTGGACACATTTTTAAAGCTACAAAAAAAAATTCCATGTTTTTGCCCAACTGGATAATCTATGAGTTGCAGTTGTTGCATTTACAGTACAATAGAATGGTTATAAAACATCTTTGTGATTTAGTCTTGATTTGAGACATTCAAAATGACCTGCATGCCTCAAAACCTTGATGCAAAACAATGATGTCCATTCTAATTTTACCTATTTGAGAGCTTTGGTGACCTCGGTGCTTTTTGGTACCAAATCTAGTAGTCAAGACCTTTGGATTAGAGGTCTGAAAACATGCTGAAGAAACAGATATGGTTCCAGTTCATGCAGTTCATGGCCTTGTTTCAATGCAATTACCATCATTTAGCCTTCATAAATCACACAAGAGAATTCTTGTGGTGCGTCTGGTAACAAAAACAGTTTATCAACAAATAGAATAGGGCTTTTTTGTGTACTTCATGCCATCTGACCATATGGTAAGCGTTCACCTTGATCTTGTGTGCCTCCTAAGAAAGAATGCATTCATGAAGAATAGGCCAAAATGGAAATAAAGGAAATAATAATAATTCTTTATGAAAGGGAAAGTGAACACGTTTTGTACTATGCTCCAAATTTGTCTATTGAAATATGAACACGCTACCTTCTTTCCCCAGTTGTATGTACTAATCGCTCAAAGGTCTCAGTATGGCAAGAAAGGAAATGCAAGCACACACAGGAATGTGTCATGACTCATTTTCTGTTTTTTCTCTCTCTATTGTCTCAGCCTAATTGACATGCCTATATTATCTGGATTGTTCATATAATTGAACCCATGCTAACTGATTTGTTTAACGAATCCAGCAGATTCTTCAAAATTTCTATTCCAATACTATTGTTCAATATCGCATGTGATTGCATGGGAGGCAGTATCATCAGCTTACCACAGAACATTAAGGTTTTTCTTCTTCTTTTAAATAGTTTGTTTTAGCACCATGGATTAAAAAATGGTGTTCCATTAAACTTTACCACACTAAAAGGTTGGGCATATAAATATTTTCTGGAGAAAAATTAGCTCATAATTCCAGTTTATTAATTTGCATTTGCTAGTAAAACCAGTTTTAGAATCTAGTGGTTAACACCTCATACCAAACTGCAGAGGTGTAAGCTCTTCCTGACTTGGGTAGGTACTTTGTTGTGGCAAGCGATCAGAGAGCATCATTCTCATGTAATTTATAACCAGTGATATTTTCAATGCCAAGTTCACACAGGGTTATAGTGCTAAGGAAGGGCAAAATCATTGGTTTAGTACACTTCATGCCCTTTTTTAGTGATTTTTCTCACATTCCTCAGATTGCTGTGGACGTTGGTACATCATGTGCAACAGTACTTTACCTCTCCTAATTATATGATCTACGGCTAGAATATACAGTATACATTATGTACCAATGGCCAGTATATTAACTCAACATACTACAGTAGAAGCTTTATTGTAGTGAAAAAATATAAAACCTAAGAGCAATAATGAGCATGTGAATTGTGCAGTTCCAAATTTAGTCCTACATATGATTACACTTTTAATTAAAATATAAAAATTTTTACATCTTTAATAATATTTAGTATAAAGTATTCATAACCACAGGTAAAGTACTGTAGTAGGAATGTTATTTAGTTAGCCACTTGGTGATTAAAATGAAATACCTGGAACAAGTGTCTTATGTTATGTTTTTTTATTTCATAAATCGAGAAATGCTAATCCCCTCTTTTCAAAATGGTATTATAAGGTAGTGACTCACAGAATACCTTTCTGACAAAATTGGCTCGCAAAAAAAGGTGTGGTTGCTCCTGAGAATGGCATCCCATCATGGTTTTATTGCTTTATTATTGTGCATGGTAAAACTAATTATTTTATTGTTATCATGACAACATACCAATAAACAAATACTAGTAGCCATTCTTATTTTTCTTATTGCGTGGCCGTACGTACATAGAACCTTTTATGCTAAACACACCTTTCATTCCATCCTGCGTCAGTAATTAAGCTATTAAAAATGCCGTTAAGATTACTGTAATTGTAAATCTGAACTGGTTAATGACAGACCTTGACTTATTAATAAACCTCATGCATTTTGTATTCCAGAGAATAATTTCAGATCAAGCAAAGTCACTCACTAAATTGAGGATAAGTGCCTGGCATTTGTAAATATGACCAGTAAGGTTTTATTCCCAGGAACAAAACAATTAAACTTCACCAAAAGACACACCTTTCTCAAGAACAGTAGGGTTCATACCGAGTGTAATTATGACAAAAAGAGACAGATTGGGAAATTAAAAAATAAAAGCTACAGTTCTATGAGAATTAAATTTAAATAAATTGCCTACTGACTCTAGGATAGAATGGTATTGACAGATCTCTTGTTCACATGGCTGGCACATGTGATCCCTGGCCCTTTTTTTGGCCCACCGAGTTAAATTCATCTTTTTTAAAGATTCGCTCTTCTTCTCGTTCAGCCTGCAGCAAAACAACAATTGTGTTCTGCCACAGCACATAGACACACACAAAAGAATGGATTAGCATAGATGCAAATCAAATTACTGGCAGTGTAAACTGCTCTTCCTCCTTGCTCTTATGCCTGTAATTACTCAAGCATATACAAGAATGATGAATACTAATGGCACTCAATAACCAAGTACCCAGACTAAATGACAACCATACAGCTGATATCCTCATTAAGTACTTTATATTCTCTTTAGGTGCTATTACTCCCCTATACTTTCTTCTTGATCTTCTTCTTCTTCTTAATATATATTTTTTTATCCTTTACCATGCATAATATGGACAAATGCTGTTCCCGTTTTGAGGAATCATACATTTATGATTCATTACTGATTTGGTTAAACATACCTAGATCCTAAAATCAGTTAGAAAAACAACGCTGACCTGACAACGCTGAAGGTAAAAACAAAGTACATGCAAATTAGAGGTGGGATGGGATCAAAACATAACTGCAACTTAAGCATCAAACCCAATATGGTGTTTTCCAGTGTCTTTCATTTATAAAGAGGATAATATAAAATGCCATTAAGGAGCCCTTTCACAAATGTGGGATTTTTTTTTTTTGGTTTATTCTTTTGATGCGGTGTAAACACATTAACTGAAACTGAACACAGAAAAAAAACACCTGAACACAGACCATGTTAGGAAGCAAACCAGTGAATGAAATAGTATGGCACATACAGTATATTGTTTTCTACTGTAGCTCTGCCTCTTATCTTTATTTCTTTTAAAAAGGAGATGAATACAAACATAAAATTATAGCATAAAATTACTGCACTATATTTTAATACCCTGTTGTTATTGTTAACTTCATGCTGGAGGCACAGCAATATTTTTTTTCCTCCTGCGAGTTCCGTAATTTCTGTAGCAAAAGTGGTTTGCTAGCCCAACACCCAACCCTCCTCCTTTCTTATCCACGCTTTGGGACATGCAACCGCTGAGTAATTTGCATGGAGTAAGGTTAAGGGCCTTGCCCAAGGACTCAACAGTGGCAACCTGGTTGTGGCAGGCTTCGAAACCTGGACCCTCTGATCAGCAACCCAGAGCATCAATTGCCTGAGCTACCCCCGCCCACAAAGCAATAATAATAATAATAATCATAATAGTAATAATATTTATTGTTGTTGTTTTTTCTTTATTGATATATCTCTTTATTTATTGTGCCTGTTTCTTCAGAGATCCTGAGACTGTTTTAATTCAGTTAAGAGATACTGACCTATGCACTTAGTTAAAAAAAAAATTGCTTTTACAGAAAAAAGCAGAACAATCATGCTCCGCGGGTCAACACAATGCCTTTTGTGATCTAATAATTTAAGCTTCTGTTACCTGACATATTTATTTATTTTATCCCATTGAAATAAAACTCCTTCTCCAGAAAAATCAATCCAAAGGCAAACGGCTACATGTTGGACTTCACAATATAGCTGCTTCGGCCTTGAGGGCCAGGGAAAGTGCTGCTCTTTAGTTGAATGAAGATGAGAAACTGTAGAGGACTGTTGAAATGTGTGCTGAGCCTAAAAGGAAAATGTGTGCGTTTAGACCTGAAACACACTAAATAAGACAGACAAATGGAAAGTGAAATGAGTGAGTCAGTTAAAACTGGCAGATGAGACTTTCAAGCTGCCTGATAAATATTCCTATCATTTATAGCCTGTGGCATATAGGCCAAAGATCTGTAATATGTAGAGTCATTTATACTGGGGCGAGGTGGGCACTGAACTAGTGATTCAGTGGTTAACACCCCCTTCAAACTGTCCACATGAGATGAATACAAACTCCTTCTCACTTTACTTCACATGCACACAATCTTCTCATCTCATTGAGTAAAATGGATGCTGAATTGCAGTCAAATAACAGAGAACATGACAGAAAGATGTGAGAAAAAAGGCACAAAGACACTAAGATAAAGTGAAGATTTGCTCAAGCAGTTGAAGAAGAGCTTAGTGATAATGTTCCCGGTACGTTTCGGTGTGACATTTTCATGAAAGACAATGATGGACACTGATAGACTGAAGTATATGTGGCTATTCACATCACCATTATGCCATGCGCTTCACATGATTCTTTTCTCATCAAACCATCCTCACTCCATATTGGCTTGCTTTGCTTGTTGTTGTTCTCACTCATCTTCTATACCGCTTTATCCTGTATTCAGGGTCGCGGGGACCTGGAGCCTATCCCAGGAGGCTTAGGGCACGAGGCGGGGTACACCCTGGACAGGGTGCCAATCCATCGCAGGGCACACACACATATACACACATTCACACACTACAGGCAATTTGGAAACACCAATTAGCCTAACCTGCATATCTTTCGACTGTGGGAGGAAACCGGAGTACCCGGAGGAAACCCACCAAGCACAGGGAGAACATGCAAACTCCATGAGACGGGAATCGAACCTGTCCGGGAATCGCACCCGGACCCTGGAGGTGCAAGGCGACAGTGCTAACCACTGTTATAACCACTGTGCTGTTATATATCATTATTATTATTATTGATATTATTATATCAATACTCCAAATTTCTTTTTGTTTGTATTTAAACAATCAATACAGAAAAAACTAGATTGAATATAGTCTTTTCAGTTTTAAGGACAGGTATTAGCTTAACTGCATTTAAGCCCACTTTAGTACCACATCGAATTATGAAAACATAGTTATTTTATAATCTTACAGCATTTCAAACTAGGAGTGGATTATGACTACATTGCATATTTATTCATTCATTAATTTATCTTCAGAAGTAACTTTATTCTGTTCTGGGTCACTCTGGATCTGGACCCTATGCGAGGAACATTGGGCGTGAGACAGGAATGCACCCAAAATGGGTCATCAGTCCAACAGGGGCCATCATGAACACCTTATTCACACCTAGGGGCAATTTAAATGAATCAGTCCACCTACCAGCAAATTATTTTCTAAATGTGACAAAACCAGAGAAAGTAGAAGGAACCCATTCAGACAAATGGTGAGCATACAACACGGGTTACACACAGACAGTAACCTGAGGCATATCAGGCATATCTCAAGCCAAGAAAGTATGCATTTCATGCAATATGCCATCATAGCATGCAAGACCATAACCCATAATTCAGCTGACCTAATTCTGTAGGTACAATTCCAGTCCTTAACCTTTTGCTGGCATGGTGTTGGTAAAAGTGTTGAGACAAGAGTGAAATTCAATGTTTCCCCATTTTTTCGGTGTGACATTTTCATGAAAGACAATGATGGACACTGATAGACTGAAGTATATGTGGCTATTCACATCACCATTATGCCATGCGCTTCACATGATTCTTGAGACAAGAGTGAAATTCACAAGAGTTGAGACAAGAGTGAAATTCAATGTTTCCAGATTTTTTGTAAATAATAACAATCAAGATAATACGAATAATTTTATGCAGTGAAATTCTATACAACAATCAATATTTAGTATGAAGTCCTTTATTCTTTAAAACATGATCGATCACATTGGGCAAAGAGGCAAAAGCATGTCTGCAGTACACTGATGTCAATTGCTCAATCCATGCCTGCTTGATAACTTCCTAAAAAATTTACAAAAGTTAATGTACAAAGATTTACCACAGAAGTTCCTAATTTAGTCGAGAATTTCCTGTTTTTCAACTATTTGGTGGACACCCCGACTTCAGAAAGTAATAGTCATGCCCCATGTTTGTACTATCTATTAAATAAACAAGCTGATTCTAATTCACAACTATTTATCCAGATTGGCTTAAACTAATTTGTACCATCACCTGTTTTATGCACAAGGAGAACTCATACATGGCATATGGTGTCTTAATACTTTTGGTCACAACTGTAAACTGTTACTGTTTACTGTTGTAAATCAGTCTATTGTTACACATAAAACCACAAAAAACATACATGACATAAAAATCAGAAATCACATAACACAGGTTATAATAGAGAAAATATATAATAATAAATACATTCAAAAGGAAATAAAACGTATACTGCATTTTACTGACTTGGTACTTTGTGCTAAATGACAATAATATGAGGTACAAAGTAGAGATACAATATGTGCAGTTCTATGTGCAATACAGTGTGTGCAACATCAGGCTGAAGTAATTGCAGCGAAAAGGCTATACAGAATATAATAAACATTTATAAAAAACGTTCAAGTCAACCCAGGACTCGAAATTTTTTGTTAATAATTATTTTTTGGTTTCAAAATTTCTTTGAATGAGGGAGTAAAACAGATTGACATTTACAGATGTTTTTAAGCACAGAGCAATGATGAGATTAAATGTTGCAGTAAAACATTTGAACGACATACACCATTTAAATTTTTTTTTAAAAAAGACCACATATATCTATGAATGACTATCCTGATCGTGGTGGCTCCGTGCCCACTGCAGTTATTTATGTGAACATTTAGTGAGTGGAACCCTTGATCCTTGAAAATCAACAAATAAATTGTTGCTAACTTGCAGAAGAGATGCATTTGTCTGTGGGAAACTTACACATGGTCATTCACTTGCTCCAAGAGATTTCCACATGTTTGGGCCATTAAATTAATTCCTGGGAGGCCAGCGTTTCAGGTGTGAAGCAAACCATTTGATCACAGCTACGGCGTACTGAGGAAACTTGCTACCTTGATGGTATCCAAACTGATAGAGTGGGATAAGTGCATTAGTGTAGCAGGGAATTGGATAGAGAAATAAACGTTGTTTTTACTCTCATAAATGTGTTCTGTTATTCTGCAAAAGTCCCCGTTTGATTTGAATGCCACGGTTTAACTTGAACTTGTCTAAATAAATAATCCAATATCTAGTCTTAAATAATATAAAATATTGTATATCATATTAATATTAATCAATTAATTAATTGATTTATATAAATATTCATTATTTGTAAGTGAATTCATTTTACATTTAATTAATAAACTTACATTAATCTACTTCATATTAATGAAACTGATATTGAAGTTACATATGAAATCTATATTAAGTCTAACAAGGCCATGATCTACAGTTCTGTCTAAATATATTATTTGTAACTGCATTCTATAATGTCCTAAAAAATGAAAATGAAAAATGCTAGACTTAAAATGCTAATTGTTTAGCTCACAATGAACACCCAAACTCTATTCAGATAAAAAACCTTCATAGGCATTCAGGGTATTCAATTAATATGGCTGTAAATATAGAGCACTACAGCCATGGCAACATGTCCTGTCAAGGCCAGTGTATCAGCAGCCTGATCAAGCTCACATTAGTCAGCCAAGCAGCCTTCTTTACAGAGACTCAGACGCAGTTAAAACATTAGCAACCATTACCAGGAGATCTTACGTCAGGAGTCCTGGGATTGCTCAGAGACGAGCTATTAAAACTATCTGTTAGGAATGATTCATCAGGTTTAATGAGGGTGGATCATTTAAATCTGGTTCTTGCTAGGCTCCACTGTATGGGCAATTAAGCCTGATGAGAAGAGCTCTTCACATTTGCATTTTCTCTTCAAGGCAATCATTAAGCACAACTCCAATACCGCCCCTTTTGACTCCAATTAACTGTTCCCAAATGACTCCCACAAAAATGTCATTATTTTTTTTATTAATTATTATTATTGTTATATATATATATATATATATATATACATAATCTTACTTAGGGAACTAAACTTTTCCTGTATAATTATAGTTTTTTTTTTTTTCTGAAAGCTAGACACATGTTTAAATTGTCCAGGATTCCAGGAGTAAATGCATATTAAATTGCCGCTAGTTATCATTGCGGAAATTATTAGCTTTGTTGTGTTAGCATTCCCATGCTAACACAATTAAAGGGCGCCTCGGTGTAAATGCACTTTTTTTTATTTGTGCCTTTGTTGCACTGACTACTTTAAATCTTTGTGATCTGTAGTAGCTCTACAGACCTGAACACAGAGAGGGAACGAAATAAATAATAACGACAATAAATGAGCGGGTTGGGGAATTTTAAGACATCAAAGCCCTTGCTATCTCTTGCGGCACGTAAACAGCAAAACGCTCCACGCGTCGAAGAGCTCTTTTCAGTGATTCCATGGAAGATTGCCACGTAGACAAGCATCCTGTAATAAATAAAATTAACAAACATTTCTGTAGGGTTTGTTCAAAGGCAAAGGGAGCCCAATGTTTTTGGTCCTGATAAGTGGTCTATACATCCCCACTGCTCTTTCCTGATTAGTCTAATCCAGTGAGAAGTGTGTGTCGGCGTTTTTGATGGAGCCAGACGCCGTGGACCCCGAGGGGAAAACCTTCTGATAAGTGCCTTTACCTTTCACCTCCACAGCCCCACACACACTCAACTCTAATCTCATTTAGCCCAGGAAGACATGCTCTGGCATGGGGAGCGGTGATTAGCATCCACACAGCTTACACACACACACGCACACACACATATATATTCGCACACTCTTTCTGGTTACCTTTATCACACACACTTACACAAAACAGACATAGTCCTCCTCACACCAGACAACATTCAGACCAGTTCCCATCACCAGGGCAAGAATCCTACATATCCTACATATACACTCAAGTAGACACCAATAGTACATTGGTGTTTCTTAGATTCATTAGTATATTTCTTGGATTTGGTGGATTTTTGTCAGAGCTACCTAAATGTACTGTAGTTGTTACATAGCTACATATGTCTTTTATAGCTTCATAAAAATATGATTACTTTTTGACTTGCACTTTAACTACGAAGCTAATGTGGCTAACAAATCTGTTTCTTCTAAAATCTTTTTTGTATTCTTTTTTATTATTATGATGGAGTATTCATGGTATCAAAGACTTAAAACAAGTGTATGACTTAATCCAGTCTTCATTGCAAGGGGAAGGTAAGTTGATCTGGACCCCAACATCTTGCAACTCACTGATGCACACTCACACTTCCACTCATACACTATTGGCAATTTGGACATGCCAATCAGCCTAACATGCATGTCTCTGGACTGTGGAGGCAACTGGAGTGCCCAGAGGAAACCCACCTACAACAGGGAGAACAAGCAAACTCCAAGCGCACAGATTTAGATGCCTAACCTTAACCTTAGAGGTCCAAGGTGACAGTTAGCAAAAGACTTGTCTACACTTACTTCATAAACTTTAAACATCGCTAAGCAAACTTTGTTTATTTGTTTTAAAGTTAATTATAATTTAAATAAAGATGAGCATGTTTTTGGCCAAGTGCTTAAATCGACACATCCACCTAAAAGAATAGAGAAGCAAAATACGCTCTGCTTCCTTCAATTTGGACCTAGTGTGTTTGTCTCTTTCCTTGTCAAGTACTAATACTGTAGCTAGTTGTCAAGAGTGACCCTAAACATATACAGTACATTTAGCTGATAACAGCCTCTTTAGCTTTTTCTTATTCTAGTATTACTGAAGAGTTGACGAAGTAGATTTATTTGGTCTAATGCAACATTTGTTCATTGCAAATGATTGCAAATGATTGTATTTCTAATATCTGACTTTAGCCATGATTTACTGTACCACTGAACAATAACATGTGGTCTCTAGTTTGGGTCTGGGGTGTAGCAGCATTGGCAAAGTATCACTAATCTCATGATTTCAACATTGCTCTAAACTTCTAACTTGTGAATTCCTGAAACTTATTTCATGAGCTTTGGTTCATTTCAGGGAATAACAACAGGCTGTTGGATAATGGACATGATCAATGTACAAAGGGGTTGGGACCTTTATATTTGTGCAAGCACTAATAAAATACTACTCTCAATGCATCATAATGAAATTAACTATGTGCCTTGTGGGTTATAGAAATACTGCTGGCTATTCATTATCTTCCCATGGTGCTGTATGAACAAGAAAACAAAAAAAAAATGGTGAGTTCATTCAACACATTGCAGATGCAAGACTCCACCAGTCCCATGGAAAAGCAGAAATTGCCTATGGCACATTGAAAGCAGAGCTGTTAGCAACAATACAACTATGTACTGTAGAGTAGAACTTGTGGGAGTTCAGTAGCCTACATCTGCCTCACAAAGCTACACACACTAAGATACTTTAAGTGGCTTTTCTAAGCTTGAAGTCCACTTTAATGAAAACTGCTGATAGTACTTAACTGAAGCATCTGATCAAGAAGTAATGCAGGAGCGTGTCTTACTGTAGCAGCAGTGGCAAAAATGCATGTGAATGATTTTACGGCTCATTAGCAAATCTGGTTGAAGCATCCACTCAACATACAGTAGTTGCTTAAATGCCTATCCCAGCTTGTCATCTAGTCACCCATATGTCAACATGCAATTCAACAGAATACAAGAGCTTCAAACAAGGATGGATGCTATGATTTAAGAAAAAATTAATAAATAAAATAAAACATGTAGCCATGTTGAAGATTCAGAAGTACTAAAGTTGAAGTGTATGCATCTAGTATAGAGACCTAATATAGTGGCTTTTTACTAAAGGCCCTGCACACAAGCCAGCACAGGATTCATGAAGTTAAACAAGATACAGAACTTCTCACAAATATGCTGCTGCAGAATTCAGAAAAAAAAAAAAAAAAAATACATTTTGTCATATTAGATCATGGCCACGACACCCGACACAATTCTTGAATATGCAGAGAGATCTCAATATTGTATTTGAGAAATTTGGTCACAATATATGTGGGAAAATTTATTCTTTTATATGTTGTGCTTCTTTTTCTGTGGTTAATGAATGTATCCCCACACTGACTCCAAGTTAGATTATTTATTTTAATACATTCTTATGGTAAAATGTTGCCCTATAATCCTACAGTAGTGCACTCTAAACTGATCACAGCATCCAGTGCAAATCATTTGCTAAGTGTATTTAGAACTGTAACATAATCAGAAAAAATATATAATATAGAATTGATAGAGATATTTATAAAAGTGGGATACTTACAGAATTACAACACAAATTGAATCAGCACCCAAGTATCATGATGATGTAACAGGTCGTCGATTCCCTGCGGTATCAGTCACAACAAATTTTTGACTTCCACCAAACAGATGGATCTGCTCACAGAGGCAAAAGATCCCCAGCAACTGGCTAAACTGACAGCAAAAGTGCAGTCCATAGTGGAGCAAGAGCAATATATTATATAACATAAGCAGTGAACAAACACATTTGATTGTTACATTTAGTTGCTAGTGGTTGCAGGAGATCAGTGGTATGAGGTGCAACTTACAAACTCTATGATCCTCCTTGATTGTCCACAGAGCTGTCTCACTTATGTACAGTATATGTTATAATATTTGAGGGAGTGGACACACCTGTAGACTTTCTACATCTGGTAGACATGTTATTATTTGCAACTGAAATATTAAAACTGGGCTTGTCCACCAACCACATACTGTTTCTTTCTTCTTCTTTTTTTCTTTTCTTTGTCCATGGATGCCACATACTGTTTCGATGTCAGCTGAATGCTCTGCACCTGTCATCCATATAACAATTGCAGGCGACAGTGGTAGGTGCATGTACCCTGAAGCATTGCACCAGGCCAAATTACTGTATAATAACAGACATAGGTTGGTAGAGCATGGTTTAAAAAAAAAAAAAAAAAAAAAAGGTTGTAATTAAGAGAAATTTTAATTCACTAGTGGTCAATAAATCATAAAATAATATTTTCAAGACCACAGCTAAATGATTTGTGCTAATAAACAATAATAAAGAAACATCTGGGCATCTGCCTTGCTGTCCCAAATCATTCAAATTGAATCTAATCCATTTTCACAAACATATAGGTTATGGCAATCAAGGGGAAGTCTAAATGCTGACAGTAGATCTGATGTACAAACCCATTTCTGTTGCACCATCTGAACAAGGAGAACACACAACTCTATACTTTTGTTAAATGTTTAGTTTTTTCAACTAAAGACTGATAGAACATCAATTAAACACAAGTAGGATGTGTGTGTTTCTTAAACTGTGAATGTTTGGAAAACTATATCATCACTGTTTTGGCTTTTAAGACCACAATTTTAGGGGATAATTTTAGTGTGTTTTTTGAGATTTAGTTGAGCTGGCAATTTTGCTCAAACCTGGCAGCCCTATCTATAAACAATGGAAGGTTTGCTTATGGACACGAGTTTTATAGAATGTGCTTTAATTTTACTGCATTTAATACCTGCTAAAACAGTGTTGGGTTTGCTACAGAGGCATAAGAATTGCAGATTGAAGTGCAGTCAAAAAAATAGGGAGGTAATTTAATTTGGCTTATGAAGGCAGTTTAGTTGTAAATATTTAATAGTTGTTTGTGCAACAACAAAAATAAAAATGACAACAACAATAAAAACACAACAACAATAATAACAATAGTTTGTATTTATTCATATTTATTTTACAATTTATTATAATAATAATTATTAGAATAATAATATTATTATTATTATTATTATTATTATTATTATAAGTAGAAAATATTACTCAATTCTTTACTTGAATTACTGAATGAGTTCATCATTAAAACAAGATAACCACAACCACAACAAACACGTTTTTAAGTTCTTGCATCCTGGACAGGTGGGTGTATGTACTACAGACAAAAGTAAATCATGGACCAGTTACCATCCTAATATTGTGTAGCTCCGCCCATCAAAATGGCTCTGATCCCTCAAGGCATGAACTTTACAGGGCCTCTGAAGGTTGCTGTGGTTTCTGTAACCAAGACATTAGCAAGAGATTCTTTAAGTTGTGTAAGTTGTGAGGTGGGCCTTCCATGGATCAAAATTGTTTGTCAAACACATTCCACAGATGCTCAATCGGATTGAGAGCTTTAAAATTTGAAGGCCAAGTCAACACCTTTAACTTTTTGTTGTATTTCTCAAACTATTTCTACACTTTTGCAGTGTGCATTATTCTGCTGAAAGAGACCACTGCAATTATTGAATACTATTGACATGAAGGGGTGTACTTGGTCTGCAACAATGTTTAGGTAGGTGGTATGTGTACCATCTCTTCCCCAGGTAAGCAACACACCCATTCATCCACATAGTGTAAAAAAACATGATTCATCAGACTAGGCCTAATATATTGTGTGTATATCCTTGTAAGATCTTCACATGGACTGAATGGGGATTACGCTTTTGACAAGCACCCGTTACTGTTAGAAGACACTGATCACGTCAAGCATACAATATGTGTTAATAAACCATAAATAGTGTGGAGAAATTTAAAAGTACACAACATTAGAGGTTTCTTTTCTGAGGATCATCAGGTACATTGCTTACTGAGGGAGAGTTGCTACAGACTAAGTACACCCCTTAAGGGGCAACAATATTCCCTAATGGCAGTGGCCTCTTTCATATTGAATTCTGCCACACTACAAAACCTGCTCAGGAACAGTTTGAGAAACATGATGTTGATGAGATCTCAATCAGATGTGGGATGTACTGGACAAGCACGCCTGATCCATGGAGGCCCGACCCAGCTTATCAGACTTAAATGGTTTTAACTACCAATGGCTTTACCATTCAGAGCTGTTTTGGCGCCACTAACCCAATACTAGTCAAGAGGTTATACTCTTATGGCTGATTGGTGTATATTTGAACTGTCATTTTGTTAACTCTCAAATATCACAATGTGAACGTTATAGTTGAGAAATCCATACAGTATAACATTATGGTTTGTATATCGTTGGCCCTAATAAAAAAAAAAGAAAATGCAGTACAAGTTCAATTCAATTCAATTCAATTCAATTGTATAGCACTTTTAACAATCGACATTGTCGCAAAGCAGCTTTACACAATCAAAAGAATTATTTAAGTTTGTATGGAATGTGAATGTGTATGAATCACAATGATCAGATAGTCCCTGGTGAGCAAGCCGAGGGCGACAGTGGCATGGAAAAACTCCCTGAGATGGTAATAGGAAGAAACCTTGAGAGGAACCGGACTCAGCAGGGAACCCATCTTCATTTGGGTAAAACAGAAAGCAGGAATTGATCTGCATTTATACAGTGTGTTAGGTGGCAGCCAGTTCAGCTATAACAGTTGATGTTA
>JAQQZT010000037.1:12415068-12425621 GCA_030068275.1 Clarias platycephalus | reverse complement strand
TCTATCTATCTATCTATCTATCTATCTATCTATCTATCTATCTATCTATCTATCTATCTATCTATCTATCTATTATTATATTATTATTACTAATAATAATAATAATAGTTAGAGGTCTAGGTTGTCCACATGTTTTGCTGATTTTTTTTTAACTTAATTAGATTTCTTTTTTAAATGTATTTGAATTAGAGGTCTACCAGTCCACAGTTTTATCTAACTTAATACTTTATAAAAGAAAACACTTGGAGAATGAAAGCTCATACATTTTAGTTCCTCTAGGAATTTAAGCAATCATAAGATGTCCTTGCAGATCCGATGACCATCAAATTCACTGAGTTCCAGACTAAACAACAAGCCAGCATATCATTTCTTGTGAGTTTGAAAGATTTTAAGTCATCTACAGAAACGCAACAGCCATTTATTTGAAAATCTCAAACAAGTAACCAAGCAATGAATGTACATATTTGTCCTTGTCTGAGTATAATATTTTATCATGTCATTGTCATCCCCATGTTCTGGTAAGCACTCATGAATTTACCTGCAAAGCATTATCAGACTCTCTTTACAAACAAACACAAAGCCATATTTGTTCTGGTCGTATTCACAGGAAGTCAATCATATAACCAAAGACCTTGCGTTGAAAAGGCTTTGTGCCGAACAATTCACAAAGGGAAATACACAAATCTAATTTCATTCCAAATGGATGTTCAAGTTCATATTTAACATCATTCAGTCACCTCCACACATAAATGCCTACATGACCTTTGACCCTGTCCATATCTCCCACATACTGTAGTTTGGCTAGACAGTGATCTAACCTGGTCCTTAGTAGTTACGCTTTATTACGGCAGTTTACTGAGTGTTAGAAATGTATGCATCAATGCTATACAGAACATGTCACTACCTTGTCAACTACACTGCTGTAATAGTCCACTACCTACAGTACATAATGTCTGCTTAGCAGGTGTCTTACTTACAACTGAATGACAGAGTAGATGGAGGCTGACAAATTGTGCTACAGTCAGTAATTATACATCTACAAAGATGCACATACACAGTGTAAACTATCACAAATATAGCATTTTATATACTTATTATAGTGTTTAGCTTACTGTATAATGGGTGGACATTTCATTAATTGACTATAGGAATCTAAGTCTATATGAATTATAAGTCTTGTGTCTTTAGCCACTGTACCAGCAGTTACAGTATTAAACAAGTGATAGGGTTATAAGTTATAAGACACTGTAAGGTCTGTGAGCAAAGCCCTTACCTCTAAACTACTTCAGGGTTAAGTGGTCAGTGTTGCAGTGATCCAGAGATTATCCTGAGAACATTAGGCATGAGGCAGGAAATTACCCTGGATGGGACATCACTCCATCACAGGGCACCATAAACACACATTCACACCCAGCGCCAATTAAGAGTAGCCACTCCACCTACCTGCAAGTTTTTTTATTTTTTATTTTTGGAAAGTAAGAGGAGAACCTGGAAGACCTGACGGAAACCCATGTGTACACAGGGAGAACATGAGAAACTTCAGACAGACAGTAACCCGAGCTTGTGAAGCAACATTATATTATAATTTTATGAATAAAGATAATCATCATCATCATCATTGTCATGAGTAACTGCTGAATAATAACTGTGTGGCACCATCAGCAACAATAGCAATCATCATCATCATCATCATCTTCTACATGATCAATAAAATCAATAAACGACTTTCATTTAAAGGACTTAAATTGCATGAATAAACTAATTATACTCACATTTCTAATACATATGCTACAATTTGCACAACAATGATGATAAATATCTTAAATAATATATTAACACAAAAAGGGCTAAACATATTGCTGCCTGAGAAACAGCCAGTGTTTGTCTTCTTAATAGCAAAGCTGGTTTGGAACTGGTTTTGAAAACCAACCATGAAAACTTTTGCGAAAGGCATGATTTTGGTACGTTTTTTTTCATGAATTTCGTATTTTATATCACATTTTAAACATACATTTCAAAGTTGTAAGTAATCAATGTTTCTACTAAAATCAGTGTTTCCAAAGAAAGATGTAAAAGAGTGACAAATCAAAACAAAATCTGGTGGTTTTGTTATACCGTGTGTTGAGGGGCATTTTTCCTTAAGCCTCACTGCAACTCCTTCTGAAAGATCATCTTTATCCTGTAACAAAACCTTTTTTACCTTTCTGCCCACATTCACAGAGCATTAGGGCTCACTGAATTTTTTGATGAGGATAAAAATGATGTAAATCATATGCTTTCGCAGTTACCACATATCAACCCAATTAATGATCTATGGCAGATTTTGGGTCTTTAGACACCACTTTCCGCTACCATCTTTATGAAGATTGTATTTATCCCTCTTTTTCAGAGACACGTAGAATCTGTGCCAAGGTATATTGAAGCTGTTCTTGTAAATCATGGTAGCACAACACTATATTAGGTCAGATTGAAAACTGGAAGATGGCACACAATACGTATGCATGTATCTGTGTTTGGCGTTTATTTCTGGTATGTTTCTGCATGGACTGATTTACCATTGGGAAAGTAGGCATGATGTATAAAGCATCTGTTATACCTTGATGCTTGCATTTATGCTTGTATGTGTCTTCCATATACTCTATCTGTGTATGATAATATATATATGTATGGACAGTGATAAAATGTTTATCATAAACCCATGTACCGATTACTGCAATTAGTGGATGTTATTGGTACAGTGATTAAATAATTTGTTTGAATACATTTATGAACAATTTTGTTGTTGCTGTTGTCTGTTTTTTTTCTGGATTTTAACAGCTGAAAAGTTTGATCTTGTGTCTTTACCACATTCTTTTATTCAAAATGGAGATAGTAATACATGTGATGTAGCCTAAATGCTAAATTTGTGTATGTGCACATACACGTCTATGTGTATGCATACATGTGCCCATATGGTACATACTGTATGTGTGTGTATGTCTATTTGATTGTGTGTGAGTATGTGTGGATGAGACAGACAGAGAGACTTTATCCATATTGTCCCTTTCACTGAGTCACAGGGGGTAAAGTCTCAGTGTAAATCACTTTCCCTTCTAGAAGGCGCACATTTAACCAGCCGTGCCGTGATTCCTTTTCTCTCAGCACAGGCCTCTCCGCATTTCCTTATCAGCTCCTTCACCAGTTCATTTCTTTCCAATGAGAATCCGGGGATCCCCAAATTCAAACGGCGGCGCCTCGCTGCTTTCCTTCAGTCTTCAGTTCGAATGGAACCCCAGATCCAATTTCAGATAGACTGCAGGCTTTAGCACTGATGCTTTTGAGACTCTCCCACACAGAGACAATAGTTAGGAGCTTAAAATTAGATCAGCCCTACCCTAACCCAACCCATAATATTCCTATTTAAATGTAATATATTACACATCGAACTCCATCAGGTCTGAGATAACCATATACCTGCCTGAGTCTAATAATAATAATAATAATTATTATTATTATTATTATTATTATTATTATGTGAAATTGTTTTATTGTCTAAGTTACTTGATAATCTAAAATGGTTATTATTATTATATTATTATTGTTGTTGTTGTTGTTGTTGTACATTTTATTCTGCTGTTGACGTTATTGTTTGTATTATTACAGGAGAAAATGATTACGCTGAGGCACAAAGAAAGATATTTTTCTAAGGCTCAATACCATATTCAATTCATGCTCAATGGTTTCAGGATGACTTTACATGAGACAATAAAGTAAATGACCCATGAGATTCTATTAAAGGTGTCATGCCCCCTTTTTACTTTTGTTTCACATGTTTGATATTTTGGTCTCAATGTGTTTGAAGCAAGAAAAGGCTTTATATGACCTCCTCCTCCTCAATGATTTTATCATTAAATTAAGCCTATAAATGACCTGAAAGCACTTGCTGTGGCATGAAATTAAATAAAAATAAAGAACAATTATGCTCTTTTTCCTCTGATCACCAGCTAAAAAGGACTCCGGCATAGATAAGGCGCTGCTCACAATAAAAACGTCCAGAAGAGTTTAAAATGAAAGAGAGAAAAGATTTCAAGGGCCATCTGTATATTGTCAAATCATAATTTCCCCTCTATTATTTTTTCCCCTCTAAATGTGAATAATGAAGAAAACTGACTGTCAGAGCAACATAGCCTGAATGATTACAGCCATAAATTAACATCTAGTTTTGCACACTTGATCAACTGTAGCACTGTGCACTGTAATAAACATAAGCAGGATTTAATCACACAAAAAAATTGCATAGTATCTGAGAATTTTGGAAGACTCTTAAGTCATTCAAATTAATTTTAAAAATACAAAGAAAATTTGTACATTGTATTTTATCTGATGATCTATCTCACTTTTTAAAAACATATTTCATCATGATGTAGAGGTTTAGTAGCATCTATTTATTGAATACTGAGCTTTGAATTTGTTCAGCTGAGATTGAAAGGACTGAGTACACCTGATTGAGCTACATATATATTTATGGAAGTGAGTCTTCATTTATGAAACTGATCCTAAAATTAGGTCTATCATTGGCACGTTTCAAAGTTGCTTTGGGGAGCTGATGTAAAACTTGGGTTCAGTGAAGTATCACCCTCATTTACAGGGGCAGATAAGAGGGAAAGCTGTCACAGAAAATCTCCCTCCCTCCTCCTTTCTCCCCTTATATCGAATTGCACCTTGGGCAATAGTGCAGAATGGTGAATCTTAACTTCGCCCAGCATGTGTTCTTGGCAGATAAGTAAACAATCTGGATGTGAAAATGATTTTTTCGTGTTTAATTAATGCAGTAATGCTATTACACCTCACTGTGCAAATCCCATTGCCTAAGACCTGAGACAATAGACCAAAAAGTGAATCGCAATCTTCCTCCTGTCTTTTGCAGCCAAAATCCCCAAACCGATGTGCGAGAGTGCGTCTTACACTATGGATACAGATCACTAAATGTTAGTTTTACTAAATAAAATCTATAGAAATTATAGTTATGTGAATCGTTTGTCACTAATGTCAGTCTGACAGTGGTAGTCTTTTGCAACGCGATGCCGCAACAGCGAGATTATGTGCGTGTGTTTAACAGAAAATGACAATGTAGAGAATTATGGATTATGAAAGGGCGCTCCAAATTCTAAATAAAAATACCTCGCGTATAGGCACGGACTGCGCTCACGTGCACGCGCACTAATATATAGACTAAATTACACGTGATTTTATATGAATTAAAGAGCTGCATTTGTGTGATTTTTAAGTGTAACAAAATGATATTACAGACAGCACTGTAAACACTGTTATTATTTACAATGATATCAAACAGGTGTTAATTTACACTTTACAAGCTGAATTCATAATTTTACTCCGAGAAGACTGAGGTTATTCAAATATTAACTTAATGCTGTTAGCTGCTATAAATGGTTTTTGGAAGAGTTTCTAATAGGGAAACACTCTGGGAAAGGAAACGGTTCTTCACAGAACCCTCAAAGATTTCCCCAGAGCCATTAGGGGTCCAAATCACTTCGTTCCATTTGATCTCATGTAATAGCACTATTGCTGTTTTTTTTTTTTTTTTTTTTTAAAGTTAGGAAGCACATGGTATGTATCTAAATTGAGAGTTGTTGTTAAAGACAATCAGTTTGTTTCTGTTGATCTGAGATGTGTTCATGTGCTGCAGGTGTTGATGTAGAAGAGTCGAGCTGGCTGAGCAGGTCAGACTGGCATGAAACCCTTTGGGCGACACACACACACACACACACACACACTTTCAAACATCGCAGCACATAACCAGAGACCGCTTTAGTATCACACACACACACACACACACACACACACACACAAACGAGTAAAGAAGTCGCCTAGCCTGTTAAGAAACAAGATAGCTTTTTAAACCAAAGATTACATTGTAAGTATAACATAACAGAAAATTACCTGGAATAATAAAAGGTATTATTTGACGCCACTGCTACTGGCTAAATCTGTAACTGATTCCTTATAGAAATCCCTGCAGGGTGAAATGAAACCCGACAGTCTTTATATAAATAAACACAAACCAACACCCTGGGTCTATACTTCAGACTGGAGGTTAATTCTGCACCGCGTGTGTTAATATTTAAATAGTTAATTTTACACTGTAGGGAGTTCAAGTCTGTAAATTCAACGCTGTGTGAATTGCCCACTTCAAGTTCAACACTGTAATCATTTGACATTATGAGAGGTAGACAGCAGTAGAAGTGTTTACTCAGCCGCATACAGTCCACATGATTATTGTAAAAAGCTTTTTCGACATTGTGAGAAGAAAGGTGTAAATTAACTATAATAAAGATTTTTTAAAATAGACTGTCTATTATTGTGTGGTAAATATTAGAATTGAACAGAAATCAGGTTTGTGTTACTTGTGCATATAACGTGTAATACATGTTCCCGTCTTAAATAGATCGTAAATAGTGTCAGATACATATTACAAATTTGTACATACATCATTAATCAGTAAAATTGCATTTATTTTTGTTGTTGTTGGTGTTTTTTTTGGAAGAGTTAAGTCTGTGTTATGGCCAAAATGGAACAGCTGCTAAACGGCAGGAGTCATTTGGATGCTGTTGTTGAGTGTCAGGATAAATTGCAATTCGAGTCTTTTGTTCAAGGCGTTGGGTTTGTTTAAAAGGTTTTAATTGTTTTTGCCATCTAATTTGGATCGAATGTCCCTAAAGAGTCCAGTGAGAAAGCCGAAGGTTTGACAGCCGTGTTATCTCAGTGTCATCTGTCGTCTCTCACACACAGTGCTGTTTACACACTCCTGATGCATCTCTCTGCATCCTGTTACAAATTCAGACTTAATTAATTTTCACATTCTGGCCTATATGAGCAATTATTGTTGTTTTAATTTTAAAACAAGATGCTTAAAATGCAATCAGTAATTTTAGCTGAATATTTGTTTTGTTATTTTAAGTAAAATTTTTGAAGCTCAAATTATTATTATTAGGCCTATTATTATTATTATTATATTTTTAAAACTAACGTGCTTTGTAAAAGAAGATTTCCCGATTATATAAATATAACATGTTTGAGGTGTTAATTAATTTATGGGCTATAGGCAGTGGTCTTAAACATAAAATTATTTCGTTTAAATATTCGGAAAATATTCAACATAACCACGTTTGTATAATTTTGAAGACAGATTGTCTTTATTCAAAATGTCTTTGCTCAGGCAAATGAACAAAGAATCGAGGTATCACGCATTTGGATACATCTTCCTTTCCATAACATTAGTACAGCTTTTAAATTACCATCGCATGTGAAAAATAATAATCAGAATAAAATCACAACATGAACTGCTTCGCTTCAATCTCCAGCTCCTTCTTCCTCAGATGAATTGAGTGAGGGTGACTAGCACTGAACCACAATTTGACAAAAAAATAAAATAAAATGTTTAAAAAGATATTATTTTTCCATTTTATGTTTTAAATTGTTTGTCTAATTTGATGCACCAATTTGATAAATAGCCTATAAACAATATAACCCGTATGTTCATCCAACTCAAAAAGTTTTAAGCGTGATCCAAACCATTTTATCTGAGTGCTAAAATATAAGTACAATATACATGAGATATGAAAGGTGAATGTCACTTGTGCAAACCAAATGGGCATTTAAAATAAGATAATAATAATATCATGAAACAAAATTATTATTAGTATAGCATCAAAAATGTACATAATAAATAAAGTTAAAGGCATCCTTAACCGGATAGCCATTAATAAATGTTATAACATTTACATTTCTTACAGTTCAGGGCTCCTTGATCTCTCACATCAACTCCAAAGCTCCCAAGCAGAAGTCCGGAGGTGAAAACGGGTATGATGAAACATCAAAAGTTTCTCTCCAGTCCTGTCGGCCTCTGTACAATGAGCTCTGCACTTCTGTCAGGTCGCATCAAGCAGCGCAGAGATCAGGCTTACACAGCGCGACAGTTTACGCGGTTCAAGTTTTTCAAAGAGCAACAGCATCTTTCGGCTGTATTATAACTGTCTTTATAACCTGTTTATTTCTTTAACATTTTTTCAAGTCTCCAAAAAAAGATAATTCTATTTTCACCCTTTTAATGGAGGGTAGCATCACTGAAGTTTCCGTGGAGCAGTGCCGTTTCTTCTTTCTGCGGTTTCTTCTGAGCTGAACCCCCTCGAGTTGCGTGGCTATTAAGTAATTTATTTATTAATTTATTTATTTTACATCGTTAATGTTTCCAGAGAGAAGCGTCTTTTAGCTTCAAAGCGCGGAACTGCCTTTTTTAACATGGAAGAACCCGACTATCTGTCTGCTCTTTTGACTCCGGTCCTTTTTGTGTGGATGTGTGAGTTTGTGTTTTGCGTGGTTCAAGTTTCCGAAGTAAAAAGTGTCCCTCTGCTCAACTTTTCGGATGGTTATTTTACATGGCCGTGGCGTGCGCCGTCGGGTACGGGTCGATGCCGCTTTTACCCATGCCCGGGAAGAGGATGTAGGCAACGGGAGGCTGCAGGCCGGACGCCGTCGACCACGCTGTGCAGTTGCAGGGCACTACATACCCTGGGTTGGTGGGTGACGGGTGAGTGTGTGTATGCTGCCCCGGACACGCCAGGCCGCCAAACGCGCCGTTTTGGTAGCCGAGTGAGGAGGCGTAGGGCAGCGAGCCGGCGGCGGCTGCGGCAAGGGCGTGTGGCATATCGGCCATCTTCTGCGCAGCGCTCGAGCCGAACTGACTTGGGTCAAGGAACGAGTAGGGCGCAGAGGCCGCCGGTGGCAAGAACGCGCGCGCTTTTTCCGGCCCGGAAACCAGCAATGAGTCGGCACCGGAAACCGGAAGTGCTTTCAAGTGTTCAGCGTCGCCCAAGTAGGGCAGCGGGAACACATACCGGTCCTTCTTGAGCAGGTTCTTGGGTTTTCGCCGCGGCCGGTACTTGTAGTCCGGGTGCTCTTTCATGTGCTGCGCACGCAGCCGTTTGGCCTCGTCGATGTAGGGCCGCTTCTCAGACTCAGAGAGAAGCTTCCACTCCGCACCGAGCCTCTTGCTGATCTCAGAGTTGTGCATTTTGGGATTCTCTTGGGCCATTTTTCTCCTCTGACCGCGGGACCATACCATGAAGGCGTTCATGGGTCTCTTGATGTGATCGGCCGGCTTGGACATGGCTTTTGAAGCGACACTCGCACAGTTCAGTCCTTGTAAAAATAACGTCAAAATATGTATGTCACCAAAACCCAGTGGAGGAAATAATTCACCTGTCTTCTTGACGGACGGCGATCATGCCACTTCTAGAGAGTCGGAGAAGAACTGTAAAAAAGGCATGGGTGAAAAAAAATCCAACCGCGCAACTCTTTCGACTTTCGGCAAACCGCTTAAAATGTTTCTTTCCTCTTCAGCACAGGCAAAGAGAGAGAGGGCAGCAGCCAAAATCCGCCGAGGTGACGCAAAAAACTCCCGTGGCTGACGAGTGAACTCTGGATGTTTGTGTGTGTCTGTCTGCGCGCGCGCGTGTGCGTGTATGTGTGCGTGTGTGTGTTTTCTCTTCCCTCTCGGAGGTTTGTCGTCTTTTGCGAAGCACCTGGCTTAGGAAATGAGTAGAAAAAGCTCGTGAATGGAAGCCAAAAGGCGGCGGAGTTGAAAGGCAGGGCTGCGCATAAACGGCAGGGCGTACTCTGTCCAACCTGAGCGCCCAATCAGCAGTAAGACACACACACACACACACACACACTAAGAGCAACACCTACGGACAAAGCTCGCGCACACACACACACACACACACACACGCTGCGCGGACCATATCACAACGCCAATAAAGATTTGAGGAGGCATGAATAAAAGGAGGGCCAGCTACTCCAGTCTCCTCCATCCCCTAAATCCTTTTAGTTTAAGCTGTGCAAACACACGCGCACACACCTTTGGTTAAACATTAACAATTATTAACACGCGCGCTCGCTGTTTTAAAGGAGCAAAAATAACCATAAATATAGCGGTGATATCCGGGGTTATGAGCCGACTAAGGTAGGGTTAAGTGGGGTTTAATAGGATGATTGTTATAAATGTAGCACACACCAACAATATAAAAACAATGCAAAATTATTCTTTATTTTTATTAAGTTGTATGTATATTATTTTTTAATTTAGGACTTCGCAATATATATTAATTTAAGCATTTACTAGGTTTGATTATAAATGATTCTAATTATTACTTTATTTTACACATTATTGTATTATTACAAAACAAATACTATTTAGGCAGTAAAGTGGTAAAGCAGTTCTTGGAGGGGGATTAAAAACTAAATAATAAACACAAAAGATCTAAAAGAAAATCTATAAGCCGCAGCTTGAGTGAATATATACAACACATCCTAAATATAATATATAATACAACGGCTATTGAAATCAAAGTGCTGTGCGTCTAAGCAGTGTCCCCTCGGGCCAATATTTATTAAAGAGAACAATTGTCCAGAAGTCTCCTGGGAGAGGTGTGTGTGTGTGTGTGTGTGTGTGTGTGTGTGTGTGTGTGTGTGTGTGTGTGTGTGTGTGTGTGTGT
>JAQQZT010000037.1:12398189-12414968 GCA_030068275.1 Clarias platycephalus | reverse complement strand
GTGTGTGTGTGTGTGTGTGTGTGTGTGTGTGTGTGTGTGTGTGTGTGTGTGTGTGTGTGTGTGTGTGTGCACCTGTTTCGCGGCTCTGATCTCCCAGCAAAGCGCCCTGGTGTAAAACATGCCCACATAGACCTCAAACTGAATAGAGGTCAGCACACACTGATGTCCACACTCCAAAATCTGACATTACGCACTCTTTAGAGCTTTGCCTGTTGTTAGTGTATGCGACGTGATCAAAGTGATGCCACTGGGGTTGTCGCACGGGGTAAACAATTTGGCTGCATTGTTTCTGTCTTAATTATTATTCTTTTGGCTTAACATGATAAAAAACCTTATATCGTCGGATTACTGGCTCCAGGAATGATTGAATTAACTGACAGTGTAAATGCAATGTGAAATAAGACACACGATGAAAGTTCGATTTTATTTCATTATTTTTTGTGTAGTTAATTATGATTTCCTGGATTTGCTTATTCAGATAAATAACACATTTTTTGCGTATTTTTAAAAAAGGTTTTGCGTTTGCCCTTTTGTCAAAGTTAATTCACGATTATTTGCACGTAAAACAAATAGATGTCTGAACGCGTCCTCGTCACGCCGGCATGTGTCTTTCTTTCTGTGATTTATTTATTTATTTATTTTTTGTTCTCCCAGAGGAGGATGTTTAAGGCAGCCTCCACTGAAGGACATTAACATGTAAATGTGACTGTTTAAAAAAAGATCAGTGTAGTAAAATCAGCCCGAGGCGAGACAAGCTGAGAAAGCTGATCTATCAGAGACTGGCTCTGATTTGAATCCTAGCTGAGATACAGTTTTAGCCCAATGTGCTCTTTAGCACAGAAAGATGGCCCAGAAGATGTGCCTGCAATTTATTTATTTATTTTTTCTTTTTTAATGTATCTGCATGGTATATTCATCTACATTATAAATCGTGCATTTTTATATTTCCACAATCTAGGCTACATGAGAAAGTCTGGATTAAAAACATCAACTACCATATTTTACGAGGACAGTCCAAATTAATGTGCGACTTCATATCAAAGCTACATTGAAATGCATAGATGTTATAAGTTAATATTTCTATAAGTCGCTTTTCCCCCTTTAACACTCACTTACAGGTTTTTGTGTTAATTTCATATCTTAGCCGATTGTACACCTTTCAATTAACAAATTTTCTCAGTGCGCATGCTAGATAGTCTTTACAATGCGGATTTTGAGAAATTACATATGAAAAATAATATAACAATAATTAAACGTAAATAAAAATCACTGCGACTGAACGCAGTATAATTTGAAGTGGATTTAAGTAAAGCGGGTCGTTTATTTGCTGATATCTTTATCAAGCTTTGCCTCTCAGCCTCCCACTCCATTTCACTAGTGTGCTGCAGAAGCATAAATTACATTGGGAATTAATGTAAATTATTAGGGAGAAGAAGGGGGGGATAATTCTTGTGAACACCGTGAATTTTAGCCAGAGAAATGAAATCTAACATGCAACGATTGGCAAAATAAACCATATAAACCATGTAGTTTTTTGTGGTAATCACAATAGACTGTATAGAAATCGCATAGCATTTCTGTAACATTTGAACTTAAAGAAGTGTCTAAAGTCTATAAGGATTAAAAGGAAGGTTGAAATCAGCAATTATTAGTGGAGAGGTGAAATCAGTTCAGCCCTGAAAAATTATATGTCAATCAAATTTCAGTTTAAAAAAATATATATATTTGGAAAATAATAATTTCACAGAAAGGTAAGAACAGTCACTTGTTTCAGAAGGCTTAATCCTATTCGCTCAGTGTTTACAGTTTTTTTTCTTGTTACATGTGAATGTTTTAACTTTACACAAACACTCTGACAGATAAGAACAGAAAAAATGGTGACTGGATTAACATTAAATTGAAAAGAAAGAAAAAAATGTCTCCCTAAATGAATACATCTTAATTCTCAGCGGCATTTCCTCCTCGGTGCCTCTGTGACCCACAGGGCGCAGATTCACACGCGTTTCGATGATTTAATCTATTTTGCGAACTAAACATGAACCTGTAGCCTGCATGCCGCTGTCCCCGCGCTTTTCCTGCCGCGCGCCGACACTGACGCTATATGAGGTCACGTGAGCCAGAGCGGCGCTCCAATCTGCGTGCGTGTGATCTAAAGACTGAACGCACGTGGCAGGCGAGCGCTGCTGGTCGCTTGGTAACCCATATTGCGCACGAGCCGTATCAGTTTTTATAGGAATTAATGAATGTATACAATAAGTCAATTAGCGGCTTTTCAATCTGCAAGTTAGCCTAATAAACTCAAGTTATACTTTAGATATTCTTACATTTAGTCCTACTATTTCAATCATACGTCGAAATCAGTTGTTACATTTTAGCAAGGGCTTTATATAGACCTTTTATTTTGCAATGCGCATTTCCAAACCTTTAAACCTATATACGCAACACATAACCTATATTTACCTTTACAACATTTTAGCTTAAACTAAATACAGAAGCGCTGTGGAAACTGCATTAAAAGGATGCTCATCTTCAAGTACATGTCAGGATGTAATAATTCCATCAAAATAAAACCACCTTTAACAGCAATTTGAATGCACAGAAAGAAAGATTTTTTTAAATGTATTAAATTAGTGCTCACTTTATGAAACATTGCTAAACAATAAAATATGTTCCTGTAATTTGCCCACACATGGAGATCAGTGCACTTGAAACACGATTAATCATCAAACAGGATGCACTGGGTACCATTACCCTTTCAGAATATAGTGTACGACTTATAGACACCATCTAAGGCGTTGAGAAAATGAAGAACCTTTGGTTTTTATATAATTTTATATAATTATTTAGAGGTTAGACTATATACTGCTGGATGATATATAGCATGGATTTGTCAACAACTCTACTCCTACACATACAGACGCAGACAATAAAAAATATAAATAAAAAGCAACGAGGCGGTATTTTAATTTTTAAAAAAATCACACCTAACCCTGTGTGTGATAAATTATACTTCGAATGACCATCGACTGCATTAGATTTAGGCTACAATAGTTTAGTTAAAACTATTGTATATATAAATCTATCTAATGACAAGAAGCCATCAACTCTGAAGCCACATCAGTATCGTGAAGGTAATAGTGACATAAGTGAAAAAGAAAAAGGATTATATTGTAGGCTATATGATTTTAAAGGCACTGAGTGTGTGCGTGCTGATAAATTAGAAGTGTTCTAGAAATTAACAAGCTGTGTGACCGAAGGCCTACCAACCTAAATACAGGAGTAAAGTGTTCTCCTCCATCACCTTACGTTATATAACCAAGTATATACTTAGTTCTGGCAAGATGTTTATACTGCATCGTAACACAGTGTGTGTATGTGTGCGCGCGCGCACTCGTTTTGACGCGTCATAACCGGTTCTAATAAAGAGTTGTGGGAGTGCGCGCGCAGTTGGCAGGGCGCGCGCTGGTGCTCTCCATGGTGCTGATGCGCTAAAGTGGCTTTATACACCACTAACTTGCGCTCCCACTCAGGACTCCCCTCAAACCCATGTCGACATTTTCAATGCCTCTTTTTCTCTTATTTTCATCCTGTTTGCTGCCGTGATTTGGCTCACATGATGCTGGCACGCGCAGACTTACTCTGCTGAGGTTTTGCCGCAGTGTCCTGCAGGAAGGAAGGAAGAAAGAAGTGATATTTGCAACTTTAAGTGGCATGTTCTTTGCTGTTCCAACAATCACCGCCGCCCCCTCCCGCCCCCACAGAGTTAGTCAATTAAAGTTTATTTCAGGATCTTATGCAGGAAGGTGCTTATTAAATACCTTAAAAGAATAGGAGACTGCAAAATGTTGTTAAAAGTAGCCAATATTATTTGTGCAAAACGCCAGTAAGAGATAGGTAGGTAGGTAAATAAATAAATAAATAAATAAAGTGAACACCTGGCACCATTGCAGTCAAACACATAATGTAAGTAAAAAGTTTAAAAGTGGGCCATTTTTTATTTTTAATAAAGCTTTAACAGACCTACTGCACATACAGACCAGCCAAAGAGAGAACAAAATTGCTTCCAGCTCCTTGGCATGTGAACACTTAATAATGCATATTGAGGTAAGCTGATTGTAATGCCAGGTTGGTTGCAAATTTGGAATCCTATTCTAAATATACATGCTACCTTTCTGCAACTTCCAGCATCTGCTCATTCTGATTACCAGACTTCAGGGAAGGTCCAGAATATTGCATCTATTCTGAAGTCAGTTTGTTGAGAAGTGTTGACTTTTCTGCCCTCCCCCATCTTCTTCCTCTCCACACACTTGCATTATTTCACATATTCAAATTGGCAGTGTTTGTTCTGGCCACAGCTTTTAGCTTCCATTGCTCTCCAGTGTGAAAATTGATTTTAGTTAGCTGTCACAGCCAGCAGTTTTCTGGCACCTCTGCAAAATAAAATATATTTACAAAAAATTGCTGTTTGGTTTGGAGAAATTTCATTAACTCGCACACTGTACCAGGCTATTTTTGAGGAGTCATAGGGGTGAGGATCATAATATTATTTTGGGAAAGCTGTGAAAAACTGCCCATGCCCCAGGACTGGGCTTCATGTGTAGGAAAGGCCCAGTCCATCTTCATTTGTTTACATATCTGATTTCATTCTCACAGCTCCTATCCCTTTAAATCAATCAATAGCATGGGCAGAGACAAAACCAAAATAAATGTGTCCAATGGGAGACATCAAAAATCAAATCGACAATTTTCATGGCCAAATCAGTTTACAATATGATATTTCACTGGGGAGGGCCAGGCTGAATGAGGGCCTCTCATTGCTGTGTGCCTCATGGAGGGAGCGAGAGTTAATGGAAAAGGAAAGGCAGATCCAGCGATTGAATGAAATAAAACAGAATGGAAATTAAAAGAGGTTCAAGGCATCGGTTGATAATGAAAGAAGAAGGGCAATTCTTCAGAGACAGAGCAGAAAGCATTGCTCCACTGTACAATACAATTAGGATTAAAAGGGCCAGTCCCAGATAACAGCAGATAGGGATAAATTATCACCCAAAGAGAAAAATGGGGCCTCTTCTCTGACCTTCATTAAGAGGAAGAAAAGCTTTTAGAGGGCTGGGACAGCTTGTAGGGGAATCTCAGTCTTCTCATCTCTTCCCTGAGGGGTCAGCTGAAATTTAAACCAAACAAACACTATAAATGGATTTTAAATGGTTGTGCGCTCCTGAAATACCAACTGACACCAATATTAATAATACTTCAAAGTCAGCCAACTGGATCAGAAATTCAAGAAAATTGATGTTTTTATTATTTAGTGGCACTAAATGGCTTAGAAAATCAGGTGAATTACAGCAAAAAAAATTACACAATGGAAATTTTTATTGCTATTACCTCGCCATGGGCATACTGGGAGTGGGTAAAGAAATTATTTATAAATGAAATTAAAGCTTAGCATTCTGAATTTCTTTTAGCATTTGATTCTACCAGCCACATAAACAGAAGCTTTAAAGAAAGAAAGAAAGAAAGAAAGAAAGAAAGAAAGACGAAGAAAGCAAGAAAGAAAGAAAGAAAGAAAGACGAAGAAAGCATTTTAGAGACCGAGCCAGGAAGTAAGGTGCACAAAAAAACAAACAAAAAAAAAACAAATAAAAGGTCAAGCATGAAAGTGAAGCAATTAAAAGATCTGAATACTTTTGAAGGCAGATAAACTGATTTAGATGTAAAGCTCAAATAATAAACATTGGTATCGGGTGGTGATTGATTTTTCCGCACACATTGCAATCTTTTAAAGCATTATGAGAAATCAGTTCTCCTTTTCATTTGCTTTTTGTGATTATCAATAGACCAGCCGTTCAAAAGACAATTCTATTTGGCTTCCCACTGGCACTGTTCTCTAAAATGCCTTTCAGAGATTTGGTCTTTTGAGTTAGTGCACCAGTACGTTGATCAGAAATTAAAAACACACTATTATTTCCTTTCTGTATAGCCTTTTTCTCTGTCACTTTTTTAAAGCTGTTACAAACTATTGTTTTTCACCAATAACTGTAGACCTGCTATTATTCAGTCCAAAGCATACTGGTTCTTCCTGAGCATATTAGTCAGTGCTTTTTATGAATAACTCTGCAGCATTTTCCTGAAGTAGTTTATATTCTATCAGATATGTTTATTCAACAACAAACAAAAAGTTTTGAATGCAACAAATTACCACAACCAAAACTGATGCTCAGGGAGGAACGGCTTCTCACTGTCCAGAACTATTAGAAATCAATGCACATCTCTCTCTCTCTCTCTTTGCCACTCTGTCCTTTTCTCTTTTTCTCTTTTGACTCTGGAAGCTATTGTAGGCTGTCAAACAAAAGGGTTTTCATCAGAGCCTCTTAACGTAGCCCCCCACCCCTCCCACCTCTCTCTCTCTCTCTCGGCCACCAACTCCTTCCATCCCTTCCCTTTCTCATTCATTTATTCCACTGTGTGTGGAAATAGGACGGGCAACAATTAATTTCTGAGTGAATTCAGCCCGGATCTATTACCCACTCTGTGGCTCCTTTTACTCTAATGGAAATCTATTTCACTTCTCTTTTGTGTCCAATATAATTTAATGCCCATTTTATTAATGGCCTGAAATAATTATGGAAGCCTTTTGTGATTTTTGAGTATGTTTCATTTAATTGTGCAATAAATGTCTAATCAGGGCTCCCATCTGAAGCCATTATGGCATTAAAATTAACAATTATGCCACAAATGTCTTGGTGAATGCGTCCGGGTCTATAGAAATCGCTTCTGATAACAAGACGCACATACATCATTCATGAGATTTTTTGCCAACTAGAAAAGGACAGTGAGAGATAGGAAGACCAGGCAGAGAGAGAGAAAGAGAGAGAAAAGTGTGTGTGGGAGGGAGAGAAAGTTTCTTTATTCCTTTCAAAAGAGGGGATGCCCAAAAGATAGAGTATTCTAAAACTGTGTCACCCACTCCACTTCCTTTCTTCACTGGTTTCTCTCTATCTCCCTTTAATTTGCCTCCCTCTTTATTTTTTCAAGTGACAGATTTCACTCGGGGAATGGAAATGTATTAAGCGTTAACTTCAGTGATAAAATATCTATCAGCCCTTTGCGCCTCTTGCCTGGTCTTCCATTCTAAGCTGCGTGGCACCCATTTCGCCAGTGTGGGTGACCGAAGGCAATTAAGGAGCCTTTTCTCTCTCTCTCTCGCTCTCTCTTCCTCTCGCTCCCTCTCTCGCTCCATCACTCTGTCTCTCAACTCATGGCTCGGCTGCTCAGCACACCAACAAGAATTGTTTCCTTAGTTGCCAAGTATCCAAATTTCACGGTTTGACGGAACTCCATCTGCCAGGAATAAAAAGCTTCATCAGTTCCTCCTTTTCACTTCCCAGCTAATATTCCACAATTGGTTTTGGTGCATCTATTTGAACTGTGCCTGACTCTGTCTCATGATCTGCCAATGGCCTCTAAGGGTTGTGGATTGTTTTAAACCCTTCACCTTATGTCAATATGTATACAGAAAGGTACTGGGTAGTTTTCAAAAATATTAGTCTCTCTGTTCTCCAAGTGTCTGCTACTAGCAAGACAACCATCAAACATGTTACATGGCCATAAACATATTTATGATAATTTCCTTTGTAAGTAAGCTGACTCCTCATATTGCAAAATGCCACAATCCTTTTCTTTCAAAGTGAGAAGATAATGTCCAGGTGAATAATGCTGAACATCTCTCTGAATATTGCCCTGATACATAGCTGAATGTTAGTGCCTCATCATCAAATTTAAGATCAAACCACGTTCTATTATTTACACACATAATATTTCACACTAGATGTAGATATGGGATGAATTTGACTGACAGATTGATTACCCTTTACATTTATTTACAATATATGAAAGGTAGCTACACATATGTGTTAAAAATCCTGGTCATGTTACATGGTTTCATGTTACATAATAGCGCAATACTTTTATACTTGTTTTGGCCAAGAGAAATGTACACTACTGGCTAGACTCACATATAAAGACTGTTTTAGCTTTAGTCTAAA
Source organism: Clarias platycephalus (assembly GCA_030068275.1). NCBI lineage: Eukaryota > Metazoa > Chordata > Actinopteri > Siluriformes > Clariidae > Clarias > Clarias platycephalus. The sequence goes on along the minus strand of JAQQZT010000037.1, from coordinate 12,406,923 downwards.
AGGTATTTCATGTGAGGAGCATTCCCTTTGAAACTGCATTCAACAGGAAATGCGGAGCATTCATCCCACTAAACGATACATACGAATCTATTAAAGTTCCTTCCTTTAAACTGATTCTTTCACATTTAATAAACTGTTTAAATGATGTGCAAATTAACCTTGGCATTTGCACAAACTCACTTTTATAAGTCACACCTTACACCTTTTCCCCTCTTTTTCATCTCTCCTTCCACCCAATTTAATTCCAGGCGAAGGATTTCATGGTCAATTTTATTTTGCTCACTCTCAAGGAGTCCGTCATCAATTCTTCAGAACTTTTCATGTCCTCTTTTCTCTCCAGATTCGCTGCGAAATTGCCTATTCAGGTCGTTAAATAAGTGTGACCGCCATAAATTTGCTACAACGCCCCATGCTTTTCAATAGGCATTTTTCAGTGCTGACCTCCAGCAGTAATTAGTTTTACATCTTTGTTTATCCTTTACAGAAACTACATAGCCTTCTTTCTTACTCCATTCTCTCCTTATCCCACCCCTTTCTCTGCCCTCTCACCCTGTACCAAAAAAACGGTGAATAGCACAGGAGCACCAGGGGTTTGACCCCTGTCAAAACACACCTCCGAAGTCTGAACCATACCTCTCTTTATGGCTTGTGAATATTTATTTAAACAAAATATTTAGCTACACCCCAGTGTGATACAGACACTGTATTAGGTGTAATTTCAACAGCACTGGCAACATTTTTTTTTTCTTTTTGGCATCTTTCCAAGTTCCAAGTCTTTAAATATTTTCTCACATAGCTACCATTGTTAAAAGTGTATGCACAAAAAAAATACTGTTTGTACTGCAGTGACCCTCAACTGCACTATATTGGCAACAATGAAAAAGAGATTTGATCCTGACTATTCAGTAGACTGCTTATACTGTAGTCAAAGGCTGAGGGGAATCAGCTCTATTAACACCAGCTTAGGCTTAAGGGCAGTTAGTGAACAGGCCATTTTTGTCACCTCCTCTTCCTCCTCATTTGCATGAAGACCAGGGAACACAATAGACGACCAGTATACATCTCCTTTTTGGCAGAAGGAAAGGAGAAGGGATTCCATGACTCCAGGATTACCCTATTATAGCCGCAATGTTTCACTAAGCCCTAAACACTGACACACATTCCTGTTCGGCCCGTTCACTTACAAACACATCTTGTCAGGAAGGCTTACTGAAATCTACATAATCCGCTCTCTCATCACAATTAAAGATATCAGTGAACAATGAAATTGCCTGCTCTTTGGTTTGTTTCGTCTTGCTTTAGAGAGTAGGGTTATGGGAATATACCGGCACTATGTTCAGAGGCCGGCCTCCAGCTGTTAAAGTCACAGAATAAGGTAAGAATATGAGGCAAAATGGACAGCACTATCCAATTATTAGCAATTCAACCAGTTATTTAATTATTCTCCATAAAACAGAGACTGCACCCTGCCCCCTTGTTTTCTATTGACTCATATTACTTTCATGTACAATTTTTCAAGGTTAAATTTAACTTTTTTTAATTAACAGCATGTCTTTTGCACATTTTAAATTCTCTATAAACAAGGTTATTTTATTCAACTTCAAAATAAATCAGTATAAATGCGAAGTGCTGTTGCTAATGCCAATACTCAGTAAAATGGTTTTAGAAACATGAAATGTATATAAAGTAACTGGCATTTTCAACACAATATCTCATTAATGTCCATTTAACAAGTATGCATATTTCAATTCCCTGTTTTGTTTGCAGTGCCTGCTGATGGTGTCTTTGACTCAACCGTTATAATTCTGTTCAATACTCTCTCTCTTTCACTCACTCACTCACTCACACATGCTCTATACTGCTTATCTTGTAATGGGTGGTGGGAGGCCTGCGGCCTGCTAAGAGACTCAGGTACACCCTAAACGGAGTGCCAATCCATTGCAAGATACCAACACATACACACTTACGCACACTATAGGCAATTTGGAAGTGGCAATTAACCTAATCTGCATGTTTTGGACTGTGGGAGGAAACTAGAATACTCTAAGGAAACCAAAGCTCCATGGGCCTCTAACACCTAAACCTGAGAGGCCACAGTACTGACTACTACAATATGGCAATAACATTTGGCAATGTTGTGTCTAAAAATGCCAGTTATTTGATATACATTTCTTGTTTATATAGTATTTTAGAAATTAAAACATAAAAACATTTCCAATTATGCAATTATACTAAGTGGTGCCTTAGTACCATCTCTAGAATACTTATTTATTTTACTTAATATATATTTTTTCATCGAAAGACAGCATTTTACGTAATCCTAGACTTTGAGGGATTGCTTTTACCACTTAATTGCTTTTTATGAGCCAGAAATAAAGAGTGCCCACAACACAAGTAGCAAACAAGCAAGACTAGAGGCAAAAACAATGAACGCTGAAGAGACAAAAGGTCTATGAAATGGCAGGAATGTACAGCAGGGTACGCCTACACATCACTTCATTCACACTGACTCACCATAGTGCCCAACATGCGTCAAAGTCAAGCTTTGATTTTTTTTTTTTTCTTTTTTAAACTTTCTGTTCTTTTTTTTTCGTTTTTTTTTTTTTTTCTAAAAATATATTTTTAAATTATGTTCTACATTTTTTGACCCACAGTTGGTTTAATCTAGATACAAAGGGCTGGGTGTATGTTTTTTGTATTATACAGCAGCTGGCACTATTGTCAGACCTGTTTTCGTGGAAAATTAATAAAAGGTTTTCTGACCAATCAAAGTCTAATGTTCAACATAATTTTAGTATAACCGTATCAATAATTAACACGAACACATATTTAATAACAACAATTTGAATTTTTGTAAATTATTAAAGCAAAAGATGATTAAAGCACATGCTATTTTATTATAAGTAATAACTATAAACGCAGTAATATTAACTTGAATGTATTCAGGTAGTTGACTCAGACCTTTTCGACCTTTAGAGTAATACGTTTTCTTCACTGTTTAAGTAACACCACTCCCTGTTCGATACTTAGTAAGTAAAGAGTTAAGACAAATAGGTGAGATGACCTGCCCAGTGACCCTCATCATCTGCTCGCTGACTGACTGTGACTTGTGACCTTGATAAGGAGGCACTAAAGCCCACAGGTCTCATAAGCATTTGATTCACTGGCGTATGTGGCTTAACATTTAATTAACATCCAATTAATCCAAGATTGCTCGTCAACAGTCTTCCTTGACTCTCTTTTCTTGACTACAAAATGTACAGTCATACTGTAGGCAGAGCTGACAGCGATTTTATCTCAAGCAGCTTGTTTGAGTGCTGTGACTTGGTCTAACAGACGAACAGCAGAGCTCTCATTTACACACAAATGGATGCACATGAACTTAGCCACTGCTAGCTATAGCCTTCACTACCACAATCAGTCATGGTAACCCATTCAACATAAACTCTATGTACTATACAATTCTACAATCTGTGCATGAACTCGTGTGTGACAACATCCAGTCTGCCTTTAGAAGAGTTCAAAATGCTGATAAATAAGAAACGGAGAGTGATTTGTGTGTAATAGCTGCACTATGATGAATTGAATTCAAAGAGCTGTGAGGAGGCAAAAAGACAACTAAACTAGGCATGAACACTGATGGTAATTACTGAGGGGAAAATCATTAAACAAGAGAATGACTTACACAAGCTCATTAAGGCTCATGCGATCCTCTTTATTTTCCTTTTAGTTCAAGGGAGACAAAAGAGGGACAATATCCCAATAAATGTTGTTTTCTCATCCCATTTATTAAAAATATACTAAAGTGTTGGTGGATTAAAGTTTGATACTATTTCCAAAGGGAAATGATTCTTCTCTTTGAAAGCATGCAAAATCACACAGAGACAAATGAGGAGGCAAAAAAGAGCAAGTGATAGAAGAAGAACACATTGTTATACACTGTTTAGTTATGTGTTGTAGAGGAGTTCGTGTACGCGTGTGTGTGCATGTGTGTTCTTGTTGTGAGGTAATGTCGGGCTCTCCCCAAGCTTACCATGCAGATAGGAACCACCAGGGGTAGCAGCAGGGAGCAGGCATTTGTGATTTATGGCTAGCAGTGTGGCTGATAAGAAGACTCCCTTCATTTATGGCCTTATCAGGCACACTGAAGAAAGGCCACAATTTGCCGTGTTCTTTAAAGCCCCAGATGCAACTAATCTCTTGGTGCGTACAGGCGATCTGCCTCAGTAAAACCTACAGATCACACACACATCGAAGAGATCTTGGCCTTCGCTTTCACTCCACCAGAGAAGCTGCATTACCTAAAAGGATTAAGCTAAATGGACAGAAATATAAGTGTGAACAAAGCTGGTTTCAAAACACAATGAGACAAAAAAATGCCAAGACATGACAAAATCTGACAAAGTGAGAAAATAAATGCTAAATATATGCTAAAACACTGACACAGCATTTACCATCCCATGTCAAACACTTCAGGTTCTCTTCCGTTAGCAAATGGATGGTCACATGACAAGTATAGTGAAATACAAGGTTTTTTTTTGCAGATCACCAAAATCAGTTGTTTTTTTACCAGCATAAGATAAGGTTTTAGCATCAGATTAGGAATGCAGTAGTAAAGTGTACACTGAGACTAGTTCTAGTTTTTGTGGTATAAATTCACAAAACAATCCGCAATGCCTCCCAAAGCGGTGCCAGTATATTGATAATGAAAAAGAACTACCAAATTTACTCACAAGAGATGAGATTACAGATTATAATTTCTTAGAAAAAAAAAAAAGAAAAATAATAATGGCAACCTCACTGCTATGTTCAGGAATGTGATGTCATTCCTTGAAATAAAAATACAGTCAAAATTTCACAGTTTACTGTGTTAATCAAAACAAGTCTAAAAAAGGACTCCGGGGAATGCATTACTAACATGTTTGTATTCAAGAATTGTTTTACCCATAACATAGAGGACAGTCTGACTCAGTCAATACTAATCTCAAATATAATTAAATGCTGAAGCTTAGGATCTTCATTGATTTTTTTAAGCAGACAGTTTGCATTCACTTCATATCTGATCTAAATCATCACTGGGCTGTTCCTATACAAACTAGGACAACGTTGATGAAAATGCAAAGAAAATGCCGCAAATGTTGTGGAAAGGGTCATGTGTACAGAAACCCAATCGAGTGGCCAACATGTCAATTTCATATACTCATTTTACAAAAACGAAAAAAATACACATTTCCTTTTTTGTTGTTGTAAATAGTCATAAATTATTGCCTATGATTATAGAAACTCAATCTGTAACTGTAAGAGCATCTGCATGAGGGAGAGAGAGTAGAAATTTTTAAAAATTCACTCTTTTTCAACCTAAAAATCACTTTGATTTGAAATTTGACACAGATTTGTGCCTATGTTACATTTCTAAACACAACATTCAATTTTGTATTTAAGATGAAAGTTTTGTCAGTACTTTTGTAAAAAGACTGATTTGGAGCCTATTATGTAAAAGCTCAGTTTGTGATAAAATAAGCCAACAGCTGCAGAAAAAAAAAATCACATCTTTAATCACAGAAAGATGTATACATGGACGCTTTATCTTGCATAAACAGCTTACAAAGCCAGCCAGCTAAGTAATATATAGAGAAATAAAACACACTGGCTTGTTTTGTTATATAATATGCTTCTGCATTAACAACTGTACTGAAATGCCAGAGATCTTGGGAAAATTATGGAGATATACACTGCCTGGCCAAAAACACACTCCAAGATTGCACTGACTGCCTTTAGCTTTGATTACAGCACTTGCAATGTGGTGGCCGGTTCATGTGTGAAAATGACTACTCGTGCTCCCAGAACCACTCTTTCACAATTTGAATCCTGAAATATACCTTTTCCAACAGAAATATACATATATAATATATATTTTGCTGTGATAACCTCGTCAATTCAGTACATTCAGGTCATCAGCTGACTTGCCGCATAACGTTGCTTGTACTGTGGCCACTATGCAGATGGGTGCAACGCTTAATGCACTTACCTTCTTACCCTGATGCACCCGGTGCTCTGAAATAGGGTCGATCTGGACTCATCAGACCACATGATGTTTTTCCATTGCTCCAAAGTTCAACCTTTATGCTCCCTAGCAAATGGAAGTCTTTTTTTCTGATTAGTCTCACCAACAAGTAGTTTTCTTATGGCTACACAGCTGTTTATTCCCATTCCTGTCGATTCTCATGTGCAAATGCTTTTACTTTCACTATTAAACATCTGTTACTGTCGATTATTTACCATGCATATTTAATAAGTGATCTCATTTCTTCCAAGAAGTTGAAGGTTCAGCACTATATTAGGTTTTAATAATGTGTTGGCCTTTTCTTAACCCAATTTCATCAATTTCAAATCTCCTTAATTGTTTTCAGAGCTTGATGCAGGTCAATAATTAGGCCCTTCTGAAATAGTGATTTTTTTAATTTTCTACTGGTTAAAAATATATAACAATTATATAATATAATACACATTCACATTCCATACAAACTTAAATAATTATTTTGATTGTGTAAAGCTGCTTTGTGACAATGACAATTGTTAAAAGCGCTATACAAATAAAATTGAATTGAATTGAATAACAGTGCAAATGGTATCAGATATGGAAATTCTACTTGTGTCTACCTGACAAATGCTAGCTACTTTAAAAACTGATGAGAATATCAGGACTACATTAGGGCTGTTTTTAGTATTTTAATCTGTTTTTTAATGAGTGTAACAGGGCAGACCTTACTTCACAGGCCAATATCTTAGGCTACACATTCTTTAAGAGAGTATTTCAGTAATTTAAAATATTTTTAATATTACTTAATTCTTATCGTTCACCATTTAATCTTCCACCTGATCAGCTCAACTGTAACCTCCTCTATCACTACATGGCTTGCTCACTACCATGGATGTTTTGGTCACCCTGTTTTCCCTTACCCCATTGTAAGAACTTAAACTGAAATCTTTAAGTTGATATTTAGATCCATTTATGGAATGGAAATATGCTAATTATTGTTGTGGTTATTTGCATCAGTTTTTTTTTATAAAAAATATGGCATGTCATGCTGTTATTTTCATCTCCAGTGTATTCTACCAAATGTACAGCGATTTGCCAACCATAACAATGTTATAGTTGTATACAAAAGTTAGCTCCAACTAGTAATCTGATCGGGCGAAGCACATTCCTTAAGTAATAATTTAGAGCATAACAGCACTGGGATGTTTACCTATATATGTATTGCTCCATGGCCCAGGTGTTCTAACAGTCATTAATTACACTAACTGTTGGTTGCTAGCATGGGTGAAAGTAGGTCAGAACAGCTGCAATACTGGAAAGAGGGAAAAGCAGCTGCATGCCAAAACCTACACTTAAACCAGTCACGGAAGCACTTTCAACAAGAACAAACATGTTATGTTATACCATCTGTACCTACACTTTATCTCTTTAGCAATTGCTTCCAAGTCATTTCGAAATGCCTCTGGACCATCTGAGTTGTTCTGTTCACGGCTAATGCAAGTTACAAAGCTAAGCAGCTTCTAAACAAAGGCTGAATCCCAAATCCCTCTCTAACCCCTGATCAAGTGCATTACTTGATGTTTAGAGGAAAGGATTATACATGCTACATAGTGCACTATTTTCCATTTAACACTATTTGGGAATCCAGAATTTAGCTTTTATATGTACAGTAATCCAAAGCAGGATAAATGGAAATATAAATTAAATCTTCTAAGTTTCTAAAAACTGTCCAGCACCATTCCTGTAGACTTCTTTGTGCCACAATGAGCTGAAATCTCACATAAACAACAGCAACAAACTTCACCAACCCAGTGATTATATGTATTTCCCTGTCACAATTGATTATTGGTGTGTGTGTGTGCGCTGTACCAAGTTACCATGTACAATCTGTTACTACATAAAAATTACGGTACATAATAATATGAACCCAACATAAACCTAAAATGAATGCATATATTTTTAGTAATCAGATTAGAGAATTCAACCACACATTCTTATAATGTAGTAATAGTAGTAGTAGTAGTAGTAGTAGTGCTACAGTATGTATAATGTTTGCTTTTAAACAAAAGAAAATGAAAGGTACATTTGCAAAAACTCACCATGCTAAATGACAGGTGACACACACACACACACACACACACACACACACACACACACACACACACACTTCCTTCCATACATCAGTGAGTTTTAACCCATTGGGTAGTTTATAATCCTTCTCCTAACGCTCCAGTGAGTATAGGAATGCTATAATGCTAAAGGAAGTACGAGAGTTCATCTTGAATATTTTTACTGTATCAAACAAATTTATGCTTTGTGTATGAAGTTGTACAAATGCAACATCAGGAGGGGAAAAAAAACTTTCTTCATATAAAGTATTTGTATATTCAAGTCATATATCCTCCATGTCTTTACAAGTGTAATTAGTCTATGAGAAGCAGCAGTGTATTTTTCCATTCTTTAAGTATTCATGAAAGCCAGTGATCTGACAAATGGAATTTTTCAGCTCGGCAGCGTCCTGCCTCATGCGCACCTTCTCCCGCCTGATAATCCTGTTTGTGTATCAGTGTGGCTCACGCGGGCCAGGTGAAGACCCCCTACTGCTGCTGCCTGCCTAAATGCTTACACACACACACACACACACACACACACACACACACACACACACACACACACACACACACACACACACAC
>JAQQZT010000037.1:12374798-12385140 GCA_030068275.1 Clarias platycephalus | reverse complement strand
GAAATTAAAAAAAGTTTAAAGTCAGAGGACGTTTGTTTTTTTGCTGGGATATATATATATATATATATATATATCGAGAGAGAGAGAGAGAGAGAGAGAGAGAGAGAGACCAACAAAGTAGCTATAGATTGCCATAAATGGAACAAGAGGATTTCACTGGAAGGTCAAACATATCATATTGTAATAAGAATGCTTACTGACATTAAGCCAGGTAAATGTTCTGTGTGACCTCCTTCTTTCTTTATCCACCACTTATTCTTTTTTTACAAAAAACAATCCTTTGGTTTTAAGGCTGTCATGATGGCTGTTTGCTGCATGGTGGGTGCTCTTGCTTTGCTAAAATACTGCCCAGTCCTCCAGGATGCCCAAGGCTGTGTCCCAATTGTAATCCTATTCCTCTGTTTATCAAAGGCAGAGAGAGAGACGGCATCAAGCTGACGGCTTGATTGTGATGTTCCTGTCTGATAGCTGGGCTAACCTTATCCATCAATTCCACGTCCGCCTTCCAGCCTCATCTGACACCACACACACACACACACACACACACACACACACACACACACACACACATGCAGACACGCGTATATCTGCACTAGCAGTCATGCTAGTAGTTCTCTCCAAATGTATCCAGACTGAAAGACATGGACACATATACACCTGCACAACACATGCATGCGCACACACAGATACTGCACATCACCCACTGACACAAAAATGCTTCTGGCTGTTGGACAAGCACCAGGCCTCTCACAGTCTCTCTATTTCCAACACACACACGAAATAACTGGGCACCTATGACCCCTTTATCGAGTCTCTGTGTTAATCCTGATCTGCTCAATGTGGGTCCAATCAGAGGGAGCAAGAGAGAGATGGAGATAGACAGAGAGAGAGAGAGAGAGAGAGAGAGAGAGAGAGAGAGAAACACTGATTAACAACTAGCTCAAGGCAGAAAGGATGACTAACATGCCAATAGCCAATAAACACACAGTCTCAGTCCTCCTCCTCCTCCAGGTAACAGTCTAATCTTTCACATTCTTCATATGCATCCATGAAACATATACTTCCCTATACCAGACTGAAGAGCAATTCAAGATAATATTTTAGTGTTGTGCTAACTGCATGCCTAAACCATTACACATTTTTTTTAAACTGTGACCTCATGTGATTAATGATATTGAATAACACAATGTTTTATATGTAAAGAAAATGGATTGAAGAGTGTATAAAATAAAGCTGAAAACACTAATCATTTATAAGGTGTTATATATTTATGCCTTTTGCTGCATAAACAGTAAAGACATGTGGTGCGAGTAGTGCGTCATTTTTACTAACGGTTAGTTTACAGAAACGGTGGCTAATACCAAGAAGCCCCAAATATCAAGGATCTAAAGAGGAGATTCTTAGAAATATTACATAAACAATATAATAAGTGCTAATACAGACTTTGTTATCTTAATTGGAGATCAGTGAGGGCTGGTCAGGTATTAAAAAAAAAAAATGAGATCAAACATTGCCCCCGGTGACATCATTGAAAACAGAGGAGAACTTTTGTACATTTAAGTTCTGATTAAAGTGTTATTTTAAGTGAGTTTGAGAACACAGTTCTGCCTGACATTCACCATTAATATCTTTTATTTGCATACCATTGCCAAATTAGTCACATTTAAAGAAAAACCTGGAAGCATTTCCTTATTGCTATACTGTGTTGTGGTGATAATATTTAAACGCTGCATTACAATTTGCAATGGTGTGGCATGTACTGTAGTATGAATCCCAGTTGCATTATAGTTACATAATCCTGTCAGCACAGATCCATTTTCTTCAGCGTTATACCTCCGTATTACTTCTGCATATTGCCACACATTAATGTCTTTGCATGCAAACACAAACATACACACAGATAGCACTTGACAATTTCACCATCTGCCATTGGTCTAGAGAGAGAACATAAGTGAATACGACATTAGCAAAGAATCCGTGGGCTTGAGAAAGCTGAGCTTGATGTTCCTCACACCTCAGGGCCACGTGTCACTCAAATGAGGCACACAGAGATGAACTGTGTGCCACACACCATATACACAATAACATGGGACAAAAGACATGCACTCATACACTGCGAACCTGACACTACCCAGAATCCTCACTGGGGAGATTTACAACCCTCCCCATCACGTTTCAGTTACATTCCTAGAGTAATCTGATTAAGATTTTTAGAACGTAAGCGACATTTGTGAACATGTTCGATGAATAGCGCTTTGAAAGAACCCAAAAAAAACCACAATCATGCTAAGACCAATTTATCTTTTTTTCTTTTGTGATTGGTTTAATTATACGAGCTGTTCCATTTTTCTATCACTGAAGTATGACTAATGCGAGTTCAAGCAGATACCGAGCTCTCAGAGAGTGACGTCTTCGTTTTTTTGTGTTGGGAAACAATAGCAGACACGGCCCCAGGGTTCTGGAGATGTACAGAGGAAAGGACAAAGAGAAGGAACAGAAGTGCAAGCTCAACTTCAAGCACTCTAGTGTTGGAGCACAGGGCGAGTGGCTCAGCTTGTGTAGTTCATGCTTTTTCATATTTGTCTTTATACTTGATAATCCACTTTTATAAACTCATAAGACGTTGAAACAGAAATGAAAGAAAACAGGACAAAAGGGTATGGAGGAAATGAGGTAAAAAAAAATATATATTATAATAATATGAATAAAGAAAAAAGTAATGAGAGAAGGTCCAAAGCAGAGAAAGGAAAGCACAAGATATACATATATTAAAATGGGAAAGGAAAACAGAAAGAGCCCTTTGAGGACTTTAAGGAGGGAGCGCAGTGGCGTGAAGGGAAAGAGAATGTTTACTCAGTGAATTAGTTAGAGCTTTTGTGTGTGTGTGCGCGTGAGGGCTTTAGATCCCTGGCTCCATTTCAGGGCCCGAGTGGCTCAAGCCGAGCTCCCTCCAGGCCAGGCCTAATTACCACAGGACTTGGGCCATTAAAATGCTTAACTAACCTCGTTTCTCTAAAACGCACAGATTAGCGGCTGCCTCCAGCAAAGTGGCGGGGATAACCCTGCTGCCTAATACCCTCTTTGATTTTTTGGGGGGGAAAAAGAGGAGAGAAGGAAAGAGAGAGAGAGAGGGAGAGAGAGAGAGAGAGAGAGAGAGAGAGAGAGAGAGAGAAAGAGAGGAAGCAATGGTAAAGGCAAACATAGAGGCAGACACATTTTTTCCTTAAGAAATCAACTGGTAGATGTTCCATGTGCAGGTAGGGTGAAGACTGCTGAAGTGGGACATGTTTTTATTGTTACTTCACTGGACACCTTTATAAACAAATGAAGATCACGTGTACAATGTTCAAATGCAAAAAATAAATAAATAAATAAATAAACCCCTTATGATTATACAGGTGAAGAAACACAGGATTTATATTAAGTGTTGCTTTAGTAATATTGACACTTTAAATAAAAGCGTTCCTTTTCAATTATGTCGATTTTTTCTTGTAATGACTTTTGCACTGTACTATATCTAATGCACTTATATTTAGGCATTTGGTAGTTCACCGAGTTGGTGATGTTTATGGCTAAATTTGTAATTGTATTTCCATAGAGCATATATTTTACTGACACGGATATTTTACTGATGATAAGCGTACATTCTTAAATGTTATTACAAGTGGAAGACTATTATCATACACACTAATGAAAATGGCTAGAGTAGCTGTGGAATGTAACAGTGTTTTGCTCAGGAGTTCATGTTAATGCACTTCAATTAGTTCCTTATCCCGCTTGTAGGATTATTGATGTTCTCATTTATGGCTAAAACTATAAGGGTGTCCATTAATATTTTTACACTACTATATTATACACTCTTGGATTCTCCATTCTGATTGGTCAGATAGTGTTAATTAATTTTGTTATAAAAGCTGCTCTAACAGCAGTGCCAGGAGCATGGCAGATCACAGGTTTATATAATGTATGTTTTTATACACTGCCTGGCCAAAAAAGGTGAAACACTCCAAGATTTCATTCAGTCACCTTTGGCTGTGATTATAGCACACAATGTGGTGGCCAGTTCATGTGTGAAAATGATTCCTCAAGCTCTGTGAACCACTATTTCACAGTTTCAGTGCTGGAAGATGTCTGTGCCAGTTGGGACGGAAAAACTCCATTCAGTACATTCAGGTCAACAGCTGACTTCAGTCTAGACCTGACCAACTGAATCAACCCCAGATCATAACACTCCAGAACCTTGTACTATGGACACTATGAATGATGGGTGCAACGTTTCATGCTCTTCCCTTCTTACCCTGACAAGCCCAGCACTCTGGAATACATCACATGACCTTTTTCTATTGCACCAATGTCCAAGTGTTTTGCTCCCTGGCAAATTAAAGCATTTTTCTCTGATTAGTTTCACTTACAAATTGATTTATTTTGGCCACACAGTAGTTTAATCTCAACCTTGTAAGTTCTCATCACATTGAGTCCATATGGTTCTTACTGTTTATTTGTTTTTTTTTCCATGCAACTTCACTAAGTGTTTAAGTGATCTCCATTCATTTATTTTTTTCTGATCAAATTTCTTTTACAAAGTTGATGGTTTAACACTATCCTTCCATGTTTTGATAAAGTGCTGAAGGATTCTGAACCCAGTTCCAGTATTTTCTAATCTCGTTTGTTGTCTTCTTTGCATGCTGCATCCCAATAATTTGAGCCTTCTGAAATGACAACATGGAATATGCTCGTCATAATCTAAAACCAAAAATAAACAGATTAAGAACCTATAGATTTTTTATTTTTAAAAAAATAGTGAAGCTTTCTTTCAGTTTTTGTTCCCTCTAAATTCATGGAAGGAGTCTCCAATATAAGTTTTTTTTTTTTTTAACAGACAGAATTTAAAGTCGCAGTTGCTGTCATGGGAAAGTTTTTAGGAAATTGCATTTTCTAGTTTCTCTGTAACAAATTACTTGTAATTTGTCTAAACATTTTTAAGAAAATGAGGGTATGACTATTTATAACATTAGGACCAGAACTAATTTGTTTAGCGGATAGTCAACTGTGTAAACTAATAAAATATGATGTGTGCTTTTTTAATTAATAAAAATGGTAGCAATGGAAAATTGTTTTGGCCTTGGAGGAAAAAGAAATGCCAGAAAATACTCAACATTTTACGAAACTGCTGATATTATATAACTATATATATGGTAACCATTTAAATTTTTTACAAAAAGTAAAGCTTTTAAAATGAAGTCTAAGTCTTACAGCAGACAATAACATCCTCTAACTAGCACAGTGAAGGTGTGCCACATAAACAGACACAGTTTAAATAGGACACAATATTATGTTTTGTGATTAACATTATGATGCCTTATAAAGCTTTCTTTAGTCTACTACAAAAACAGCGATCCTGATTTGGCGGTCCTTAAATAACTCTGCTGTTCTAACCACTTTGTCGGATAAAAACAGAAAAGATCTAAATGTAGCAAATCACAGCTTCCAGCTTCCTTGCTTTGTCTGACACACCAAAGTGGGGTTTGATTTATTTCAACCACCGCTGTCAAATATAGCTGTTTCTGTACTTAATTGATCATGATAATGGTCCCTTTGTATAACAAGTGTTATACTATTCTCTACCTTTTCATCCTAAGGTTTCATCATGCTCGATTTGTCTAAAAACGACAGACTATACACTCCTCCTTTGCATGTAGCTAATTCTCTGTGGAAAGCAAACCCTGAAAAGGACCTTTTTCCTTTTCTTCCGAGCTATTAGCTTGTTAGACAAACATTATCAGCTGAATAAAATCCAGTGTTCCCTTCAAACACGCTGCTTAATAAGGTTTGCACTGGAGAGAAAGAGAATGCACGGCAAATTAAACCAGCAGAAGCATTGATAATTATTTGACTTCTCCTGAACAACGTAATCCTTTTAGGAGGTGTTATATTTTTCTTGGAAAAAGAAGAGAAAAAGAATGTAATAATAAATAAATATATAAATAATGTTATAAATAAGCAGCTTGTTTGGAGAGTGGGGTGCCATGGGAGGTGTAGTGCAAAAGAAAGATAGTGGCTAAGCTCACTAATAGCATCTTTGTTTCCAGTTAGTGCTGGTTGAAAACTCTGGGGTATTGGAAGAATTTTTTTTTTTTCCTTGCCAAAGTCAGGCGAAGACTGATAACTCTACTCAAGACATCAAGACACCGCAAACTGCTTATCAGTGCATAAAGGCCATCTGTTTGGCGATCGGCGCTTGCATTTAGTGCTTAGTGCACCGCGCTTTCCTGAGGGCTCTTAATGCGGTGTAACGTGTACCTGAAAAAAGCAGGCACAAAGACAAAGGCGGCAAAACATTCGCCTTTCAAGCTGCATTTGTTCCATCTCTTAAGTCACTGAATGGAGTCAGGCAGTCTCGCATGTTTCTCGTGAACAAACGACGCCAGTCGTCATGGAGAGGAGCCGTGAAAATGTCATTGTCATCTTTTATGTCCGCTGTAGATTTATAACAGTTACCCGGAATCTCATTCTGCCTCTCTTTCGACACGAATAAATGACTCAGAGACCTTGAAAGTTTAATTTGAAATAAGAGCTTGTCTTGGAGGCAGGACTTTAAAATAAAACAATCGCTTTTTCAGTAGCAGAGCCAGCGTGCGCTGACGTGGAGGCCAGAAGTCAGAGCCTGATATTTATTCCTCCGCCCTTGAAGACAGACTTCACCGAACAAATTCATCACCATGTCTCCTTCACAGAGGGACACCAACACAGGCAAAGTCTTATTTCATTAGTGCACCATCAAGAGTTTATTTCCAAACTCAAAAACGCGTCCTGGATGTCCATCGGTTGCAACAATCAATAAATGGCTTCCTGTGGAATCTAAAATAACGTAAAGAGCTTCTCAGAAAGAGAATAACATCACTGTAAGAAGAAATAATAGCAGCAGGCCTGGCATTCATAGCCTACCAGTGTCTGAAAAGTGATAAAAAAGAGAGAATGGAAAAAAATGTTTAGTATTCACTGAGCCAGTTCTCATACTAACAGCTGATAATGTGATTTTCATTGTAGCCGGATATCTGGCACTAGCTAGGAGAGAAAAGGCTGTATATACTTCTACAGCATTTCTTAAGTGCTTATCATGGCAGGCAGCTGAAACCCTATTCTCCATGTGCCTAAAACTAACATGAGCTCAGAGTTGGCTTTAATTTTGTACTAAAATTGTTAAGATTACATCTGTGGCACGGAGGAGCAGGCCGCTCTCCCCCTATCAAATTATGCTATTAACAGAGCCGCTTCTTACACCTGATAAGCACTGCAGGCTCTTTCTGGAGCAAGACTTCCTCAACAGCATTTGTGTTTCACTTTTACTGTCAACAGCTAAGGAAGCTTCAGAGACCCAGACACAAACTACATACTGAAAAGAAAAAAAAAATCCATATGCATGCTATTGGATGTAAAATAAAACATGAAATACAACAGATGGGATTGTTAAAAGCCTGGAATGTTGTGTGACACTGTATGGCGAAGAAATATCGCATAGTCCAAATGATATGACATGTAGCGCAAATGAAAAATAACTATGCAGGAATTAGTAGCGATTTTATTTTGTCACATGTGTAACAGCAAATATGACAGTCAAAGGTAGTATAGGCAATCCATTAAATAAGTGTGATGTTTCTTTTAATAAACCGAATCTGGACAGGAAACACAAGAATTTCAGGTGCCTAATTATTTTCATGATGGAATATGACATGTAATATTTCATGCGATTATTGCTGATGACTGCAAAAGATTTATCAAACAGGAAAACTTGGTTGTAGTGTGAGTAAATAATTCTAGATTTGTTTAATGTAGCAATATGGTACTCATCTATTTTTGCTATTAAGTGTAACTAGTGACTAGGACTGCACACTAAAGATTAAAGTTACCATTAAGCTGTCTATGTGCTTGCAGTCTATTGGCATATTGTTGTTTTTTTAATCGCCAACACTCAATGATTTGCCTTAGACTTATGGCTGAGTAAACACACCCCACTCAGTCTGTGACTCTACGACCCCTGACTCAGAGGGCAGTGTCTCATTTTTTTTACTTTTTTTTTGCACCCTAGAGGAGGGCCACGCTCAGAAAAAAAAAACCTGTCTGTTTCATATTCTACACAAGAAGTGTTTAACCCCCAAAAGATATAAGATAACTTTTTTCCTCCTTTTCCGCAGATGATATAAAGTGCCTGCCATTATCTCAGTAGGTCTGTATCATATTAGAATCTGCAATCTTGGGTCACAAAGTATACCAAGCCCTTGTCTCGCCCACTACTGCAAAATTACTTTCTGCCACACAATGATGCCTGAATGGGCTAAAGCTTTGTCATTTAAACTGCATAAAGAGGCCAGAAATTGATTTTTATTGTAGATCTTCATATCTAATAAAGCTCTAAGGATCTCTTTTCTTCAGCACCTGAATGCCCACTGAATGCTTTCAATCCACTTCTGTGTTTCATGCATAAAAGTGGCGGCCAGGACATTAGGGAGAGAATTAGACAGGGAGAGGGTGGGGGCGCCATGCCGTTGAAAAGGCCCCCCCCCACCACCACCACCACCACCCCACCCCCTTCCATCTCTTCACTTCTCTTCTGTGGGTAGGGATGAAGAAGGTGAAGGAGCTGGGGGTAATTGAAAAGAGAAATGTTTTCTTTTTTACCTTCTTCTCTTTCAGAATGTATTCTTTTCAGGAAAGGAGCTCAATTTTTCCTTAAATAAATAAATAAATAAATAAATAAATAAATTGAAATACATAAATGCTGAATGCAAGAGCAGTCTAAAAAGATTCTCTTTGCTTTTCTCAGTTCAGGGAAATAAAGCTCACCTGGTTGCTCCCATTGTTTTCTGCTGAAAGTCTGTTGCAAACCCCTGAAGTGCCCTCAAGCATTTAAAACTTTATTTTCCTCCAGTATTTCTTGCTCATCCAATCACTAGGCGCCTCACCTTGCTTATAGAGCTCCGTGCAGAATTCCGTTCGTTTTTCCCTGATTGCGAGTAATCCCTAACATGTAAACAAAATTTGTTTTCATGCGACTGAATATGATTAATTATCTCGGAGTAATCCAGCTCCACTTGCAAAGACTTTTCAGAGGAGATTACAATTTCCGAACTGACAACCATGATAGTCGGGAGCATTCTGTAAGTCTCAGATTAAAGGTCACAGAAAGCGAGAGCTGGTAAAAACTCACGAGGCGATGGGTAAGTAAGGGCAGATGCAATCACAGCAGCATCAGAGGAGAAAGGGAAAGACGAGTGCCTCAAACTGGCAAAAAAAAAAATGATTATGGAAATGGATATCTGCATAGTGCCACCAAACATATGGCAGTGCCTAATGCCATTTAACACTTGGGGCTGGGTTTAATCAAACTTTCGCAATTAAAAACACAAATTAGATGCGAACTGAAAGTCTGAAAGTCAGGGGAACATGACAGAGAAGGATGGCTGATTCTGACAGAGAGAGAGAGAGAGAGAGAGAGAGAGAGAGAGCAGAATACTTCTCACTAATCACAACACAGGCCTCCTGCTATATTTTGTGTGTAATCTCATATGCAAACAAACACACACATACACACAAAAGGGGAATATTATTTTGGCATATAAAACCTACATAAAACCCTTAGAAATCATATTTTCAGGCTCAAAGTAAAAGAGCGATAATAGTTTGATGTCATCTTTACTACCACGGGTATGTCTTTATCAAAGTTTTCCTAAACTTACTTTTTTTCTTACTTTTTTTCAAAATCTCCTGCAGCATTCATAATATCAAGAAAACAAATCATTTCATTCTACAAGAACACTTATAATAATATACACACACACAAAAAAAAAAAAGTTTGTTATGACTTAGTATAACAAAAGTCATTCGAAGTCCAGAAAATGATTGTTGATGGCATGTTAAGTGCTCATATCAAACAGGAAAATGAGCAGAACATGCAACTGAATCCATTTGTATGTTTCACAGCATGATCGGAAGCAGGAGTCAGAGTTGAGCCATGGGTAATATGGCAGGTTATGATTATTGGCCAGTGCAGGACTGGTGATAGTGTGAAATCGAGCAGCCATGATAACACACCATAAGAGAGTGTTTCCATCACTGCACCAGTGGCCTGATTACTCAGCCAGCACAGGGGTCGCATTCAATCACGGCAAAACCAAGAGGAACAGGCAGTTACTTCCTATTTCATCATTTATCACTGGGCAGGGTCCATGTGTGTATGTCTGAAGCTGCTTTTGTTGACTTTGGTTATAAATTACCATGTTTAATCTAGACATCACATAAATAAAAAATAAAAAAAAAGATCCCAATTTACACTGTCATAGCAATA